>JBBGZY010001777.1:687500-943961 GCA_037952925.1 Lithobates clamitans
CTTCATTTTGTTTGCAAATGTTAAAGATTCTAACTACCAGCAAGAATAAGTCCTTACATTTAAAGAGCACCTGTCATTTCAGATCCATCATGGCAGCGCCTGTTAGCGGCATCCAATCACCTTCTGCCGCCACGTCCCTCACCTTGTGTCACTGCCGCATCACCAGCTGTCCCATTAAAGTGAATGGGACTGTCAGTGAGTCAACAGCGGGTCAGAGGAGGAGCCGCTGCAGGACAAAGATGACAGTTGCTCTTTAAAAATTATGATTTTAAATTAAGCCTTTTTACTAAAGATTTAAAGCGGGGGTCCACCTATCTATTGTTTTTTTTTTTTTTGGAGTTCATTCACAAACTTTTCTTCTCATGATTATCTACTCACATGTTCTGTGTAATAAGTCCGCCTGTGTCCGATTTCGTTGTAAAGAATAACTTATAAAATTCACTGAAGGTGGTTTCCATCTTCATTGTGGGCATTTGAAGCCCACAAGCATGTATTTCCTGGATGAGGTGAATGCTGTGCTCCCAGCATTCACCGAGATGTTGTGATGACGCTGTTGCACAATGCATGCTGGGAAGCCTGAGACTAGCTCCCAGGGGACTGTGGGAGGTCTGGGAGAGGCTAGAAACACACCTACTCCCATGGGAGGAGAACCAGGAAGTGCAAAGAAGAATAGAAAAATAAAAAGGTAATTACGGCGATTTAAATTTTTTTACACAGCATGTCAGCATCTAGGCAAGGAAGAGAATGCATAGAGATAATGTTAAAAATTTGGGTGGAACCCCGCTTTAAATCGACTTGATCCAAATAAAACCCACCCTGCATTCTATGCATTAAGATGAAAAGCCTTATGTGTGCAGCAGCTCCCCTAATACTTACCTGATGTGCACGAGTGTCTCATCCATCCGAGACTCTCCCTCCTGATTGGCTGAGACCCCGCAGCGGCGCAATTGGCTGCCGCTGCTGTTAAAGTCAGCTAGCCAATCAGGAGCGAGAGGGGGCTGGGACACAGGGAGCTGTGACTCCGCTTGGGTGCCCCCATAGCAAGCTGCTTGCTGTGGGGGCACTGAACAGGAGGGAGGAGCCAGGAGCACCGAAGAGGGACCCGAGAAGAGGAGGATCTGGGCTGCTCTGTGCAAATCCACTGTACAGAGGAGGTAAGTATAACATGTTTGTAAAGTCTCTTATTTTCCTAAAATAACAATCACTTTAAAGTGGGGTTCCACCCAAAAAAACAAACATATCTAAAAAATTCTAAAAAAAAAAACAAAAAAACATTTGGATATTTTTTTTTTTTACTTACCTCTAAATGCCTGTTGCTAGGTGGTCCCTCGTAGTCTGCCCCTTCGTCTGCCTGGGCTGGTGACATCACTTCCCCCTGGCACAGGAAGGGCTCGGCTCTTCTCCCTCCCTCCTGTCAATCATCTGGGACCCATTGCAGGTCCCAGGTGATTAAGCGGCCAACCACGGCGCTCGGCGCCGCTCGCGCATGCGCAGTGGGTGCCAGGCTGTGAAGCCACAGCCCGGCGCCCACAGTTGAAATGCCGGCGCCGACGAGCGGAGGGGGGGGACGAGCGGGGCTTCGATCCCCCGCACCGCTGGACCCAGGGACAGGTGAGTGTCCAATTAAAAGTCAGCAGCTGCAGTATTTGTAGCTGCTGACTTTTAATTTTTTTTTTTTTTAATGGCCCCACTGGGTGGAACTCCTCTTTAACTTAAAAAGTGGTTTGCTCTCTCTCCCCAGCCTGTAACTGAGTTACAGGTTTGTTTGTTTTTTTTTTTGTCACATGTCCCACAAGGTTGCAGAATCATTCACAAATAGCTGGGTCGTGCACAGTGGGAAGCTGGTTGTGGTTCCTCAGGAAGCCTCAGTCGGCTCCTGCGAACTGTAAAAGAACTGGCTGCTGGATGACGGGTCCTGGACCCCAGGCATTGGTAAGTACCTGATTTTTAAGTCTGTGGCCACAGTATTTATAGCTTCTGTCTTAACCAAGAAAAAAAAATAAAAAATCAAGCTGAAGTTCCTCTTTAAGGTTCAGAAGGTGGTGTAGGGAATTCCTTGTAATTGGGCAATTTATTGCGCTCAGTGAGTACAGGAGGAGGAGTCCGCGCAGTTTCTTCAATATGAGCAATAATAGAATCCAAAAGTCGAAATTGTCCTTCCTGAAATTTTCACTGAGCCAGCAGATGTGTGCAGTGTATAGGACAAAACATTTCCCTTTTATGCTAAACAAGTCGAAGAATTCTGCAATTGCAAATAACAGACAGCTTTGGTTGTGTAATATAGAGAAAATTGAGTACTGTCCCAATAGTCTGTCACAATTGCACTAATAGGCGCCTTTCACACGGACGGCTGTTCTGCCGCAGTTAAAAGCATATAATATGTTCTGTGAAATTCAAGACTCCAGACACTGCGATCAGCTGCATTTGTACAGTGAGATTACCCGCGTTTACCTGCGTTTACGTGCGGCTGCGTTTAGCTGCGTTTGGAACATTCTTGCCATTTCTGTTGTGCTTCCTGTTGCTTTTCTTTTCTTGTTGCCGCTGCTATCCGCAGGAGAAATAGTTACACTGCGATTACCTGTAGTTATGTGCAGATAGCTGCGCTAAATCGCTCCTGGACGCAGTCAATTCTATTTTTTATATCCGCACGGAACCGCATGTAACAAAATCGCAGCTAAACGCAATGTGTGAATGGGGCCATAGGAAAGCATTGTGTGCTTTTAGCTGCGGTAGAAAACTAGAAAATCCGCAGCTAAAAGCACCATTCTATCCGTCCGTGTGAAAGGGGCCTTACGGCTACAATCAAATCAAGTTGTGTAAGATGGCATACAACTTAAAGTGGTGTTCCGCCGAAATGATACTTTTTAAATAAAAATACCCCTACAATACACAAGCTTAATGTATTCTAGTAAAGTTAGTCTGTAAACTAAGGTCTGTTTTGTTCGTTTATAGCAGTAGTTTGTTATTTTATAAACTTACAGCAGGCCGTGGCCATCTTAAGTGTGGGCATCTGAAGCCAGACTGTATTTCTTCCTGGATCTCATCCTTGTAGATCTCGCACATGCTCAGTGCCGCACAAGCAGTGTAATAGGTTTCAGGTCAGGTTTCCATAGCAACGGCAGTTTCAGAGGAAGTTGCCGCCCCTTCCCAGAAGGCATTGCAAACAGGAAATGATGCGATGGGCTGCGGCCAGGGAGGAGGAAGTGAAAAATGAATACAGCAGATATACAGTAGGTGCTGAGAATTTTTTTTTAAAAATATCCAATTTGTTTACAGTGCACAATTTAGTGAGGGATGCTGAAGAGTTATAAAAGTGGGTGGAACTCTACTTTAACTGCTTTCTTAGGTTTGCCTTGGGGAAAAATTTTAAAACTGAACTCTAGGCACTATTTTTCTTTTCCTTTTTTTCTTTTTTTCTTTAACCACTTAAGGATCAATCCTCTTATTGAGATTCGTGGTTTACAAGTTTTTTTTTTTTTGTTGTTTTTTTTTTTACTAGAAAATTACTTGGAACCCCCAAACAGTATATATGTTTTTTTTTTCAGACACCCTAGAGAATAAAATGGCAGTAATTGCAAAACTTTGTCACACCGTATTTGCGCAGCGGTCTTACAAGCGCAATTTTTTTTTTTTTTAAAAATACACTTTTCTGAATTAAAAAAATAAGACCACAATAAAGTTAGCCCAATTTTTTTCTATACCGTGAAAGATAATGTTACGCCAAGTAAATTGATACCCAACATGTCATGCTTCAAAATTGCTCCTGCTCGTGGAATAGCAACAAACTTTGGCACTTAAAGTGGTGTTCCGGCCGAAATTATACTTTTTAAATAAAAATACCCCCATAATACACAAGCTTAATGTATTCTAGTAAAGTTAGTCTGTAAACTAAGGTCTGTTTTGTTAGTTTATAGCAGTAGTTTGTTATTTTATAAACTTACAGCAGGCCGTGGCCATCTTAAGTGTGGGCATCTGAAGCCAGACTGTATTTCTTCCTGGATCTCATCCTTGCAGATCTCGCACATGCTCAGTGCAGCACAAGCAGTGTAATAGGTTTCAGGTCAGGTTACCTTAGCAACGGCAGTTTGAAAGGAAGTATCCGCCCCTTCCCAGAAGGCATTGCAAACAGGAAATGATGCGATGGGCCGCGGCCAGGGAGGAGGAAGTGAAAAATGAATACAGCAGATATACAGTAGGTGCTGAGAAAAAAAAAAAAAAAAATATCCAATTTGTTTACAGTGCACAGTTTAGTGAGGGATGCTGAAGAGTTGTAAAAGTGGGTGGAACTCCACTTTAAAAATCTCCATTGGCGACGTTTAAAAATTTCCACAGGTTACCATTTTTGAGTTACAGAGGAGGTCTAATGCTAAAATTATTGCTCTCGCTCTAACGATCGCAGCGATACCTCACATGTGTGGTTTGAAAACCGTTTTCATATGCAGGCACGACTTGCGTATGCTTTTGCTTCTGCGCGGGAGCGGGGTGCTTTAAAAAAAAAATTTTAATTTTTTTTATTTTTACACTGTCCTTTAAAAAAAAAAAAAAAAAAAAATTGGGTCAAATAGACTTTTTTTTTTTTTTTTTTTGGTAATTTATAAACCTCGGTAAATGGAATATGTGGGGTAATGTGTAGTCTTGTTATTGGGTTGAATGTAGGGGTATAGTATGTTGTATAAATGATGTATTATATAAATGAATAAAATTTTGATTATTAAAAAAAAAAAAAAAAAAAATAGACCTCAGATCTCACATTTAGACTTGAATGCAATAAAAAAAAGTCTTTTGAAGAAAAAAAATGTTTTTTCCCCTTTAGGAGCATTGGGCGGAAGTGACATTTAATGTTGCTGTGTGATGCAATGTCATCCAATTTTATGAAGCCGAGTTGGGGGCCATCTTTCCCTCATTTGGCATCCGGTCTCACAGGGAGGGGACCGATTGGCTCCGATAAGCGGCGGAGACGACCAGAGCGCGGCAGGAAGGGATCTGCCGCAGAGACCACTTTTATCTGAAAGCCAGCCGCCCACCGTTTAAGAGGATACCATAACGGTATCCCATGTCAAAGTACCAACATATAACAACGGCGGCTGGTCGTTAAGTGGTTAAAGTGACACTAAACACACATTGGGGGAGATTTACTAAAACTGGAGCGTGCAAAATTCTTGTGCAGCTCTGCATAGTAACCAATCAGCTTCTGGATTTTAGCCCTCGTTCAAATTGGAGGCGGGTTTAAAATCGTGTGAGTTCAGCTGAACTCACACGATTTCAAACCCACATTTCATTGTGAGTTCGGGGCGATTTGAAAGACATCTGTGCAGGTTCATGCACAGATGTCTATTAAAATTGACCCCGAAGTCACCAAAAGTAGTGCAAGAATTACTTTTGGAAATCGGTGCGGCGTTGCAAAGTCGGCGTGGCACCGATTCAGATGGTGCCGGCAATAGGCTCCAATTTCTCAAAGCTTAATTCAACCAGCTGATGTTAGAAGCTGATTGGCTACTCCATGCACAGATGCACCAGATTTTGCACTCTCCAGTTTTAGTAAATCAACCCTACTGTTTAATTTCCATTGTTCTCTGTATATGGCTGATGGCACTGTAATTATTTTAATGAAGAAAAGTCTAAGTACCTTTTTCCTTAGATATACGGCTGTCGCACGACCCAGCTCTTTCCCAGTTTGCCTGTGGGTGGATTTCTTCCGGTCACAGGCTGTCATACCCCTCCAGCCTGTGTCTTGGAATACGAGGGAGGTGAAGTCTCCATCAATCAAGATGTAATATCCCACCCCCATTGTGTTTAGCTGGTTGGTGGGCATGGAGGAGGCAGGGAGTGGGCTGTCGTTTACCTCTGTGTATAAACCGACATGTGTGGCTCTATGGTCACATTGGCTTCTCAGATGTGATAGGGGTTAAATGCTCAGCATAGAAACTCACTGAAAACTGAGCATGTGCAGAACTGCCAAGACTACTTTGTAAAATCCCCAACTGCATTGGGGACTTGGACTGAAGGTCAAGATAGAAAGCAGCAAGAACCAGTTTTTTTGCAGAATACAGAAAATGAATCTCATAGTGACTGAGTGAGTATGAACAGCATGTAATACGCCATTTATTGTTGGGTATTTTTTTCTTTTTTATGTGGGTTTAGTGATATTTTAATAGGAGGGTGAGGTGGGTTACGTGCATTTTCTCCCAAGTCTTTTGGGGAAAACATCACTACACTTTGGCAAATTGTGGCTTTCTCTGCCATGACTTAACGTGGGTGAGTACAGAGTTCTTTTTAGAGGAGCCTGGATGAAGGCTGATACGTGCATGCTGCTGTCGCATTCCGAGCACTTAACGGTAGCTTTACAGTGTTTTGGTGAAGTGCTGTAATGCACAACATCTGAAGTAGATATCATGACTCCTTAGGGAACTTCCTGCATTCCTCCAAGGGTCTTTCCCTAAAAGCTCAACGTTGTTCTGAGAGGATGTGACTTGTGGATGGGGCAGTGGTAATTAGGATTTTGTCTTTCATTCTCACCCTCACTGGTATTGGCAGTAGCGGGTGTAATTCCTGTCTTTCTGACAGGGATAGCATCTCCTAAGTCCTTCTACTTAGGCCTAGGATTCTTGTGTCTTACAGCTGTGAAGTTAGGAGCATTTATGTATCAACAGAGAAGCTTGGGCCATTCTTGGTCTCGGTTATATCTAATGAACTCCAAGAAGAAGAAAACTTATAGGAAGGATACTTGATTTTGCCTTTTATACATAAAACCTATTGTCCACTTTTCTTTAAGGTAGTAAGTCAATTCAAGAAGATCACTTCGTTCCTGGAACTTCTGGTTGTCTCTGTCAGATAATTTATGAAAGTCCTGCAGTCTTTTTTAAGTAAAGCAATTTTGATTATATTAGCACTTGCTTTTATATCTCACATGTAAGATTAAGGCCTTGGTTCATGGATGAGAGAAGGTTTATATCTTAACATACAGTGGTTTATAGCTTAACATAAAGTCTACACACCACTGTTAAAATGTCAGGTTTCTGTGATGTAAAAAAATTAGACAAAGATAAGTAATTTCAGAACTTTTTCAACCTGTTAATGTGACCTATAAACTGTACAACTCAGTTGAATAACAAATTGAAATCTTTTAGGTGGAGGGAAGTAGACATAAAATAATATGGTTGCATAAGTATGCAACTAAGGAAAAAAGGAGCGGAAACCAGAAGAAAGTTAGGCAGAAGGGTGAATCTAGAGGAAAGGAGTTCCCGCACCTACCTAGTAAGGAGTTAGAGAAAGGAGTCTAGGGAAGAAAGGGACGCCAGAAGGATATAGACCAAGGGATGGGAAGAAGGTAAGGGTTTGGGAGCATCGGGACCATTCATCATAGGCCGCCCAAGCTGGCTGGGGGGAGGGTAGGAAACGTATATGACAGCCGTGGTCCCCAATTTTTAGAAACTTGGCATGAGTCGTTATTGATGCTCGACATCTGTTCATTAAGATCAACTTGCTATCTCGAACCCCCTGAAAGGGGACGGCTGTTTTTTTTTTCCAGGCTTGGGCAATTCTTCTTTTGGCTGACAGAAATAGATAACAGGCGAGCTTCTGTTGATAAGTGAACAGGCCTGGAATTGGACAATGTTATAAGGAAAACTTGGCTTCTTTTGGCATGGGCAGATGAAACAACGTGAATACGAGGCCAAATACACAAAACCAGAAGCCAATTAGTCTAGGACCCTTCCACCATATACAGGTGCATCTCAAATAATTTGAATATAATCAAAGTGAAACTCCTATATGTTTTTATAGATTCATTACACACAGAGTGATATATTTTAAACATTTTTTTTTTCTTTTTAATTTTGATCATTATGGCTTGCAGCTAGTGACAACCCAAAATTCTGTATCTCAGAAAATTAGAATATTACATGATAAGACCAATAAAAAAAAAAGCATTTTTAATACAGGTACGTTGGCTTACTGAAAATGTCCATGTACAGTATAGTATGCACTAGTACTTGGTCGGGGCTCCTTTTGCATAAATTACTGCATCAATGCGGCGTGGCATGGAGGCGATCAGCCTGTGGCACTGCTGAGGTGTTATGGAAGCCCAGGTTGCTTTGATGGCGGCCTTTAGCTCATCTGCATTGTTGGGTCTGGTTTATCTCATCTTCCTCTTGGCAATTACCCACAGATTCTCTGTGGGGTTTAGGTCAGGCGAGTTTGCTGCCCAATCAAGCACCGTGATACCATGATCATTAAACCAGGTATTGGTACTTTTGGCAGTGTAGGCAGGTGCCATGTCCTGCTGGAAAATGAAATCGGCTTCTCCATTAAGGTGGTCAGCAGAGGGAAGTCTATTTCAGTCGCCAAGTCTCATTCCTACTGAGCATGTCAGAACTTCTAATCTGTAAACCTGTTCACTGGATCAGCCAGAGAATTAGAATTTTTAGAAGGCCAGATCAAGAATGGCTGCCTTCATGCTCTCAGTATAAGTGTGCTTTTAAATCACATCTTGCATTAGAACATGCTTCCTATGTTGTCATAATGTGTAGGAAAGTTTTATATAATACTATACACAGTCTTTTTATTGCTGTAGCTAGAGGCTTTTCTTTTGATACTTTGTTATTGTTGGCCCGGATGTGGCACAAACCTGCTCCTGGGATTCAGGTTTATCCAGTGGACAGAACCCAATTGCTCTCCAGTCCCAGGGAAAACAATCAGCCTCCACATCTAAATAAATGAACAAGAAAGCATTGTATTTGTCAAGAGTTACAAGGCACACAGCCACATAAAAAGCTGCATTCATAAGAATAGGAGAAACACATCCCGGGATAAAAATTTCTGGCTATGCATGCCAGACATTTCTTTGTGAGCTTTAGATGTACAGTATCTGAACTGAAGAACACAGAGTCGTCCGCAGAAGGTGAGTGCAGATTAAAGCACTTAGATACTGTATAGCAAGGGCAAACATTCATAGATCGACTGGACTGGATGAATTTAGATCCAGGTATCGGCAGGCTGGTTGTACACAAGTCGATCTATCGACTTGTGTACAACCAGCCTGTCGGGGTTTTTCCTGTATGATCATGGCCGTTGGCTATAGTGGGCAACACTGATCAGTGTATTCAGATGGCAGGGATGGCTCCCCCCTGTTGGAATACAAAGGCACAGTAGGAGTGATTCCTCCATCTACATCGATGTGTGGATGGGGGAATCTGATCTGTGTGTATGTATCAGTGGTGGTGCGTCTATAAGGCCGCACCCTCTCTCCTGCCACCCCCTCTATCACCAATAGATAGTTTGATGCATTGCATGAACTTTAATGGCAGTCCGTAGGGTTTAGTTGGTCCACCCTTTCTGGGAAGGCTGTCCACCAGGTTTAGGAGTGTGTCTATGGGAATGTTTGAGCATTCTTCCAGAAGTGTATTTGTGAGGTCAGGCACTGATGTTGGACGAGAAGGCCTAGCTCGCAGTCTCCACTCCAATTCATTCTAAAGGTGGTCTATTGGGTTGAGGTTTGGACTCTGTGCAGGCCAGTCAAGTTCCTCCACCCCAAATTCGCTCGTCCATGTCTTTATGGACCTTGCTTTGTGAAATGGTCCAAATCATTTGGTGAAAGGGGGATTATGGTGTGGGATTGTTTTTCAGGGGTTGGGCTTGTCCCCTTAGTACCAGTGAAGGGAACTCTTAAAGGGTTTGCATACCAAGACATTTTGGACAATTTCATGCTCCCAACTTTGTGGGAACAGTTTGGGGATGGTCCCTTCCTGTTCCAACATGACTGCACACCAGTGTGCAAAGCAACTTTTGTACAACCACCTGCTACAGCCGGCAACACTGATCATTGTGTTCTGATGGCTGCCATGAGAACACCATAGCACAATGGGAGTGATTTACACCTCCACCTCAAATGGTGTGGATGAGGGAATTGTGCGCGCGTGTGTTAGGTTCTCCCTAAACCCAATAGTTGAACAAAAAAAAATGTAGAATGTATGGTCAGCCCAAGTTAAAAACTCCTCCTACATTGTATATTAATGATGGATATTGTGGGGCAATGGCACTTGAGACTGTCCAGAAAATCTTAAATCGGTCATTATTTTGACAGCGCTTGTATGTAATTGCTATGCAGCTATCGCCTGCGAGTGATCGGCTCTGGAGGACGCAGACTGTCTACATGCAGGCCAATCATTAGCAGATGATCACTACATAGATTACAAATGAGTGGCTACAGCATTCAGCAGCCTCCGATTTGCTTTTAATGGATCTGCCTCCTGCAGCTAATCACCAGGGTTCTTGCAGGTACACGCTGTTGGGTATGCTGTGCGAATTGGAACACAACATATAGTTGGGTTTTCCAAAATTTGAAAGTGGAAATACGCTTTAACGGTTATATACAACAAAAGCATTTTATCTGATGTGTTTTCTATTGACATCAATGGAATTACATCAGATTGCATGTTGACATGCATTCTAATGTGTAGTGCATTGTAGGATAGATCAGATGTCAACAAGCTTTCAGGTGTGTTTTACGTACAATTTGATGTGCTACAATGTAACACGCAGCAACCCATATGTGCAATCAGGCCTTAAAGCAAGAGCATAGTGTAGTTCTAGGTAGCACTTGTGTTATGTGCTGCTCTAACTTGACTATAAAGCGGAGTTCCACCCAAAAGTTGAACTTCTGCTTGAAGCACTCCCCCCCCCACATTTGGCATGTAATTTTTTTTTGGGGGGGGGGGGAGTGGGTGACTACTTTAGAGAGGGACTTCCTGTCCCACTTCCTCCTTCCGCCCACAGGCTGCCTAGGCAACTCCTCCTCTCCCCTAGGCAGCCCCTTCCTCTCGGCAATCTTCTGGGACGCGTGACAGGTCCCAAAAGATTGCCTGTCCACTGGGAGAGCAGCGAGGCTCCGTGCGACCGCATCGCTGGACCGTGGAACCGGTAAGTGTCTGTTTATTAAAAGTCAGCAGCTAAACTTTTTGTAGTTGCTGACTTTTAATAAAAAAAAATAAAAAAAAGCCTGGAACTCCGCTTTAAGGCCTCATGCCCACGAACATTTTTACAGCCGCCTTTTAGGAGCATTTTTCACAGCTTAAAAACGCCTCTCCATGTTAGCCTATGGCCTCATGCCCACCAAGGCGTTTAGGAGCTGTAAGTGGCATATGCGTTTTTAAGCTCCAAAAAACCTCAGGACCAGCACATTCTGAGGCTCCAGCGCTAGAGCTGTAAATATGCCAGACGCTGGTAAAAGGTGTTAAACAAGATTTAACAAGGCTTGTACACAGCGTTAAGCCTCATCAGGCGTTTCTCTGTCTGTTCAAAATAAGCGCTTCCCTGTGGGAGCCCATTGATTTGAATAGAAGTCGCACCAGAAGTTGGATCAAGATGATCCGACTTGCAGTGGGACTTGTGTGCTGAAAATCTTGAAAGGGAACTCCACCAAAATGTAAAAAAATTTTTTTTGCGTGAGGCCCCCCCCCCCTCCAAAGACGATACCAGACCCTTCGGTCTGGTATTGATCTTAAGGGGAATCCCCCACGCCAAAAAAAAAAAATGGCGTGGGGGTCCCCCCAAGTTCCATACCAGACCTTTATCCTAGCATGTAGCCCGGAAGGTCAGGAAAGGTGGGGCGAGCGAGAGCCCTCACTCCTGGACCATATCGGGCCACATGCCCTCAAGATGGGGGGGGGGTGCTTCGGGGCAGAGGGGACCCTGCGCCTCCCACCCCAAAGGACCTTGTCCCCATGTTGATGCGGACAAGGGCCACTTCCCGACAACCATTGCCCGGTGGGTCTGCGGGCAGGGGCTTATCGGAATCTGGAAGCCCCCAGATCCCGGCCCCCACCCTAGGTGAATGAGTATGGGGTACCCCCCCTGCCCCAAAGCACCAACCACCCCATGTTGAGGGCATGCGGCTTGGTATGGTCGAGGGGGGGGGGGGCGCTCGCTCGTGTCCGTCCGTCCCCACCTTCCAGGCTGCGTGCTCAGATAAGGGTCTGGTATGGATGGGGGGGTTCCCCTTCAAGATTCTCAGCACACAAGTCGCACCGCAAGTCGGATCATCTTGATCCGACTTCTGGTGCGACTTCTATTCAAATCAATGGGCTCCCATAGGAACGTGGCTGAAAGCTAGCACTGCTAAACGCGCATTGATGCCAATGCAAAACAGCTCGTTTATTAAAACGCCCGTGGGCATGAGGCCTAAGGCCTCATGCGCACTGGACATTTTTGGATGTTTTTACAGCAGCTGCTTTTGGCTTCAGACGTTTTTTTTCTTCAGTCAATAAACTCCCCTATTATCCTGTTATCAGCAGTTTTTGACTGGGGCGTTTTTTGGCTTTTAAAAAACCCAAAACTAGTGGGCTCTGAGAGGAGTTTTTCAACTGTAAAAACGCTCTAACGTCAGAACGGTGATAAATGCTCAAAAACGTGGCTTACCAGCGTTTTTTTGACGTTTTTGATCCATTGAAAAAAAATAAAATAAATACATTTAAAAAAAAAAAGTGGAAAAACTCTAATAACTGTTGAAAAATGTAAAAAAAAAACTCACTGCAAAGCTACTGGCATTTTTATAATGTTATTTTAACGTCCGGTGTGCATGAGGCCTTACAATTGCACATATTTGCTCTCCCATAACCCCATTTTTTTTTTTTTAAATCTAGTGATTTTGTAGACACGCCACTAGAGGGAGCAGACACCCAGTTTGCAATCACTGCCTCCCTCCCGTGACAGATGCATGGGAGCTGCCATTGCTAATCTTTCTAAAAATGCTCCTTGCTTGGCTGTGTTGGGCATCAGTATGTTTTGAGGGACACACCATCTTTATACTTTTTCAGGTCAGTGACCCAAAGTATTGGTGCCAAAGTATTAGCATGACAGGCAGGCAACTAGTCATTTTAAAAGGAGGTCATGCAGGTGTCTGAGCTGATCTCAGCCAAGCAGGTAGTGCATGGTTTTCAAGTTAGTCATCAGACTTGCAGTATGGGAGGGAGCAATGAAGCACAGCCATTGTGTAACACTGCAGTACTAGAACTAGAGACACAATCGTCCTCTTCAAAACTCAAGCCATGGTCCCCACATGTATAGGAGAGGAAGAAGGATGCTGTAATATAGTTTGTATTTGTTTTTAAAATAAACCTCGCATTTAAAAGTGTCAGACCCGACACAGGGAATAGCCGGCATATATGTGTTCCTGATCACCTCTGGCCGCTCAGCTTGGTATGCGAGCCGCGAGTGTTATCCTGGATAGCATGTTGACGTCAGTCCTTGCCCCGCCCTACGCGTTTCGTCTTACAACGACTTCCCGGAGCGGCAGGACGTCTGAAGTCTCCATGCCATTTTTATATATGGGCAAACAGCTCTGAGATTTTGGCCAACCCACTGTGATGCTGATTGTGGACCCAAAACTTTATTTATACATACATAATATCACAGATTGAATTCCAACATGCTTTATACTATCACTTATACAAAAAGCTAAACAAATGTACTTTTGAATATACACGCAGTCAATACAGCAATGTGTAATACTTAGACACATAATTAAAAAAATAGCTCTAAATATATGTCAATTCATCAGTGGTATAAGAAAGCTGAATATATGCAAATTAAAAAATGTATTCATTATGTTTTTTTTAACGGCCAGATACAGAACAAAGAACTTATTCCATACTCGCGCAAACAGAAATATCCTCTAACGTATTCCAATATATATTCCTATAAATATATTAGTACCAATAGCACAAGATACTGTGACAGACTCTATTCCCAAAATAGCCAGAGTGTGTTATAAATTACTCAATATCCACAGTGCACAATGTGAACACTCATCTAATGGAACTATCTAAGGTGTATAAATCAGAAATTGGTCAGAAAACAATTTAAGGTCTATATCGATATTGAGTCCTTGTGGCTGTAAGAACCCCAATCTATATATCCATTGTGTTTCTCTCCTTGATACCTCTTTGAGCATATCTGACCCCCTCCAATGTCCCATGATTCTATCAGTCTCATAGAAGAGAAGCTTCTTAGGGTCACTGTTGTGTTTTAATTTTAAAATGTCGTGAGACATTGTGTCTCTCAAATCCTTTAATTATATTACTAACATGCTCATTAATTCTCGTCTTTAATATTCTGGTGGTTCTGCCCACGTATTGCTTTCGGCACAGACATTCAAATACGTAAACCCCATGGGTAGAATCACAAGTAATCAAAGACTTAAAAATTATAAAATTATCGTCGCTGAATTAGGAAAACTTTTTTTCTCCCCTCCTTTTTAGTGCTATTGCAAGCCTTGCATTTGTTGCACCAAAAAAAAAAAAACATGGTTAACAGAGAAAGAACAATGATTTCAAGCACCAATCTCCTTTTCAAAACTTCAAGTCAGTTATTCTAACTCAATCAGCATTACAGAGTGATTTCCAGCCTTGTCCTCGTCAACACTGACACCTGTGTTAACAAGTGAATCACTGACATGTCAGCTGGTTCTTTTGTGGCAGGGCTTAAATGCAGTGAAAGCCCTCGTTCACACTGAACGCTGGTTTGAAATCGTGCAAATTCAAACCCGCATTTCAGTGCGAGTTTGGGGGTGATTTTTTTTATCAGATATGTTTTATAGCAGAAAGTAAAAAAATATTATGTGTGGTTTGTTTTTGTATTTGACTTTTTTATTTATTTTTTTATATATATAATAAAAAATAAAACCCAGTGTTGATCAAGTACCACCAAAAAGAAAGTTCTATCTATGTGGGAATAAAAAAAATTATCCTAAAGCGGAGTTCCACCCAAAAATGGAACTTCCACTTTAAGAGAAGGTGACCCCCTGACATGCCACATTTGGCATGTTATTTTTTTTGGGGGGGGGGGGAGCGGAATTCTTCTTTTTAGAGGATTTCAGCTCCCACTTCCACTCGGGGCACTGCAGCACCGGAAGGAAGTTCACCTCTCCCCCCCTCCCTCTCGGCAATCATCTGGGACATGTCACAGATCCCGGATGATTGCCCGGCCAGTCGCAGCGCGGCTCGCACATGCACAGTGACCATGCCGGCGCTGCAGAGAAGAGGGGGAGAGGAGCAGGCCTTCATTCCCCCACATCGCTGGACCCTGGGACAGGTGAGTGTCTGATTATTAAAAGTCAGCAGCTACAGTATTTGTAGCTGCTGACTTTTATTTATTTATTTTTTTCGGCGGAACTCCGCTTTAATGTCGTCTTGGTACAGCATTGCATGACCATGCAATTACCAGTTAAAGCACAGTGCTAAATAGTGCTGGAGCTGAGATAGTTATAGTTGGCTTATTTTAATACATAAACTATTGTTGAGCTGGCCATACCTTGATTGAAATTTGGCGTCTGTCGAAGCGACCTGCTGGAAAGCTTTTATTGATCAGCAGCCACTGATCCATGTATTCTGACAGCTCTGCATCCTGCTGTCAGAATACAATGCCTCCGTGTGGGGGAATCCTCCATTCGCCTTGTTTGTGGGGATAAGGAAATCTTGTGTGTGTGTGTGTGTGTGTGTGTGTGTGTGTGTGTGTGTGTGTGTGTGTGTGTGTGTGTGTGTGTGTGTGTGTGTGTGTGTGTGTGTGTGTGTGTGTGTGTGTGTGTGTGTGTGTGTGTGTGTGTGTGTGTGTGTGTGTGTGTGTGTGTGTGTGTGTGTGTGTGTGTGTGTGTGTGTGTGTGTTTTTTTTTTTTTTTTATATTTAACCCGCCTAACTGTCTATTTGGCCAGCTTTAGTCAGGGAAAGTTGGGTGAATTTACAAATCTACTTCTGTTTTGAACTAGTAGTAGTAGTCACGGTCATGTGCACTGTTATATGCATGCTACTAATCCCATACTTCATAGTCTATCTTGGGAGTGCACATTCTACATGTGGTGGGGCCATGGAGAACAAATGTACTGGTTTTTTTTTTCCGCGAAAATAAGATTCATCATGATTTTCTAGAACGGCTCCAATATAAGTCCTACCCCGAAAATACGCCCTAGTTAAAGCCCTTGTAAAATCATATATTCAGCACTGTAAAAGGGATTATATCAGCACTTGTCTTTATGTAACATTAATGTGAAAAATACCTTATTTACAGTGCCGCTGGGCGCTGACGTGACCCGCTGGAGCTTTCCTCCTCTCCTCCTGGCTGTCGTCAGCGGCCCCTCCCTCTGCAGTGCTCGGAGCGGGGCTGACGTCTGGGGGGATCTCGGCCCCTCCCTCTGCAGTGCTCAGAGTGGGGCTGACGTCAGCAGAGATCTCGGGCCCTCCCTCTGCAATGCTCGGAGCGGGGCTGACGTCAGCGGGGATCTCGGCCTCTCCCTCTGCAGTGCTCGGAGCGGGGAAGGAGACTCCGGCAGGTCACGTGAGCGCTCAGCAATGCTGTAAAGGTATTTTCCACAATAATGTTACATAGACACACTGGACATTATATAATCCTCTTACAGCATGGATTATGTGATTACAAGATTTTTATAATGCTGACAGGGAGAGAGAGGATGGGGACAGTAACTTTTTTGCATACCGTAAATAAGACATCCCCTGAAAATAAGCCCTAATGTGTTTTTTGTAGCCAAAATTAAAATAAGACCTTATTTTTGGGGAAACCCGGTAGCAACCTCATAAGAGGAAGTCGGATAACAGCAGCAAAAAAATAAATAAAAATAAAGATTTAGAGGAAGCTGAGAGCAATGTAAGGGACTTTTATGAGTTGAGAGTACATAATAATAATACATTTTTTTTTCACACCAGATAGCATCACTTTTGCCATTTTAAGTCAAGACTGTGCTTTAGAAGTTAAAGTCTAATACAGCCTCATTTCCTGGCTGGAGGACATCCAGCATCACCTAACTTTTCTCACAAGGCTAAGGCTGCATTCACACCTGAGCGTTTCAAAGTCGCGCGTTTTTGCCACGATTTTGTTCAGGTCACCATTTTAAAAGGCAGAAAAATGCCTGTAATCTGCCCCAAAGAAGCTCATGTTTTTTTCTTTTTTTTTCTTTTTTTTTTTTTTTTGAGCTTAGGGCGTTTTTTCAGGCGTTTTTGCTTCAGGTGACAAAACGCTCAGATGTGAACAGGTGCCATTGAAATGAATAGGATTTTGCTTGTTGGGCATTTTACGAGCGTTTTATAAGCTGAAAACGCCCAGGTGTGAATGCAGCCTAAGTGTCCCTGGCCCACCCCTGTTATTCTAATTAATATATTACCCAGGAATGCTCCTCCAGACTGATCCACCCAGCAAAACATTTTGATATTTGCATAACTCCTTCCAAGACCAAGCCCGCTGCTTGCATCAGAGTTTGAGGGCTGTTGAATACTGAGACAGGCTGCTGTGATGTTTTCAGGGAGCTATGTACAACAGCCTGCTGGCCCCTCCCATCAGTCATGATCCTACCTGCATTCATTGGAGAAGCACAGAGACCCAGTGATGTAAGTGGGTCTACAATAGGGTAAGTATGAAAATAGTAAAGGGTGATATATATAGATATAGATAGATATAGATACACTGGAGCTGCACAATTCTGTCGAAATGAGAATCACAATTTTTTTTTTTGCTTAGAATAAAGATCATGATTCTCGCGGTGTAAAATCTTTGACATTATACAAAAATATTGGGCTAACTTTACTGGTTTAGGTTTTTTTTTTTAATTCATTAAAGTAATTTTAACCAAAAAAATTTCATTTGAAAGACCGCTGCGCAAATACAATGTGACATAAAATATTGCAACAACCACCATTTTATTCTCTAGGGTCTCTACTAAAAAAATTTTTTATATATATATATATATATATATATATATATATATATATATATATATATATATATATATATATATATATATATATATATATATATACCATATATATATATATATACCATATATACTCGAGTATAAGTCGAGGCCCTTTTTTACCACAAAAAAATGGGAAAAACGTAGTGACCCGAGTATAAGACGAGGGTGAGAAATGCACAGCTACTGTAAGTGGAAAAGAGGGTCAAGAATGCCCATTTGCAGCCTCACTGTGCCCATTTGCAGCCATAGGTCCCCTGAACTTCAAACTCGGTAGTTAAGGGTTCCTAGATGCCCCCTAGCTGCAGCCAAAATTTGGGGTCTCTGAACCCAAAGGGTCCCGAAATGACATTGCTGCAGATGGACACAGTTGAATGATTTTGGGGCCCTGTATCTTGGGGCCACTTAGTACTAGGAACCCCAAATTTGGTGTGCAAACTCAGTGGAACTAGCACCATAAAATATCCAAAGTTGGGGTTTCTAGTGTTCCCGAGATACAGGGCCCCAAAAATCGGTTCAGAAAATGTCAAGCACTTTTCTGCAGCAGAGAATGACATTTTCTGAACCAGGTTTGGGGCCCCGTATCTCGGGGCTACTTGGTCGTAGAAACCCCAGCTTTGGATATGTTATGGTACACTGGGTTTGCACACCAAATTTGGGGTTCCTAGCACAAAGTGGCCCTGAGATACGGGGCCCCAAAGTCGGTTCAGAAAATGAAATTTTTTGCTGCAAAAAAGTGCTTGACTCGAGTATAAGTCGAGGGGGGCACTTTCAGCACAAAAAAAATATGCTGAAAAACTCGACTATATATATATATATATATATATATATATATATATATATATATATATATATATATATATATATATATATATATATATATAGGCTCTAAGTAATTTTCTAGCAAAAAAATGATTTTAACTTGAAACCAACAAATGTCAGAAAAAGGTTTAGTGTTTAAGTGATTAAACTTTCCTCATTTCCATACTGAAGTCTATTCCTTTGACAAATTGTTACAATGTTTAGACTTAGTTCCACTGCTAAAGAATGTTGTGATTCTTGGCAGACTGCCCGTTTTTTTTTTTCCTTTCTTTTGAGGCTGTCGGCTTCAGCAGAGCAGAGAGAATTCTCTGCATAGAAAGAATCGGGAAATACTTTTTTCAAGATTATAACGGGGAAAAGAATTGTGTTAACGATTCTTAGCGATTAATCGTGCAGCTCTAATATACGGTACACACTTCGCCTCTTCATCAAAGCTGCGTTCAGCACTGTGGGTAGTGGAAGAGGTAAGTATTTAGTGTCTTCTATACAGGTAAATCTTTCAAATGTAACATTTAATTGTTATGCCTGTCATAAAGGAATCTTTATAATCAGCCTAGACTTAGACTCAGATGTTAAATCTCATTCTAGATGGCATCCAAGTTTCTTAAGCATCTCCGTCCTTCCACACTTAAAGATCAAAGAGGCCCCGGACCACCTGAGGAACCGCCAGAGACTGCAGAGTTGGTGGATGATCCAGACATGGCCGTACGGCTGAGTGGGACCCTTAGTTTGAGTGAAGACAGCCTGGGCTCCGACACGAGCGATGGAACAGGTACTGAATTAATAGACAAGAAAATGTCATCTCAAATTACAGCTCAATAAATACTACTGTCATGGTACATTTTTTTTTTTTATTTGCACTAGCATCCAAATTTTCAGGACAAGCTTTCAGGGTGTGCCCATTTCTTCAAGGCCTCAAGCAATGTCAATATATAAATAGTTTTGTTGGTACGTTCTGCTGCCTCTGCTGTGATGGTGGAGCTTCAGCTTGTATTACCCAGGCAAAACTGGAAAACGAGCTTACCGTCATGTGGATGTTCTTAACGTTCAGCTCAGGACACCCTTCCTGACCCAGCAGTTGGGGTGCGATTGACAAACATGGAAAATGTATATCGAGCTCCCCATTTTAGGGCCTGTGTGAAATTTTAAAGCAGCACCTCTGTTTTTCTTTTATGCTACTATGTACCTAATAAACTAAAAAAAACAGCTTTTGCTGCACTATTCATCCTATCCCCAGGAATATCAGCCCTGCATCAGCTGCTCCATTTCCTGGGTTGAATGAAGACCACCATCATCCAAACCATCTCCTGCGGTACCAGGCTGTCATGCGCACTCTCCCTGCAGGTGTGCCATATGTAACCTGGACTCGCAGTAACCATCTTTGCATATGGGCAAGGACCGAGTAAAAAGAGGATGGACCTGTGACCTCATTGGAGGGACCTGAAGATTGCAAAAAAAAGATGTATAGGGCTTTTTTTTAAATTTCTGAAGATCTGTGGGGGATTGAACCCCCCCCCCTTATTTTTATTTTATTTTTTATTATAATATATAGACAACCATAAAACCTACAATACCCTCTAACCCCACTCTGTGCAAAACCAAAAATTTGGCTGGAGATAAATGTTAAAGTAAACCTGTCATGAGAGAATTATGAGGGCGGCCATTGCTAGCCTCCTTCTAAAAATGCTAGTTGCCTAGCTTTTATGATCCATTATAGTCAGTATAATTAAGCGACCCTGGAACAAGTATGCAAATCAGAAAAGTCAGAGGCTCTTAGGCCTCTTTCACATGAATGATTCGTTCAGGTCCGCCTGTCAGTTTTTTAGGCGGACCTGAACGGACCCTCCATTGAGCCCTATGGAGCTGCGGATGTCAGCGGTGACATGTCCGCTGACATCCGACCCGCTCCGATCCGAAAAAGTGTAACGGAGGAAAAACTTACTTTTCCATCCGTTATCGGATCGGGTGATGGCGGACTCTACGGTCCGTCATCACCCGATCCCCCATAGGGGAATGCGGCGCTCTGACTAGGCCAATCGCTGCACAGTGTGCAGCGACGGACCTGTCATCTTCCTGCTCAGCGGGGATCGGCAGAGCGATCCCCGCTGAGCAATCGGATGTTTACAGGGCGGATCATCACTGATCCGCCCCATGTGAAAGAGCCCTTATCTGCATGATTTTTGTTCTGGTTAAGCGACTTCAGGTATTGGAGCAAGAAAATCGGACAGCCAGGCATCTAGCATTTCTCAGAAGTAATTGTCAGCAGTGGAAGCCTCAGTATGTGTTTGTTTCGTGGTTTAGTTTTGTTTTGTTTGTTTTTTTGGTTTTTTTAGCAATGGGTTTCTTTATCACCAGATTAATGTATGAAGGAAATGGTGATCTCAAGTGAGCTATGATCACAATTCTTTTCCATGATTTGTTTTTGCAGTTTTGTTTTTCGATTGAAACACTTTTACACATCAGTTTGTTATCTGTTAAAATAGGTCATTAAGTGGTTGCTATAAAAAAATACACAAAATGCTCAGACAAAGGACATTTAATTTGTTTAGACTGGATTCACATGCTATGGTTAAAGCGGGGTTCCACCCAAAGTTTGAACAATATCTGTATGTATTCTCTTCCTTGCCTAGATGCTGACATGCCGTTTAAAAAAATTTAAATCGCCGTAATTACCTTTTATTTTTCTATTCTTCTTTGCACTTCCTGGTTCTCCTCCCGTGGGAGTAGGCGTGTTTCTAGCCTCTCCCAGACTCCTGGGAGCTAGTCTCAGGCTTCCCAGGATGCCACTGAGCATGTGCGGGAACGAGCGGTGAATGCTGGGAGCACAGCATTCACCACATCCAGGAAATAAATGCTTGTGGGCTTCAAATGCCCACAATGAGGATGGAAACCGCCTGCAGTGAATAATATAAGTTATTCTTTCCAACGAAATCTGACACAAGCGGACATATTACACACAATATGTGAGTATGTAATGCTGAGAAGAAAAGTTTGTGAATGAACTAAAAAAAAAAAAAACGATAGATAGCTGGACCCCCGCTTTAAGGCCCGTACACACGATCAGAAAATCATACAAAAAATACTGCTTTCAAAGTGATGGTATGATAATCTGATTGTTGGTACACAGCTTTTGTCCAATATTTTTCAAACGGACAAACACGAAAATTTTTCTCGTACGATACCAGATCGTAAGATTTTCATTTAATTGGTACAGTTGTCCTCCGAAAATACAATACAATACATTACGTCATGTCTGAATTTTTATTCTGTCGTATGAGAATTTTCTGTACTTTAGTAACCTCTTCATTTTCGATTTGGGGACTAGCATGCAAAAAAAAAACAAAAAACGGACGATCATTCATCCGATAATCTCTACGTGTGTACTAAGCTTTAGTGTTTTAATGGGTGTTGAACTAAAGCAGCCCATTCATTGTAAATGGGTTGCCAATGCACCCAACAATAAGCTCACCATAACCCCACCGTATTTGCATTGTAATGTGTTTCAGTTTGGGTGTGTTGCCCAATACTGTACAGTGGGCTGGGATGACATTCCCAATGAATGGCACCACATTTGGAATCATTCGTTGAAGTATGTTTCGGCTCCCACAATGCAAGCTGTCCAATTCCCACCAGGCACACTGTTTGTATGGAATGTGTATTATGTTTTTTTCATCCATTTGCATCGGTTTATTCTGCAATCTAAAAAACGTACTGATAGGATAGTCTTCCTACCGAGCTACGCTAACCATACACATTACAATCTGATTATACAAATTATCTCCAGGAGCAAAGATGTAATACAAGGGCTTACCACAATAAAAGAAACTTTGGTGAATTTTTTGGATAGGTCCTTACATTACATAGCTTTATGAAAGCTAAATCGGATTGAACATGTATGGCCAACGCATTCAGATTGTGCACTTGAGGTTAAAAACCTCTTTCGATTGTGTTCTCATTTACTGTATTTAAACATTCTCGCTGTCTTGCAGAAGGTAGATTGCTAGAGGAGCCGAATGCCCATCCTCTTCTAACACAACAACTGAAAGAGATGTGGGCACATTCTCATGAACACGGCGTGCCCATCAGGTTGACGTTCGAGGTGACGGAGGCTAATATTGTGCGTGACATACATGCCAAGTATGTGGTGAGTACTGCAGAATGAATGTTTCCTAATGACATATATAAAGGTGTTAGAAATAATGCTAGCACTAGTCGGCTTTTCTATTTATAGTTTGTTCTTCTCTGCCCTGTTATCTCTAGCTGAATCTGCAGACGCTGTTGTATAATGGCTTGGTCACTTTAATCGTAAAGGTCTATTTAAAAGTTATCATGTCAACCATTTTACATGTTTAATGCTGCCTACAGTGCTCCCTTTTTTTTTTCTTCTTTTGAAGAGCTCTGGTGGCTGAAGAATCTTCTGCATCTAACACTTCCGGGAGTGTCTAAGGCATGATCTCCTGCTATGGTACCATTTGCTGGCCCCTACATCACTGCAGGACACAATAGTGATGTAGGTGCTGACAGATGGAATCAAACAGCTGGGGACCAGGCATTCAACTCCCTTAGTGTTTAACACAAGGGTTTTCAGCTTCCATCGAGCTTTTAGAGAGTACACTGGTACATTTTGTCAGGCGATTTGACGGTTCAAAATCGCATGAGAAGTCGCTCCCCATTGCCAGCAATGGAACCGCCCAAATCATTGCAACTTAAGTCGCAGTGACTTTGAAAAAAGTTCCTGCTTTACTTTTTTGGTGTTTCATTGCGACTTGCATAGACTTCTGTAAAATGAAGTCTCAAGTTGCAGTGAAATTGGAGGCCCAAATCACACTGATCCATGGCTTTGAAGTAGTGCAATTTCAAAACTGCACTGGTGTTAACCAGGGCTATAGATTAGTGGCAGGGCATCCGACACTTCCAGGGGTTATCGGATGCTTGGTCCCCCACTGCCTGTTGTGGTACCATCCATTGGCCTTTACAGGACACAGTGATTTTTTTATTTTATTTTTTTTCTGCATCAAAAAAGCATGGAAAGTAAGTTATGATTTTCAATGGCATAGTTAAAGCGGAGTTCCACCCAAAAGTGGAACTTCCGCTCATCTGATTCCTCCCCCCTCCAGTGCCACAATTGGCACCTTTCAGGGGGGAGGGGGGTGCAGATACCTGCCTAATAGTACTGGAATAGACTCCCACAGGAGTCACGCCCCTTCTTGCTTCCCCCCCCACGCTGTCTCCTGGGAAACACACAGGTCCCAGGAGATAGCGGGAACCACTTAGGATGCGCAGCGCGACTCGCGCATGCGCAGTAGGGAACCGGGAAGTGAAGCCGCAACGCTTCACTTCCTGATTCCCTCACAGAGAATGGCGGCGGCGGCAGCAGCAGCCGAGAGCAGAGTGATTCATTGGCTTCGGCTGCCGACATCGCTGGACTCCAGGACAGGTAAGTGTCCATTTATTAAAAGTCAGCAGCTGCAGTATTTGTGCTTGCAGTTCCAGTGCGTTCAGTTCCAGAAAAAAAAAACTTAGAATGTGTTGCATTTTTCCTGCACTGGACTGTACTGGAACACTGCAAAATGTATCAAACGCACTGGAACGCACATGTCCTTATTTAAAGGAGTTTTAAAGGCAGAAGATTTTTTATCTTCATGCATTAAGATAAAAAACCTTTTGTGTGTAGCAGCCTCCCCAGCACCCCCTAATTACTTACCTGAGCCCCATCTCTCTCCTGCGCTGTCTTAGACACCTGGGATTCTCCTCCTGATTGGCTGAGACACAGCAGCGGCGCCATTGGTTTCCATAGCTGTTAGCCAATCAGGGGAGGGGGGCGTGGCTCTGTCTGAATGGACACAGGGAGCTGTGACTTGGATCAGGTGCCGCCATAGCAAGCTGCTTACTGTGAGGGCACTCAACAGGAGGCTGGGGCCAAGAGCAGCGGAGAGGGACCCAAGAAGAGGAGGATCCGGGCTGATCTGTTAAAAACCAACTGTACAAAGGGGGTAGGAAATAACATGTTTGTTATTTTAAAAAAACAAACAAAAAAAACAGGACTTTACAATCCCTTTAAGGTTAAGAAAAAAGAGGGGGAAAATGCACTGGACTGCATCAAAAACGCAGATGCAGAAAAGCATCTGGAACGCATCCGGACTGCGTTTTTCTATGGTGTGAACTGGCTTTAAGCCCTGGTTCACATTGATGTGATTTGACATGTCAAATCACATGCCAATTCGGCGGCAGTTGCCGGCAATGGCAGTGTCCCATTCGGTGCGGTCACCGCATTTTCGGTGCCACACCGATTCCCAAAATTAGTTTCTGTACCACTGTTGGCGATGTTCGTGGTGCAATTTCCAGTGACATCTGTGCATAAACCCGCACAGATGTCTCTGAAATAGCCCCTGAAGTTGAGACTGACATGTGGGAATGAAGTTGTGCGAGTTCAGCTGAACTCGCACGATTTCCTGCCAGCAGTCAGTGCGAACCAAGGCTAAAACTAGTTTTAGTATGCTATTAGAATCTGGAATTCAGGGCTAATCCTTGCCAAGTTCAATTTCCTTGTCTAATGAGCTTGCTCTTACTGGTCACTGAGGAACTCTTTTTTTTTTTTTTTTTTTTTTTTGACATGGTGTTGGCAGTTAACAGGAATTGGCCCTTAACCTGGGTATGTAACCCTGGGAAGTCCCACGTCAGGCTGTTTACATTGACTGGGAAGTTTAGCAGGTTGTAGCTCAGGTTCCTTAGTCAACAGCTGTTTAGAGAGGTAGAGAGGTTGCTGACAACTATGTTCTCCTTTCCAATACTACGCCTCCGAATATCCTTCTGACTAAAAATACAAACTTAGTTTATAGTAGTGGATTAAGCATATCTGTATAGGAATGTGGCTTGCATGCTTCTACAATTTAACATCACATGTACCCTACAGCCTTTACCACCCAGCAGCTCATCATTTATAGCATTATAACATAATTTGTAGTCAGAGTCCGGATACTGGAGGAACGTATTACCCCAACTATGGTGACCTGTGGTGTGCCATGGTTGCATGTAAGAGTATGCTTAAAAGAGGGCAAAAAGGACACGAACTAGGTACAGTAATGTGAAGTTTAATGGAAAACATGACAAACAACTAATCCAGCAAAGTTTCAAAACTTTGCTGGATGCCTCTTGGTGTACTCTCCATGCCTATAATCGGTGGACACAAATTGAAAAGTTACGGTTAGCCCTCGTTCATCCGAACTCCATGCTTTGGAGTTCTGATGTAACGCCTGGCAGCGTACAACTACTAGGACCAATGGCCCTTTTGCGTACACTATGGTGACGTGCCAAATCGGCATATCCTTTTTCCACCACCTCTTCCCCAGTCACCTCATTCCTATTTACACCCAACATTCCCGACAGCTTAACCTCACAGATGTCTCATTTCTGGATGGATAAGGCCTTATTCCGCTATGATCAGTTAATTGATCCTAAAACCAGATTACTAAGATCCTTCCGAGAACTGCAAATGCCTTTGACATTCCCAAACAGGCTTTTTCCAGTTACTTACAAATACGGCACTACGCACAATCTCTAGTGCCGAATTTGCGATTCTCTCCCGTAACCGACTTTGAAAAACTATGTTTAGAGGGTTCGTCCCCTAAGGGCATGATCCCCCGCACCTATCAGCTTCTGATCACAAATTTTTCACCAACTGGACCGCAGCATACCTATATGGATAAGTGGGACCAGGCCTTGGGCACAGATATACCCTTGACAACCTGGAAGTCCATATGGATTCAGGCCTCTAAGAGCTCCATATGCACACTCTATAACTCTATAAAGAGAATCAATATAAGATGCTATTCGATTGGTATCAGACCCCTGACCTGCTCCACTCCATATACCCCTCGGCAGATCCCCGATGTTGGCGATTTTATAAAGATAGGGGGACGTTATTTCATGTCTATTGGATCTGCCCCCTAATCATCCCCTATTAGTGTATGGTGTAATCCCTGCTCCAATCCATCTTTGGTATGGGGTGCTTCTCGACCCGAAGATCTTTCTTTTAGGTCTCCCACCTGCTACCTTCTCTAAAACATCAAAAAAACTCTGCAGCACGGTGTCTGGTGGCCCTAAGGTGGAAAAAGAGGGATCCCCCTCATTGTCCGAGCTGCACTCCAGGATCAGAGATGTTAAAAGAATGGAATATCTCACGGCCTCATTAAATGATACTTTTGATAAACATAACTGTATATGGGAACCTTGGGTCCTGTTGGAGACTCCTGCGACCTAATGCACTGCATTTCTTGAGTGCCTTTGGCTGGCTTCCCCCCCGGGCTGTCCTGGGCTCTGTGGACAGGTGGTTGTCCTCTCTTCTTCTCTCTTTCTATCTACTCTTTTACTTTCTCCACCTCTTCATTATAATTTTCTCCCCTTTTTTATATGTTTGTGCACCTATGTAAAGGGTAATATTGGATGTACTACCAGAGATGTATGATGATCCTGCATACTCCTTTTGGTCAATCACTATATATGTTTACATCAAAATGTTCCATCGACCAAATGTTAGTTGATTACTTGACAGAAATGCCTGTAATACCACAAATTGTATTTTCTGTACCCTGTGCTGAAGATTTGTTTACTTTCTTGAAAAATTGATAAAAAATTGTCAGTTAAAAAAAAAAAAAAAAACTTTGCTGGATTAGTTATTTGTCATGGTTTCCATCTAAGCTTGTTTAACTTCCACACGAGGATCAGGAATGTAATGTTTTTGATGAAATTGGATGGGACCCCTTGCTTGGATGCTGCGGACGCCGCCCCAATCCTAAATGAATGACCGGAGAACTGTTTCAGGTTTAACCCCAATTTAGCATTTAAAATTCTGATGTGATATGAACTGTTCGGAAGCAAGAGGCTGCGAGGGGAAAGGGAGTAAAGGGCTATCGAGAGGGGCCGCTACAAACATGGAGTAGAGCTGATCCAAGACCTCAACTGGAGGCCAGAAAGCATTTGGTTTTGTAATAATTGATCACAAAACTCTGACCTGTCTGCCGGTTTTTGTTATTGGGAAGTTGAAGTGAAAAATTATCAGGTAACCTGGTGAGACTACCTTTGAGGAGTACAGGTGCATTACGGCTGGCTTGGGACACCTCCCCGGGTCAGAGGTAACTAAAGTAATTAAGGAAAATAGCTGCCTTGAGGACAAGGCTGGGGCCTGACCCAAAGGTTGAAAGGGACAACAAATCCGCTATCCCATGGAAGATGTGGCTGGAGACACGGTTGACACGCATGCCTGTCTTTGATTTTTTTTGGATACCTTTTAAGAAGGGCTTTAATGGGATGAGAGGCAAAAATGGAAAGTCTGTCAGGATTGTGAAGTGAGAAAAAGTGCTAAATACCTGACAGGTACAACTTGATGGTGTTAAATGACAGGGATAACTTGCCATGACAATAAGCCGCGAAAGCCATCATGTACTTGACATCCTCAACCCAATTGCAGGGATAGAGGGATGTAAAAACCACAAAAATACCCCCACAGCATCTTGTAAGCCCTGAGAGTGTTCCTTGCCTGCGCCCTGAGTGCGTCTAATCCAATGTTACCGGGGAGAAAGGTGGAACCGGCTTGCCTACCAGATCTACTTCTGGATGCTGTAGGAAGAAACGCTGGAAATCAAAACGAGATAAGGCATCAGCATCCACATTATAGACACCACTTATGAACTTCCTCTGAACATGAAAATGGTACCTGAGACCCAACCATGTCAACCTGCGCATGAAGGACATTATCGGGAGAGACCCGGATCTACCTTTATTGAAAATCTCAGCTGTGGCTGAGTTATCGGTAAAGAAACCAACTGTGTGCCCAGCCCAAGTGGGTCCCCAAGTGACAGCAGCAGCCACTATTGGATAAATCTCAAAGTGCAGAAGTCTGAGCAAACTTGGAAATGTTGAAAACCTCGGGGGGGGGGGGGGGGTGGCCATGGGCCGGCCAACCACTGACATCCAAATATAGCTGAAAAACCCACTGAGGCTGCGGCATCCGAAAAAATTCTGGGGAACATGGTCGTAGGCAGCTGGATAAACATGGTGATCCAGTTCCAGCTGCACAAGAACTGATCCCACATGGACAGATCCGCACGAGCATCGGCTTGTAATTTCATGGCCGAATCAGTGTCCTGATACAGGAGAAGAGCCAACAGCTTGGAAACAAATGACCTGCCCTGAGGAATAATCCTCATGGCAAAGTTGAGCATGCCTAACAGTGACCAACTCCTTCTTGGAGCACACATGGGACCTGACCAGATTGTGAATGAAGCCTTGAATCCTATCCAGCTTATCCTGAGGCAAACTGGCGACCTTGCGGTCGGTGTCTAAGGAGATGTCTAAAAAGGTGATCACAGTGGAAGGCCCTTCAACCTGCTGAGCAGCTAGGGGGACGTTCAAATCTATGAACAGTTCTGTGAGTGCTATGAGGTCCTTGGGAGACTGCTCAGGTCTTTCTAATAACAAAAAATCGTCCAAGTAGTGAATCACCTTTCGACACCCTTTGCAATCGGACAATACCCAATTGAGAGCTGAGGCAAAAATAATTAAAAGCCAGTGACCGCTCTTGGAGCCAAATGTCAATTTTGTGGCAAAATAATACTGGTCCCACCATTTGAACCCATGCCATTGCCAGAGGGAAGGTTTGAAGGCATCCGAAATATCCGCTTTGGATAACCATGTGCCCCTACCAGACTGTAAAATGGGCTGAATGGCCAAGTCTATTGATGAATATTGCAGCGAAAATTCCTCTGATGTAATGAGAGAATTTAGACTAAGTATGTGTGATGAATGGGGAGCAGACAAGTCATAGATTAACCAAAATCTATTTGAAAATTTACCCTTTACCACAATGATGGGGCTAACCCTCCACATGCTGAATGGTGAACAAGAAAATGGCCCTATGACAAACCCCTTGGCTAACTCGATCTGTAATAATTCATCCAGTAACCGGGCATTCCTGGCAGCAGATAACAAATTGGCACACTTAAAAGACTCCAAAGGTAAAGTGATAAGGTCCGTATGAAACCCATCAGAAAAACCTTCCACAAGAAAATGCCTAAGAGCTGGGGATGGGTGGTGTAACCACCAGAATCTAACCTGGATATGTTGACTTGGCTCAGTCATGATGAACTGGATGACTTGATGGGACAGGCAGATTTGAGGTGCGCTCTTAAACAGTTGGAACAAATATGGAGGAGTCTGCATTGATTGTAGTTGATTGTAGTTGCAGACCATGTAGTTGAAGTTATTGCACAGCTGAGCCTTGCCAAGATAGTGTATGGGTCTGCCCAGTTTGTCAACCTACCCCGATTGCCCTGTGGAGGAACCAATGGACCCCTGCCTGGTGGACCCGGTAGGTATGGGATGTTCCAGGTTAGGACACCAATTGGAGGTTTGAAAAATGACTGGCAATTACCACAAGTTGGAGACTTCTGACTAGCGAAATGCCTACAGAATAGCTCCATGTCTATATTGCTCCAACATGACTAACTGAAACTGCGCCCAAGTGGCAGCGACCTTTGCCGAAAACGATATGGTGGTTCTACATTTTATGATTACCACCTATTTGTGAGCTAGATCCACCACCTTGTGGAGATGCAGGTCGAGCGCTGAAATGGAGATAAATAATGGTACAATAATTGGTGATTAAAAAATGGTGATTGAAAAAATAAATTAAGCTGCTATCAATCATAAAAGTGGTCAGAAGCCATGCTCAAAAGTAAAATTATATAAAGTTGAAACGCTCTAATTCTCAATCAATGCACATCTCACTTCATATAGCATGCAAATAGGTGCAAATAAATAGTGTAATCAATAAAAATACATACAGTATATGAGAGTGATTAAAAAACGTACTACTAAATCAATAAATATAAATGCGCTCCACCAATCAGTTACTACACGGCTCGCTCCATATAAGTGGAAGTGGGTAATGTGGTTAATACACAGTGCTTGAAGTGCATACAAATTCCCTGTAGTGAACTTGATCCAATGATGCTAATAAGTGAACATAAAAATCGTGCCAATATATCAATTTAAGAAACCAATAATGATTACTGATATAAATATCAGTAATGAACCATGTGGTGAGATAATACAAATATGTAGATGCTACTATCAATTTGAAACATTTAAATGAGCAATGTCCTTAAGTGGAATAAGGAAAAAAGGAAAACACTATCAATCAAACATTAGGATGATAAGTTATGCAAATAATCAGCCCAGCAATCCATCCGTCATTTAGAAATGAGGGGTTAAACACTATGGTGATTATCCATCCTGTTCATAGCTTAAGTCATTGAAATTCAAAAGAGACTTTTCCAGATGAATAAATGTGACAGACCTAGCCGGGAAAGAGACTTTTGGAGGGGACTGTATGCTATCCTCTTGCCGATCGATCGGGGGCACTTGCATTTGGGGGAACAGTGATCTTTGTGAGCTGTATGCCTGGGGACCCTGGATTTGCCATATTGGAATAGTGGCTGATTCATAATGCTGGGACAGATACTGTTAGGAGATGCTGATGTAAATTCCAACACCTGTCTGTCTATTGTCTGCTAAAATGTGTATTGTAAATAAGTCTACAACGGGATCTAAGAGTCATTAGATCCCCATTGTTATTTGTGTTAATTAACTCTGCTATTGTGTGAAGAAGAGTCTATGTTGATTGTGATAATGTTGATTGGATTTTCTGAACTACAAGACGGCCAGTCTGGCCTAACGGTCATGTCTGAGTCATCTAGACCAGTGTTTCTCAACTCCAGTCCTCAAGGCACACCAACAGGTCATGTTTTTGGGATTTCCACAGGTGATTTGATCAGTTTCACTGCCTTAGTAATTACCACAGCTGTTTCATCTGAGGGAAATCCTGAAAACATGACTTGTTGGTGCGCCTTGAGGACTGGAGTTGAGAAACACTGATCTAGACTGTCTAAAGGGATTAGTTAATTAGCTCATGTTAATTAGGTTAATTAGGTTACAGCTGTATTGTTAGAGTAATATGAGCAGGAGGTCTTCACCTCCACTTTTAGTGTATAAAAGCCTGTATTTTGCAATAAAAGACATTCCTGTTTGAATTTACATACAGCCTGCCTGGTGTTTGTTCTGAGCTATCACAACTGGATTAGAACGGCACAGAGCTGTGGTTCTAATCCCGGACCATTGGATGACCGAACCATCAGACGTTGCAATCTGATTCAATAGCTGCAGAGGAGTGTCGGGAGAGTGGAACTGAGCGAGCAAGGGGCTCGTTACAATAATAATGATGAGTTTCGCTTTGATTCAATGTGTAGTCTCAACATGCGATAGATTTATGCAAAATAAGCAGAGAAGATATCATTGCACAATAATCTAACTCATTAAAATAATCTAACTCAAGGAGAAAGTCACGTGGTCTGTGACGTAACGTGTGGGAGGAGCCAGTGAGGATCACTGCTGTTTGATATATCTGCTTCACAACAGCGGCTCTCTGAAAGAGTATCGTTCACAGCGGCTGACTGCAACTTCTATGCCTGAACAAACCGGGCGCTTGTGAGTGTATCACTGTGCTGTTAAAACCATAGCTTTTATTGAGTTAGATTATTGCGCAATGATATCTTCTCTGCTTATTTTGCATAAATCATGTTGAGACTACACATTGAATCAAAGTGAAACTCATCATCATTATTATTCATCTGGAAAAATGTCTTTTGAATTTCAATGACTTAAGCTATGAACAGGATGGATAATCACCATAGTGTTTAACCCCTTATTTCTAAATGACGGATGGATTGCTGGGCTGATTATTGGATCAAGTTCACTACAGGGAATTTGTATGCACTTCAAGCACTTTGTATTAACCACATTACCCACTTCCACTTATATGGAGCGAGCCGCGTAGTAACTGATTGGTGGAGCGCATTTATATTTATTGATTTAGTAGTACGTTTTTTAATCACTCTCATATACTGTATGTACTTTTATTGATTACACTATTTATTTGCATCTATTTGCATGCTATATGAAGTGAGATGTGCATTGATTGAGAATTAATTAGAGCGCTTCAACTTTATATAATTTTACTTTTGATGAAGGCAAATTTGTCACTCTGATATGTGTGACATGTTCAAATCTGTGGGAAAAACCAGCTGGAGATGGTCGGTCAGACTAAACCACCAACAATACCCTAGCACACTATGTAACAGTGTGTGGTACTGAAACAGCTTGTGTATGTGTGTGTGTGTGTGTGGTGAGCGAGTCCGAGTAACCTGCAGCGCCCATATAGGTATTTAAAAACTAACACTCAGGGCTTGGTACCTACAGACCGTGGTAGGCAGAAAATAGGAATGAAAGTGACATACAACGTATGATGTACGGGTGAGAAAACTGTAGCTAATATAATTCTTATAAACGAAACCTCAGCCCACACGGATCTGTAGACGTGACAGATCCTGTTATGCCATGCACCTAGCTTACTGACCCTGACTGAACAATACAGCGAACACGCCTTGCTGCTCCAGCGCGTAAACGTTGAATCCACCTACAACAAAACCATGAAGTATGCACCGAAATGATGGGGGAAAAATAACAAGAAATTACACTGGCCATGAAGTGATCACCTGAAGCATGTGCATACGTGATGTCCTAGTAGAACCAGGCTACTGGTGCCCCCCCACCCACCATGAAACAAAGTACTGATGACGTGATTTTGGCTGCCCAGTGAGGGGCTGACAAGTGGCCACCAAATGGTAATGATGAGATGTGGCAGAATGCCTGGGAATGCCAGTGGATTCTATGACAATGACCCCAGGTGCTGGAGTGGCTGACCATGACAAGGACTGGCATGGAACACTACATGCGTGGTTTTTGGTGACTAGGCAAACTCCCAAAACCATGGTGCAGCAGACCCTGACTGCCACAAGGAGAGTGCCGCCTGTCACACCAGACCTGATCCCAGAAGTGTGCCTCCCCCCCTCAACACCTCGCCCTGCACCTACCTGAGCAGAACGCTGTACCTGTGTCTGACGGCTTTTTCATCACAGGACCTTCCTCTGTGTATTTCAAACAAACACCGGAGAAAGAGGAGCATCCCGACCGCTACCTGGAAACGACATCACTGACGGAAGCCTGTATGATCTGAACACATAGCTATGAATTCCTGTGCCCACGATGCTGCCTGCCTGAGAGCTGCAGCATGCATCTCCAAATATGGATATCGCGAGACCCCCTGTGCTCGGGGCCTGAGTGAAGCAGGATGCGTGTACCCTGTACCCGTAATGCGTGAACCCATAAGTGCAGTGCATGTGACGAAAGACGGCCCAAATGATTGGTAGTGGCCACCAGCTGTGGAACTACAGGGCTCAGCAGGCCTGACCTGGATGAAGTTGGTGATGCTCCCAGTTCCCTGGCCTCTGAGAGCACAGCCAAGATGGAGAGCCTGAATTAACCCATGGATGACTCTGAGTGGCAGTGCACGAGGTGACAAGCGACTCTGTGAAACCCCCAAAGCAGAATAACAAACTTGCTCTGGTAGCTGCAGTGTGTCAGCTCACGTCCACCATCATGCTCAGCCATGCACCTGCAGCAGCACCTCTGCACCTTCCGACCCCCCCACCGTCTCCCCTGTCCAGCACCTATTTCCGCCCCGGTGCTGACAAAGCTTTCCCAGTAAAACCGTGGCTAGTATTCGAACCGTCAGCTGAGCCTGATAGTCGTGTGAGAACCGGAAAAAAACGTCCACCGTGCTTGTCCTACCGCCGAACTGGAACAGGTGTTCTGTCGAAGTGCCCTCCATCGAATAGTGCCCGGTATCTACAGCACATGCGCCGTACGGAACAGCACAACAGCTGATTTGCTGATCAGCTGGGCTGACATAACCAGGGCGCATGCGCACATCGTAGGAGGCATCTCTCGCTGGGAGATACCATTTCACAGGCACAATTTAAACCTATACAAACGGGAGACCATAGTTGTCAGATTGTGCATCGCTGCTGCTGGAGGGTGGCTAGTGGCTGTGTTGAAGAGCTGGTTTTGTCTATGTTGCAACCCGCCCTTTCACACAGTCAAAACCGGCCGTTCAGCACAGCAACACAGACCAAACGGGACCAATCGGCACACTGTAAAGCCACCCCGCAACAGTGAGGCACAATGTGAGAACTACGATCTCCCCCCCGCTGTTTGTATAGGTTTCAATTGTGGCCATGAAATGGTTTCTCCCATCGAGAGATGCCCCCTATGATGTGCGCTTGCGCCCTGTTCATGTCACTCCAGCTGATCGGCAACTCAGCTGAAGTGTGGCTCCGTCCTGCGCATGCGTGGGCACTATTTGATGGGGGGGCACTTCTCGACAGAACACCTGAAATGACGTAGCCACCTGCTATCCTGTATGAAACCCGGAAATGCTGGCCGACAATCGCAGGGAGAAGGAGGGGGGATCATAAGCCCGGAATCCTCCTACAATCACAGGCTAGCCAATGGCCAGCCTTCTAACATACATTTCTGTACACACTTCATCCGCCCTCGGTGAGTCTGGTTCATCACAAGTCACTGAACCTGTAGCACTAGACAGACAACTGCACACAAATGTGGAATTTATACACCCAATTGCTGAAGAAGCAAATTAGATCTAATTAAACTTACATAATAGCCTGTGACCTATGGCTTGGACTGCTTTTTACAAGAAAGGAAGGGCACATTTCCTGTTTAATAAAAATACACACACACACAACTTTAAAGTATTTAAACACACTCCATTAAGAACCCACTGGATTACAACAAATAGTATTTTATGACTAAAAATGCATTTACTTTGTTAAAAAAAAAAAATCACATAGCCGCACAGCCTCATTCACATCCCTCTTCTCCATAGCTGGGTAAGCAGTGTATTTCTGACCTGTTTAGCCAGTGCAGCTGCTATACTTGCTACGAGTGGCTGCAGTTTCATAGCGGGGCTCCTGCTGGGAACCATTGTCGATCAACTTAAGGCCTCATTCACACAAGGGGATTAGATCTGTGCTGTGCAGAGCCCTGTTTTACCAACATGGGTACACACAGGTGTTGCATGTATCCCCATACCAAACACAGCAGGAGCACAGAGACCATCGCTGCGCCCAGTGCAACATCCATGCGGGTACCCTGGGTGCATTCGGGGGCTTTGTGAGTTCGAAGACATGCACTTGCGTAGATTTCATATTGGGAGCAGTGGCTCTATCTGTACGTGAATAGGACTGCCTGCACGGAACACCTGTGCATCCTAATGCGGCTAAGCATGGCTTATAGAGGAACTGCAGTCTGCAGAACTTTGCCATTCTGAAGCCTCCCTCCAACCACTTTTCATATTTTATATATACTGTGATTCTGTTCTTGCCAAATATGCTGCAGAAATCTCCCTCCCACTGAATCTGGCTGCAACCATTTTAACTGTGGGCACCTGAAGCTGCTTGCCTGTTCACTTCCTGGATGTACACAGACACACAGGCACACCTCCAGCTCTGCAGCTCTCATTGGCCCTCTTATGACCTCCCCCTCCCTTCCTGGCAAACTCTCAGATGGGAGAGCTGTGCATGATGGCATAAGCCTAGGCAAATGACCAGACAAGAAACAGAAAGTGGGCTGTATAAGGTATTTACTGGCAAAAAAAAATGACTGAAGGTCCGCTTTGAGTTGTACCATGTGAACAAGGCCTAATAGGGCTAGGCAGGGGTGTGTGGCAGCTAAACAGATTACAGGAGTAAAGCTGACGTACACTGTTGTGTTTTGTATGTTTGTGTTTGGGTTTTTTTCCCAGCAGACTGTGTGAATGGGTGAATTGTCCTCCACCTGCATATTATTTTCTGTGACTTCAATTTAAACTTCTCCAGCCCAAAAGCTGGCCATAGACTTGGCTATTTTTAGTCAATTTCGGTCAGCCAATAGTCAAAACTGGGCAATACATTGACCACTTCGAAACAGTTTATTGAAAGACTGAAATAAAAACGACAGTATTTTCAAAGTGATCAGATGTTTATGCTAGGATCAGATTGGCAATTTGGATCAGAATGACAGCTAGCAACTAGTCACCAAAAGAGTTCATCAATGGTGGCCCTATGTATCATTTCCATACAGGTTTCTTTTAATGCTCAATCTCTGTATACTTGGCTTGTCCTCTGTTGGAGCTTCTGTGCCAAGAGCATGCTGGGCCAATGCCTAAATCGTGCAGTAATGATGCCATTGCCTGAAAAAACTGCTTCGAACTGACGTCCCCTTCCCACAGTTTTTTTGTAAGCAGAAGACCAACCGTTTTTTCCTTATGCTGCAATGCCCTAAATATTAATCCATTACAAAAAGCACTTTTCTTTCTTGTCCACTGGGGGTCACAGGAGTTTACCTTTTGAGTATAATGTTGCCTACAGGAGCATGGGGTGGGGGGGGGGGATCAAAGGACAACCTAGCAAAACGACTCCCTGCTAGCATGTTTTAATTTTTTTTTTTCTAAATTTCTTAATTTTTTTTTTCTTTAATCTTGACTCTTCTCTACATCAGTGATAGTCTCTGATTGCAGCCTTTTTACAGCCTAGCTTTGGGAGTGCCATGCCCCTGAAATCCACTCAATGAGCACTTGACCTGCGTATTTTTGAGGGACAACATCTCTTCAAACAGTCCATTGATACCATTATCAAGAATTGTCACTGGAGGCAAAAGAACTTGCCTCCGTCAGGGCAAAAAGTCTAGGCAAGGTCTACTACGTATCATCTCTTTTGTTGCTTTAATCCTGGGATGTGTGCAGGTGGCCAGAGAACCAAGTGTGAGAGGCCTAATTGTAAAGTCTAAAGTAGGAAACATGCTATATCCCCAGAAAAGCCTTTATCAGCATGAATGTACACCCCCACTTTCCACAATGGGGGGCTGTTTGTTAAAGTTTGTGGAACCCTAGATATTTTGCCAGAGAACCATCAGCTACATACAGTATATAGATTTGTGTTCCAGCAGTGGTATAGAAACTTCTGTCCAGTTCCCGAAACAAAATGGAGGCGGTCTGAGAGCTGTTTAACCAGTCACAGAGAGGTTTGTATTCTTATGGATGAATACAAGGCTTTTTCTAATTGGCTGAGGTGGAGAGGCAGACAGATGACATCAGGCCCTACCTAAGCTAATCAGAGGAAGCATTGTGTTCATCCATAAAATACAAAGCTTCCTGTGAATGGCCCAGCAGCACTTGCTCTTTGTTTTGGGGACAGGAATACTTGTGGCTGCTGTCAGCACTGTATAAGATGTAGCATCAGCTATATGTACGTATGTAGCATCAGTATACAGCACTCTGTAGTGGCAGTGGTATGGGGACTTCTCGTCCTGTTCTCAGAACAAAATATAAACACTGCTTAGCCATTCTCAGGAAGCTTTGTATTTTATGAATGAATACAATGCTTCCTATGATTAGCTGAGGTAGAGGGTTTTGATGTAATTTGTCTGCCTCTCCATGCCAATTAGAGAGACTTGTATTTATTCATTCATTCATTCATAAAATACAAATCTTTCTGTGAATGGCTGGCTGAGTAGCACTTGGCCTGACTCCATCTTGTTCTGGGGACAGGACTGGCAGAACACAGCACTGTATGTATACTACATTCAGTTCTGACAGCAGCCACATGTATTGGTGAAGAAAATGCACCAGGGGAAATAAAAGTAAACCTACAGTTTGGCTGTAATTCGCAGCAAACTGCTTTGGGCTGCTTTTTACTTTCCAATTGACTTGTATGGAAAAAGAAGCAGATCCTCAGTCTTATGGCTGAAAATCCTCATTCCTGTGTACAGCTTTGTGAATTGAACCCAATTTATGAAAAGTATGTAATTTATGTTTACAAAAATCTTCGTCGTTCTAGACATTCTGTAGTCCAGGGATCTGTAAAGTATGGCCCTCCAGTTGTTCAGGAACTACAATTCCCATCATGCCTAGTCATGTTTTGAATGTCAGAGTTTTACAATGCCTCATGGGATGTGTAGTTCCGCAACAGCTGGAGAGCAGTAGTTTGAAGATCTGTTCTATATGAATTGCACATGGATCACTCCTTTGAACCCTTCACTTTGCATGAATTCCACATTTTGCACACTGTCAGGATTATATAATTTGTTACATAAGCTGGGGAGTTGCTGCAAGCTTTGCTTAGTGATGTAACCTCCAAGGAAAATAAATCATTAATGATGGGAGATTTTTACATTAGTAAGTAGAGAAGTGTCAGTGTAAACTACAGGAAAAGGCACTGACCACAATGACAACTGATAATGACACAGGAAGTTATCAGCTCACAAGATTTTTGGCAAGCTCAGCAGTTTATTTTTTGAACAGATGAGAGCAGATCTAAAACCCTTTCATTGATCTATTTAACTAAAATGAAGCAAATAAAAATTAAATAAAATTAATTGTTGTGGTTTTGCATACATTTCAAACCTAGCCAGAACAAGCCACATCACCGCTGTTTATCCAACATCTGGATTTACATTACCAGTCATGTAAAATGCAGGTCTTGGCAACATTGGTCATATTTTATAAAAGGTCAGTCCTACGTTCAGCATGCCCAGCTTCTTTTAAAACATCTGCTTTCTTTAAAATTCAGATTACAAATGACATCAGACTGTGCGCGTGTAACGAGGGGTTACTATGGCTGCAATAAGATGTTCTCTATAATTCCTATAGGTTGAATAAAGTATTACTACACCGCTTTTTGTAGTACTTCTTCTGATAGAGCAGCTAACTTTTTTTTTATATCATATGGATGAGATTTCTGTCCCTATTACAAAGGGACAGGAAGATGAGGGAATTCTCCCCATTAACGACACAGATGGCAATAAAAACTTATCTGAGGCTCTAACCCTCCCCCAATTCTCTTTCGAAAATTTTTTAAAGGCATGAAGTCCATAACAAAGATAAGCCGGCAACCCAAAAGCTTCTAAAATCCAACATAATGCTAACACGTCTTGGCCACAGCCTTTGCCATAGCATAAGTTAACCATATAGAATCAAACTTTCTATATAAAAATTGGACCAAGTGAGGTAAAGAGATCAATGGGACGAGGTAAGTTTTCCACGGATCTCTTTACCTCACTTGGTCTGTTCACATGCACACAAAATGTTTGATTTTATTCTCTACTTGTGCTATGACGAAGGCTGTTGCCGAAACGCGTTAGATTTATTTTGTGCTTAATAAATCCTGTTAAGGAGAAGCTTTTGTGAATTCTTAACCAACCTTAATTGAGGGTAGTCAATCCTGAGAGGCAACTACTTGTGCTGGCTGACAACTCCATCCTAGTTCCCTCCCCCCTCCCTTTTTTTTTATTTTTATTTTTTTTTACCCATGCATTCCTCTTGCCTCATTACTTTTCTTTTTCTTCAACACCTAAGATGTCCTCATGTCTGTCTGAAAATATCGGAAAATGCTTTTTGGTATGCACCAATTGTTTGGTAGGAATGTGTCACCTGCAGAACACTGGATCCCTTTGGATGGATGGTACATGCATGCCTGACAATAGATAAGAGCCTGTAGGTTATCTTACCCTCCCAGTTAGTTCATATGAGTCATGTTACTTCAAATTTTGTTTATTACATGATATTTTTTTTTTCTATTGTCCTGAAGTGCTAGTTGTGATTTGTTACTATATTGTAGAGTGGTATAGTAAGTGCTTTGCTTTGGATAATCTCTATTATGTTACAGCAGATAACCTTTTTCAGGACATTGCTGTTTTGTCATATTACTGTTTCATACTGCATATCCATAAATTAAAAAATAAAAATGAAAAATAAATCAAAGTCCTTGAGTTGCCGGCTCATCCTTTTTTTTCTTTTTATGGACTTCTAAGTGAACGCCAGTACACCTATTCTACTCTTCAACCATCTACACAGTGGTTGAGCTTGGGTGAGTCTTCTTGTGCTTCCATGTTGAAGTCAACCTGAGCCTGAGAGAACTATAGGGATTGCCACTGCTGACCTCCCTCTAAAAATGGTAATTGCATGGTTAGACCAGTGGCTACTGTCCTGGAACAAGTAGGTAAATCGGAAGTCGCCAAAATCAATTTGTAACTCCTTATTTTCATAGTTCTGGATTTGTGACTCCACTATAGAAACAATAAGGTCAGCGTGACAGCCAAGCAAAGAGACATTTCATAAACAAAAGTCAGCAGGGTTTCTTTTTGAAGCTTTACTTTACTTTACGCGGGCAGAACTTTTCGCCCGCAACGATTCCGCCCGTGATCAGGTGTAAATGGAGCCTTTGATTCTTTGTAGAAAAGCCAGTTGTTAGGTGTGCTGCAGTGCAAGAAGCCATGCTGATTGGAGGAAAAAGCAGAATGACTGCCTGAGGCGAGCTAATCAGTATGCTGCTGTTCACAGGGTAGGGAGATCTGTAAATGAAAGTGAAAGTGAAACTGCAGCAGAGAAAGTTCAGGTGCCTGAAAGCAATGTTTAAGGGTTCCCCTGTGTTAAATATACAGTGTAGCTTTTACACAAGCCATGATCATTTACCCTCTTTTTATTTTCCTTTTCAGATGTACACCATTTACCTTCTTCACTCAGGACAATATGATCCTTCACCCGCCTTTGTCACCTGTCGCTACTCTGATCTAGAGCGACTGAGGAAAAGTCTACGCTCTCATTATCCTGAACAAATGAACAATGTGTCTTTTCCTCGTAAGCGTCTGCATAAGAACTTCACAGCGGAAACCATTGCAAAACGCAGTCGTGCCTTTGAGCAGTTCCTCTGCCATGTGTCTTCAGTACCCACTCTACGATACTCTCCACAATTCTTGGGATTCTTCTACTTGAGCGACATGCAGAAGGCCCAACAGCTTACATGTACAGGATTATATAATCTAGCACTCCCAAAATTGACAAATTGTTGGCGTCTCCAAGAAAAGCTTTGTCCGACGTGGGCATCTACCCACAGACTGATTGTGCTTGCTGGGCTGGTGGTGTGCCACCAGGAGCTGGATACTCTGGCAGAGGCACAGGCATACAGCGAACAGGCAGTAGCTCTTCTGCAGGAATCGCAAGAGCAAAACATGACTTTTCTTATTCCTTTCCTCCAGGCCCACATCCAGTTGTCCTGGAGAGTGGGGAGAGACAAAATGGCCTCTGAGGCTGCCTTGCTGAAGCTGAAAGAGGCTGGACACAGTACAAGCAACGCTCCCACCCTAAAGGAGATTCTAATTAAAGAGACCATAAACTGAACACCTAAGGTATCTTGCAGATAAATCACTACATTCTATACATTTCTATTTTTGCTCTTGTTCAGGTACGTGGTAAAACTGCAGTCAACCTCCTAGTTTTACTGCCCCCTAGCGCGTGTGAATGAACCCCAATACTATTCAGGAAGTCCTGTGATCCACACTTCTGCCAGACAGCATGGACAGGTCCTGAAACTCTAGCTGAAGGATAGTGTAAAGTGTGCCAAACCTACCTTCTGCCTAGTTCAGCTTAAATTATAGCCAGCGATTTATTCAACACATTTTTCTTTTACTTTTCTTCCAGTTTTTATACAGGAGATCATTTTTACTGAGCTCCTTTTCCCCAGTTTCAGAGGTCACAAGTATAGAAACCATAGTCCTGGAACATGGTAAATACACTAACCCTTCTAACCTCACCGGATAAAAAAAAATTACAATTTACTAATTATTTACAATTTGAGCGCTTGTTTCAAGTTAAGGATGATGGGAAAACATTAGTGCATAGATGTCCATAGACGGGGTGAGATAAGGGAAGGAATGCAATGATCAGGTCTGCTGGGAAGGAATGCAATGATCAGGTCTGCAGGCAGGGAATGCAATGATCAGGTCTGCTGGACAAGGAATGCAATGATCAGGTCTGCTGGGAAGGAATGCAATGATCAGGTCTGCAGTCAGGGGATGCAATGATCAGGTCTGCAGGTAGGGGATGCAAGGATCAGGTCTGCTGGGAAGGAATTCAATGATCAGGTCTGCTGGGAAGGAATGCAATGATCAGGTCTGCTGGAAGGGAATGCAATGATCAGGTCTGCTGAAAGGGAATGCAATGATCAGGTCTGCTGAAAGGGAATGCAATGATCAGGTCTGCTGGGAAGTGAAAGCAATGATCAGGTCTGCTGGGAAGGAATGCAATGATCAGGTCTGCAGGCAGGGAATGCAATAATCAGGTCTGCTGGAAGGAAATGCAATAATCAGGTCTGCTGGGAAGAGAATGCAATGATCAGGTCTGCTGGGAAGGAATGCAATGATCAGGTCTGCTGAAAGGGAATGCAATAATCAGGTCTGCTGGGAAGAGAATGCAATGATCAGGTCTGCTGGGAAGGAATGCAATGATCAGGTCTGCTGGGAAGGGAATGCAATGATCAGGTCTGCTGGGAAGGAATGCAATGATCAGGTCTGCAGGCAGGGGATGCAATGATCAGGTCTGCTGGGAAGGAATGCAATGATCAGGTCTACAGGAAGGGAATGCAATGATTAGGTCTGCTGGAAGGGAATGCAATGATCAGGTCTGCTGAAAGGGAATGCAATGATCAGGTCTGCTAAAAGGGAATGCAATGATTAGGTCTGCTGGGAAGGAATGCAATGATCAGATCTGCTGGGAAAGAATGCAACGATCGGGTTTGCTGGGAAGGAATGCAATGATCGGGTCTGCTCGGAAGAAAATGCAATGATCAAGTCTGCTGGGAAGGAAATGCAATGATTAGGTCTTTATTCAGCTAGTCGTATGATCAGCATGCTTTGGGTTAAAGTTTGCTGTTGGGACGATCCGCATACATCGAGAATACACCTTACTGGGCACGTGATGGCCAGGACACCACCTTTTCTCCATAAGTGGCCATACAGTAGCCTATAACTTACCTGGGTATGGAAAGTAACAAAGAATTGGCTACAATTCCCATTCATCATATGAAATCCCCCAACACAAGTAATTAGAATGTTCTTTGCACAACTACTTCTAGGCATTATAGACCTATGTCCTAGGAGGCCCAAGAGTCTCATCAGATGTGTGCTCCTGTCGCCAGCACAGGTTAGCTAATGGTGGCAAACTATTTATCATTAATTAAAATACTAATAATAAAACATAACATTAAACAATCTAAAAAAAAAAAAAAAGATCAGTTCATTGATCTGTATTACGACTAGTTCTCCACCACACAAGCAGAGATTTATTTGAGAGATTGACAATTTTGTTGCAGTCAAAAGAGTTGGCAAAGGGCAAAATGATCAAGAGCTCACAAAAAAAGATCAATGAGATGGTCTTTTATTTCAGTGTTCTTTTTTTTTTTTTTTTTTTTTTAATTTCGCTTAGTTTAGATGAATTATTTATATTTGTGTGTGGCCACCATACTTTTCCCTGTAAGTAGTATATAGGTAGGATTTTAGATACCCCTCCAATGAGCACAGAATGCATCAATTATATTAAAAGTATTTACAAATCCTTTATTTTATCCAATAAAACATTTAAAAAATGCATAGGTTTCTCGTGTGTGTGTGTGTGTGTGTGTGTGTGTGTGTGTGGTGGGTTTATTTTTATTTTTATTTATTTTTTTACATTAATAGCCTCAACCATTCTCCATCAACTGGATATAATCCATGGTGGTTTCTAGATTAGATGGGGTTGACAAGTTTCGCGGGGTCGTCTCTTCCTCAGGACCTCCTGTCTCTTGTATAGCTGCAAAAGGACAACGAATGCTCTAAAAGCAACAATACAATATTCTTTTGTAATTTTTACTTTCAGAACATGCGTTGCCCTCTTGCATCTATACAAGAGACAGAAGGTGCTGAGAAAGCGGTGACCCTGCGAAACGCGTCAATCTTTTCTCCTGTCTCAACTTGAAACCACCATGGATTATATTCAGTTGGTGGAGAATGATTATTTGAGGATATCAATGTAAAAAAAATACACAAGAGATATCTATGTATGTTTTATTGGATAAAATTAAAGATTTGTACATACTTTTATTAAAAATGATGTATTCTATGTTAATGAGAGGGGTATCTAAAATCCTACCTGGATACTACTGTACTAATTGACTTTAAGGATGAGACCCTCCACTAGCACATATATGTAGCAAGAACCTTCCCTACACACACACATTCTAAATTTTGTTACATACTTTTTCCTGTGCCCTTCCCTCACTGGACTGACCTGCAAAGTGTTACTCCTTTGTTAATAAGATTTTGCAGCATCATGGGCCAGTGAGGAAGAAAATCCATTAAATGGGTTGTCTTTCTTTGGTGATGTGTTGGACATCAGAGTGTGATCACCCCATCCCACATGGCCCCAAAGATGGGTTTACAGGTGATCAGTTTGCTACTAAGAAATGTAATCGTTTATTGACCATCATCTCATTATTTAATAAAACTGCACTTTGATGAGCACTCCCTTGCACCCTCGGTCACCCACTCCAAAGGTCAGAGCCTTGAAATTGCCTTGCGTTTTTTTCCCTTCATTACACATGCTATTACCCTTTACCAGCCCAGTGGCTTTCACACTCGTACAGCATCCAGTCATCCGCCCTAAACGGAGCATGGGACCACATAGAGTGGTCAAGTGAAGCCATAAATGCCATGCGAAGATTAAGGTGAGGGAGGGCAGCTGTTCCCATGAAGGAACAATCTGAAATTTAGGCAGCTACACAGCAGTGCAACTTCATGTCTCCAGGACCTACAAAACAGGATAAAAAGGGGAACAGAATTTTTATTTTATATTTGTTATATTATATTCAAACTTGTATTTTAATATACTTTTATATATGTCTATTTTATACACAAATAACCAAATTAATAAAACCAATTTAATGAAAAATATTAATTCTTCAGAATGTTTATTTACCTTAACGAAAAAAAAAAATATCACAGTGGGAATTGACTGTACTAAAATGTATATGAAGGCATCTCATTGCAGTGTGATTATGACAATGTTGAGACAGCAGGATGAATGACAATAGTAGGTAGGTATTACTGGATCATAAATTCATATAACCTGGTTTAAAAAAAAATGAATATCATCTATATATATACTCACTAGGTTAGTGTACAATGCAGATCGAATCTGTGGAAGTGGGGGGGAGCTGTAAATAATTTAGAATGCATGTCACAGGATGACCTGACAGCCATGGCAGACATTGAAATGATTGGAAACTGTGGTGTGCATACTGTATGTCCACCACCCCTAGCCTAGGCAATTGTGACAAACGTTGCTGAGTCAGATGCATGCTGGTATCAGGATACTACTGAATAAATTTGGCCCCTCTGCCAATTATGTTGCCAGCCAAAGTTTCAAGGACCCTGTTTAAATGAAATGTGTCACAAATCTGCATTAAAAAAGTGAAAGCCGGAGGGACAACCACAAAACAATCAAGCAATGTTTTTGTCCACAGCCACTGACATCTGCTGGTCTTCTTCTTCCAGGCTTAATGTCCTCTACCAGATTTTCCATCAGGCAGCCACAGATGTTTTAAGTTAAATAGCTCAATTCTTGACATCTTAAAGCGGAGTTCCGGCCAAAATATGACTTTCAAGATAAAAATAGCCCTAGAATATTCATGCCTCATACAATTTTTCTATCTGTGCAGCATTGTTTTCTTACTTTGTGGTTTCTGCACAGCACAGCCATCTCCAGTGTGGGCATCTGAAGCCACAGTGTCCTCCTTCCTGGATTCTGTGCATGCTGGCTAGCCAGCATGCACCTGCCAATCACGTGCATGTAAAGTGTGGGGCAATTTTGGTCAGCTTGGCATGGCACAGGCATGTCAAGCTCACCAAGATTTTCCATAGATACCAATGTTAAATGTTTACTGGAGCCGTATGATGCCAAGCTGGCCAAGAATTTTCATAGACGCCAGGCTGACCAAGATCCCAATCCCAGGTGCCAATGCAAAACCACAAATGATGCAAAAAAAAAATTTCCATCCTGCGCCTTCTAATTTTCTCATCACTGTGATTGAAAACAAACATTGAGTGGACCCCACTAATTAAATTAAATTAATTGAACAAACGTTCTTAAGAAAAATTTCCAACAAAATTCTACTAGTTTTCAGCCTACTAGCTGATCTTCTACACAAGCAAAGGCCCTGGCTGGGTTTAAGCCACCTGCCCGACTTTGCTTGCCAGCTGGTAAGCAGGTTTTTCTTAAGGTGGCGGCACGTATTGTTTGATTTAGCTCACCCTGGTGTTTGATCCAACTTAAGATTGAACTGTTTATTAATTTATCTACAAGCAATTGTTTGGACTTTCCAGTAATTAGCGCAGCTTCCTTTTTTCTTTCCAAAATTCTACTAGTGTATGTTCCTATTTTTGTGGGGACTAGGGTTCCACTTTAGTGTGTGTGTGTGTGTGTGTATATGTATGTATGTATATATATATATATATATATATATATATATATATATATATATATGATACATTTTATCTATTAATATATTTATCTATTAGGTAACCTCAACTTAAAGTAAAGTTCCACTGGTTTTTGAGGTTTTTTTTTTTTTTACAAATTACGTTCTTTATTGAAAGATTCTTCATATGTACAGGACAATAAATTTGTGGTATCAGGTGTATACAGTATATAATGGATAACAAGTGTACCAAGGCCTTACAATTTTTAAAGCACAATGATGGATATACAACGGATACACTTATACACAAAAACATGCTTAATTCGCTTCAGTAATCTCATTTGTTACGATCTACTAACAGTATTAGTTCTTTATCCCTTTTTTAGTCAGATGGTATGGCATCTAGTTCATCACAAGTGGAGGCTTCATTTAACCAAGTATCCCAGATCTTATTATACTTTGTGGGACAGTCTCTATGAGCATAAATTTCTTTTTTATATGGCAAAACAGTATTAACTGATGAAACCCATTCCTTGATATTGGGCGGCGTTGCTCTAAGCCATTTCCTTGCAATGAGCATTCTGGCAATAAACAATATTTCCTGTAGAAATATGTGATGGAATTTATCCGATTCGGGGTTTGAGAACACCCCCAATAAGCATTGTTTCGGGCATAGAGTTAGAGGAGAGCCCATTTTATCATGAATAAATTTAACTATTTGGGCCCAATAATCCTGTATCATTGGACATAGCCAAAGGAGGTGAAAAAAATGTCCGCTGAGGACTTGCACATCTAGGACAAAGTGGGCTATGTTCAGCTCTAAATTTGGCCAAACGTAGGGGGGTCAGATAAGATCTGTGTAAAATAAAAAGTTGTGTGAGACGGTCTGAAGGCTTATGAGAGACTTTTTTGCAGGCGTCTAGGACTTCTTCCCATTCCTCTTCCTCCATCTCACCCACGTCCCCCACCCAGTGATCTTTTAGTTTATAGGCAATTGTTACCGCAGTAGGGTGTAGTAAGCATGAGTAAAATGTGGAGATTAACTTTTGGTGTTCCGGACCATTTATCACAGCCAGGATATCCAATTGCTCCAAGTTTGGTGAGGAATCTCGAAATTGGGCCTGTAGAGCATGGCGGAGCTGGAGGTATCAGAAGTGCATAGAGTTGGGAAGACCAAACTGGTCTTTCAGTTGTTGAAATGATTTGAGAATGTCTCCATTGTACATGTCTGCTAGGTAAACCACCCCATTAGAAATCCACAAATCATTATCTGGTAGATGTGATAATTCGAGAGGCCTGGGTTATTCCATAATGGTGTCTGACTATGTGTTGGGGGGATCTTAAGTTTGCGTCCGACAATCTCCCATATCCTGCAATAATTGTATAGCAGGCCTTTGCCTTTGTGATCGTCCAGGTTACCACGTTCTCTATTATCTCTAAGGATGAGCTGAAAGGGGTGGCTGTGTATTCGTGTGGCTTGAGAGCTTTTTAGAGCCATGAACCGTTCCTTATCTTCTTTATCTATATGGAAAAAATGGGACAGCTGTGCTGCCAGATAATATAAATTGTAATCTGGCAGTGCTGTACCCCCTAAATCAGTGGGGTTTTTCAGCACCTGCCAGGACAGTTTGTGCCGTGTTTTACCCCACACAAATGTGTTTAGAATCGCTTCTATGGCTTTAAAAAATCTCAGGGGTATATAAACAGGTGCGTGCCAGAAGACATATAAAAATTTGGGCAACAGAATCATTTTTGTCAAATTTACTCGACCCATAACTCCCAGTGGCAGTCTGGACCACAGTTGTGTTTTAGTTTTTAATAATTGGAACAACGGCTCCAAGTTTAGTCTAATATAATCATCCGGAGAACGTGTAATTTTTATACCTAAGTATTTGATTTCACTAACCTGCATTAATGGGGAAGAGGCCTGCGTCTCTGATGGGGCTCCAAGATCAACAGGGAGTATCTGAGACTTCTCCCAGTTGATCCTTAAACCTGAGTAGTTCCCAAATTGCTTAATAATTTCAAGGGCCATTAGCAGGGAGTGTCCTGAATCTTCTAGGTATAGGAGCATATCGTCCACATATAAGCTGATTTTCTTGACCAGGTGGCCCCGGCTTAAACCCTTGACCCCTGGATGTTCTCTTAGTGATATCGCCAGGGGTTCTACCGCCAGGGCATACAGTAGAGGGGAAAGGGGACAGCCTTGATGTGTGCCTCTGGCTAGTGGGAATGCCTGCGACGTTTTGCCGTTAACCAAGATCCTGGCACTTGGGGCCCGGTACAGAAGCTGAATCCAGCGAATATATTTAGGTCCGAAACCGAACCTGGCCAGACATTCCCAAAGATAGTCCCATTCGATAGAGTCGAACGCTTTAGCAGCGTCCAGGGACACCACTACTCTGGAGCCCGTCCGGTCATGTCTGGCCTGTAAGTTCATATACAGTCTACGTAAATTACACGCTGTGTTTTTTTTTGCCGGCATGAATCTGGTTTGATCGGGGTGTATAAGACTCAGAAAAACCTTATTCATACGCAGTGCCAGGATCTTGGCCAATATTTTTATGTCTATCTGTAGTAGGGAGATGGGACGATAGGATTCTGGGAGTGTTGGGTCTTTACCCGGTTTTAGTATGAGTACAATAAATGCCTCGCTCATTGATTTTGGGAGGGAACCAGAGTTAAATATATAAGTAAATATCGCATGGAGCTTGGGGGTTAAAATCTCACTGTAAGTATCATAGAACTCCAGTGGGAGACCGTCGGACCCAGGAGCTTTTACTGGTTTTTGCGTTTATTAAAAGTCAGCAACTACAAAAAGTATAGCTGCTGACTTTTAATAACATCCACCAGCTCCATGATCTCATTATAGAGGAGTGGAAGAGGACTCCAGTGATTACCTGTGAAGCTCTGGTGAATTCCATGCCCAAGAGGGTTAAGGCAGTGCTGGAAAATAATGGTGGCCACACAAAATATTGACACTTTGGGCCCAATTTGGACATTTGCTAGCAGTTTAGACATTAATGTCTGTGTGTTGAGTTATTTTGAGGGTACAGCAAATGTACACTGTTATACAAGCTGTACACTCACTACTTTACATTGTAGCAAAGGATCATTTCTTTGGTGTTGTCACATGAAAGGATATAATAAAATATTTACAAGCGGGTCGTAAGACCCGTTTCCTGATTCGGGGGGAGGAGATTTAGTGTGAAAATAGCGAATATTCATTTGCAATCGGCACATAACTGGGTGGGATCGGGGTGCTGGACTCTGCGCCCCAAGCCCACCCTTTTTTGAAGCCGATTAGAGCCTTTGGCGCTAATCGCGTGCTTCAAACCCCCCCCCCTATTGGAATCCATAGTCCGGCACCCTGTATGTAGATCAGGTGGCCAAACCCTTGGATGGGGGCCATCGCCCATGCGCCCCCAATGGACAGGCCGCCACTGTGTATACAGTATCTCACAAAAGTGAGTACTCCCCTCATGTTGTTTTTTTTTATGTTTTATTATATCTTTTCATGTGACAACACTGAAGAAATGACACTTTGCTACATTGTAGTGAGTGTTCAGCTTGTATAACTGCTAAATTATGTGTAAATTTGCTGTCCCCTCAAAATAATTTAACACCAAACCATTAATGTCTAAACCGCTGGCAACAAAAGTCAGTACACCCCTAAGTGAAAATGTTCAAATTGGGCCCAATTAGCCATTTTCCCTCCCCCGTGTCATGTGACTCATTAGTGTTATAAGGTCTCAGGTGTGAATGGGGAGCAGGTGTGTTAAATTTCGCTCTCACTCTCTCATACTGGTCACTGGAAGTTCAACATGGCACCTCATGGCAAAGAACTCTCTGAAAAAAAGAATTGTTGCTCTACATAAAGATGGCCTAGGCCCTAGGCTACTAGAAGATTGCCAAGGCCCTAAAACTGAGCTGCAGCATGGTGGCCGAGACCCAACAGCGGTTTAACAGAACAGGTTCCACTCATAACGGGCCTCGCCATGGTCGACTAAAGAAGTTGAGTGCACGTGCTCAGCATCATGTACAGAGGATCTCTTTGGGAAAAAGACATATGAGTGCTGCCAGCATTGCTGCAGAGGTTGAAAGGGTGAAGGTGGTAAGCCTGTCAGTGCTCAGACCATACGCCGCACACTGCATCAAATTGGTCTGCATGGCTGTCGTCCCAGAAGAAAGCCTACAAACAGTTTGCTGAAGACAAGCAGACTAAGGACATGGATTACTGGAACCATGTCCTGTGGTCTGATGAGACCAAGATAAACTTATTTTGTTCAGATGGTGTCAAGTGTGTGTGGCAACAACTAGGTGAGGAGTACAAAGACAAGTGTGTCTTGTCTACAGTCAAGCATGATGGTGGGAATGTCATGGTCTGGGGCTGCACGAGTGCTGCCGGCACTGGGGAGCTACAGTTCATTGAGGGAACCATGAATGCCAACATGTATTGCAACATACTGAAGCAGAGCATGATCCCCTCCCTTCGGGGACTGGGTCTCAGGGCAGTATTCCAACATGATAACGACCCCAAACACACCTCCAAGATGACCACTGCCTTGCTAAAGAAGCTGTGGGTAAAGGTGATGGACTGGCCAAGCATGTCTCCAGACCTAAACCCTATTGAGCATCTGTGGGGCATCCTCAAACGTAAGGTGGAGGAGCGCAAGGTCTCTAACATCCACCAGCTCCGTGATCTCATCATAGAGGAGTGGAAGAGGACTCCAGTGACTACCTGTGAAGCTCTGAATTCCATGCCCAAGAGGGTTAAGGCAGTGCTGGAAAATAATAGTGGCCACACAAAATATTGACACTTTGGGCCCAATTTGGACATTTGCTAGCAGTTTAGACATTAATGGCTGTGTGAGTTATTTTGAGGGTACAGCAAATGTACACTGTTATACAAGCTGTACACTCACTACTTTACATTGTAGCAAAGGATCATTTCTTTGGTGTTGTCACATGAAAAGATATAATAAAATATTTACAAAAATGTGAGGGGTGTACTCACTTTCGTGAGATATTGTAAGAGCACAGTACTCGGTGTTACAGAGAAATCTCTGTTGATCCAACAGGCTGATCCCACCTGTCTTTCCACTGTGTTATGCCCCGTACACACGGTAGGATTTTCCGACGGAAAATGTGTGATAGGACCTTGTTGTCGGAAATTCCGACCGTGTGTAGGCTCCATCACACATTTTCCATCGGATTTTCCGACACACAAAGTTTGAGAGCAGGATATAAAATTTTCTGACAACAAAATCCGTTGTCGGAAATTCTGATCGTGTGTACACAAATCCGACGGACAAAGTGCCACGCATGCTCAGAATAAATAAAGACATGAAAGCTATTGGCCACTGCCTCGTTTATAGTCCCGACGTACGTGTTTTACGTCACCGCGTTCAGAACGATCGGATTTTCCGACAACTTTGTGTGATCGTGTGTATGCAAGACAAGTTTGAGCCAACATCCGTCGGAAAAAATCCTAGGATTTTGTTGTCGGAATGTCCGAACAAAGTCCGACCGTGTGTACAGGGCATTAGAGTGTAATTAATCAGTGTATTGCCTCAATCTGCCATGACAGTCTGTAAAGTTTAAATATAATTATATAAAAAATGATTAGCAGATCCAGTAGCGTCCATAAGGGGCAGGTGTGCTCCGCCCCCCTATCTGTGCGTCCAGCCCCTAATCTACATGCAGGGCGCCAGATGCATGAATTCCAATGGGGGGGGTGTTTTTTTATTTTTTTAAGCACGTGATAAAAGTGATCCCAGTGGCGGATTCACCATAGGATCACTTTTCCGCTGACTGTGGAAAATTTTGCATTTCATTTGGAAATCAAAGTCCCAGAATCTGAAGGAAGAGTGGAGAGGCACAGAATATAAGTCACAAGAGGTCCGGTGTGAAGTTAGCACAGTCAGTGATGATTTGGGGAGCCATGTCATCTGCTGGTGTTGGTCCACTGTGTTTTATCAAGTCCAAAGTCAGCGCAGCCATCTATCAGGAAATTCTAGAGCACTTCATGCTGCCCTCTGCTCACCAGCTTTATGGAGATGCTGATTTCATTTTCCAGCAGGACATGGCACCTGTTCACACTGCCAAAAGTACCAATACCTGGTTTAATGATCAAGGTATCGCTGTGCTTGATTGGCCAGCAAACTCACCTGACCTAAACTCCATAGCGAATCTGTGGGGTATTGTCAAGAGGAAGATGAGTGACACCAGACCCAACAATGCAGATGAGCTGAAGGCTGCTATCAAAGCAACCTGGGCTTCCATAACACCTCAGCAGTGCAGTAAACAATAAAGGTCAGAAAAAAGTACAGTCAGCAAGTGTTTAAAAAAGGCTATGATGTTTCAAAAATTATACTGAGGGATAGGTCATATGACGTTCTAAAAACAGGAAGAAACATTTAAGCAACAAACAAAGGGCTCTTTCGAATATGTGGTTAGGGAACAGTAACAACAGGTAACAGTAACAACCCAATCCTTGAAATACAGATGGACAGGGCAACAGATATGCTACATCATTTTTAACTTAGGATACAGAGTTCAATACGTGGCACCGCTCATCCATACCACAACCAGGTGCACTGTACACGATTGCAGTATGGTTGTGCAGCGAACAGGGTAATCAGACGGTGAGGAAGCAATATAATGCCTCCTCACTGCCTGTCAAATTCTGTCTGAAAAGCGTTCTGAATGCAGATAGCTCTTGCAGGGATGGTAAATGTGAAAGAGCCCTCATGGTTATTAGTAGACTATTTTTTACTGAAAAGCATAGTCCACCTTTTAGACAATGTTTCCTGTTACACCAAAATTATAGATACAACAGGAAACATTACGGCAAACTCTATCCCCAAATCCCACATGTTGCCCCCACCATTACCTGAATTAGGCCGGGTTCACACTGGTACAGCAGGACAGTGGTGGTGGTGCAGCGTTTCTTGACGGGTACCCAGGCTTACAAGATCTCCTGAGGAAGGCCAGGAAAGTCTGTGGTAATTTCCGGCGGTCATACAATGCCAGTGCTCAGCTGGCTGACATTCAACGGGAATTCAACCTGCCCACCAACCGCCTCACTTGTGACATGGCTGCACACACAGCATTAATTAATTAATGCTCATTAATGAGAACCCGTGTGAGTATGGCACCAGGACAGGCTCAGGGGAGCTTGGCTTCTTTTTTTACTACGCCAGTGGCTACTGATTAAGGATACATCTACTGTCCTGTCACCATTTGAGGAGGCCACAAGGATGGTGAGCAGCGACAATGTATGCATCAGTGACTCTGTCCTCTAGTCTTCTTGCTGGAGCACACGCTTCGTGGAATCATGGACAGGTCACTTGAGGCAGAACAGCGGGAGGAAGAGGAGGACTTCCTTTCCTCTCAAGGCCCCCTTTATGCAGATAGCATTCCTACTGGGCCGCCAAACAGCCAGGAAGAGGAGGTGGAGGATTGTGTCAGCATGGATGTAAAAGATAACACGCAGCAGTCTTCAAGGGATGGTTTTCAGTCCCCAGAAACAAAAGAAGTTGTACGTGGCTGGGAGGAGGTAGTTCCTGACAATGTCATCCTTAGTGACCCAGAGGACTCAGAATCTCATGCCTCTGCAAACTTACGCTATATGGGCTCCCTGATTCTGCAAAGCCTGCGAATGGACCCTAAACCCTTCTTGATCCACGTTACAAGGGTAAAGTTGCAGAGCTCATCCTGCCTTTGCAGAGGGAGCAGAGCAGGGCTGTTTTTAATACTGATTGGACCCCGGGCAAACATTTTCTTGGGCCCCCCAATGCAATTTCGCTCTCCACCTGGACTGATATATATACACAATAAATAGCAGCTAGACTCAAAATCAGTTTACTGATACAGATCAGACAGCGATTGCGATTGGTTGCCAGAGGTTACAGCATATCATTACTGCTTACTGACTGGTTGCAAGAGGTTACAGCACACATTACGGCTCACTGATTAGTTGCTAAAGGTTGCAGCACATATTTTCTGCTTATTGATTGGGTGCAAGAGATTTCTGCACTTCATTACTCATTGGTCGCTAGTGGTTACAGGACATTATGTCCTCACTGCTTGCACACCATGGACTGGGGAGGTGAGGGGACCCATTAATAGACAGAAAACTGAGATCCTAGAACTCCTGGGATCAGTGGCAGGGCTGGGGGGTAGGGGGCGAAGGGTGTGATCAATGGCAATGCTGATTTTATTACCGACTACCAATATAAAGAGTGGTTTTAACACTGGCCACCAATAAAATGGGGGTTTACACTGACCACTAATGTAATATAAGAATTCACAGTAACCACCAATGTAAGGAGGGATTTACACTGGCCACCAATGTAAGGAGGACATTCACACTGGCCACTAGTGTGAATGAAAGGATTCTACACCAAGCCCCAATGTAATGAGAAGATTTACACTGACCACCTATGTAACTGAGACATTTAACCTGTATTCACTTTTTTGCGTCGGGAACTTGTACAAAATAGCTTTCCTGACACCACAAAAACGTGCTGCCCTTTAGCAGATACACAGCAGTGCCACCAATTGTTAATGACACCCTCACGCATCTGCTGACATGTGCTATGGCACCATGTGATTTTGAAAAAGCGTTAGGGACTTCTGCATTTCTAGCGCATAGAGCAGCCCATTGAAATAAATGGGCTGCCCTACACATTACCTACATTTTTATCCACCCTGTCAGTACACCTAAAACTCCTGCACCCCAAACCTCCCCCATTCTCTCCACTCCAACCCTCCACCCCTTTAACTCTACCTGCCTCCTATGTTTATCTTTGCACCCACCTTCCTTACCTCTTTACATCCCCTCCTTGCTCACCTTTGCACCCAAACTGTATTTCCTTCTCTGCCTACCTCTGCACACCCCAAACTACCCTCCCCCCACCAATTTGCTTACCGTTGCAGAACGGGCTGATGTTAGGCTTAATGACCACAGTTGCAGGTAGGACTTTCAAGCATGCCCCTTTGTCTCCCCAGTGGGCAGCATTCAGTATAGGTGATGGCAGATATGACCTCAGGGAGGTATGATATACATATGAATGCCGCCTTTATTTACATATCAATGCCGCCGGCTGCGGCTATTTACATATCAATGCCGGTTATTTATATATAAACACAGGGTCTGCAGGTGAGTCATCTGTACACAACAATAGGGCAGAGCTGAGCAGAATTAGTAGCAGCACTTCACACTGAGATATCGGGACACAGCACAGGACTAAAACTTTAAGGGACGGGGGAATTTAAACCAGGATAGTTTGCCAGTATGAGCTAGCTGCTTTGGGCCCCACGACAATGACAGGGCCCAGGGCAGCTGCCCCTTTTGCCCTGCCTTAAAGATGGCCCTGGAGCAGAGGATGAAACATCTGCAGGACGCCTTGCAGAAAAGTTTGTGTAACACCTTTCCAGACCCTGGGAGGTTACCGTTTCCTGGTGCTGAACAATGTTTCTGAGACTTCATTCGGTCAGAGGAAGAGCGGTGGAGAAGGTGGCCGGCTGACCGATGCTTTTAAACAATTTTTTTGTCCTCAGTGCCCAGGGTTAATAGGTTCAAGCAACCATCGGCAGCGTCTGCATTATATGGTTTAGGAATATCTAGGGGCAAGAGCAGACCTGTAGATCTTTCCAACTGAGCATCCACTGGGTTACTGGGTCTTGAGGATGGATCACTGGGCAGAACTTGCTCAATATGCAATTAAGCTACTGGCCTGTCCTGCATCCAGCGTGCTTTCTGAACGGACATTCAGTGCTGCTGGAGGGTTTGTAACGGATCAAAGAGTGCGCCTGTCCACAGACTCCGTTGATAGGCTCACATTTATAAAAACGAATCAGTCCTGGATCAGCAGCTATCAAGCCCCTGATGCTGATGTAACTGATTGAATTTGCTAGGGATCTGGAATCCCTTGAAAACTGCCTATGCTGCCTATCCTATTCCATTCTGAATCTTGATGATAGCTTCCTACAAGATTTTTGGTTTAGGGCACCAACACCCAAGGCCCAATGTTTAACATGTAATGTAATGTAATGTAATGTAATTTCAATTATTGAACTCATTTTTAACAGCAGGGCCCATTGCTGTGCCCAACAAGAGTAACTGTGAGGGGTTACAGTGTTCTGGCACCACCAACACCTAAGGCCCAATTTTTCTGCACCTATTTGACTGGGGCATGTAATTTCAATTTTTGAAATTATTTTTAACAGCAGGGCCCATTCCTGTGCCCAACTAGAGTCACTGTGAGGGGTTAGAGTGTTCTGGCACCACCAACACCTAAGGCCCAATTTTTCTGCAGCGTATATAGTGCAGTCAGTATAGTATATATAATGCAGTTCAGAGTATATAGTGCAGTCCGTATAGTATATACAGTTGCAATAAAAAGTATGTGAACCCTTTTGGAATGATATGGATTTCTGCACATTGGTCATAAAATGTGATCTGATCTTCATCTAAGTCACAACAATAGACAATCACAGTCTGCTTAAACTAATAACACACAAAGAATTAAATGTTACCATGTTTTTATTGAACACACCATGTAAACATTCACAGTGCAGGTGGAAAAAGTATGTGAACCCTTAGATTTAATAACTGGTTGAACCTCCTTTGGCAGCAATAACTTCAACCAAACGTTTCCTGTAGTTGCAGATCAGACGTGCACAATGGTCAGGAGTAATTCTTGACCATTCCTCTTTACAGAACTGTTTCAGTTCAGCAATATTCTTGGGATGTCTGGTGTGAATCGCTTTCCTGTCCTCGGGTTGAGGACAGGACTCTGACTGGGCCACTCCAGAAGGCGTATTTTCTTCTGTTTAAGCCATTCTGTTGTTGATTTACTTCTATGCTTTGGGTCGTTGTCCTGTTGCAACACTTCTGTTGAGCTTCAGCTGGTGGACAGATGGCCTTAAGTTCTCCTGCAAATTGTCTTGATAAACTTGGGAATTCATTTTTCCTTCGATGATAGCAATCGGTCCAGGCCCCAACGCAGCAAAGCAGCTCCAAACCATGATGCCCCCACCACCATACTTCACAGTTGGGATGAGGTTTTGATGTTGGTGTGCTGGCCTCTTTTTCTCCACACATAGTGTTGTGTGTTTTTTCCAAACAACTCAACTTTGGTTTCATCTGTCCACAGAATATTTTGCCAGTACTGCTGTGGAACATCCAGGTGCTCTTGTGCAAACTGTAAACATGCAGCAATGTTTTTTTTGGACAGCAGTGGCTTCCTCTGTGGTATCCTCCCATGAAATCCATTCTTGTTTAGTGTTTTACGTATCGTAGATTCTCTAACAGGGATGTTAGCATATGCCAGAGACTTTTGTAAGTCTTTAGCTGACACTCTAGGATTCTTCTTCACCTCATTGAGCAGTCTGCGCTGTGCTCTTCTGCCACTGTGTAGCACTTAGGATGCTGGATGTTCCCCGGTGTGATAGCAGTTGCCACTCTTGTCCCATAAATCATATAGAGCATAGGAGAAAAGGATTCCAATAGTGTAATATTGTTTCAACTATTTATTGCTTAAAAAATCTGAAAAAATAGGGGATTGGCGCTGTTCACTGGTGAAGAATTCAGACTCCTAACACAAGGGAAGCATTACACCCCAATTCTAGGTGAGTGAAAAGTGTAACACAGTGTAAAATAATATATGAAAATAAATATACGTGCTGAAAATAGTCACAAAAATGTGCAGACTGCCCAAGGTGAAATATTAAAAATAATACATGAGATAATAAATAGAACTCCAAGCAATAATAAAAGTGAATGATCAATCAGCTGTATATAAAAATTTTTTTTTTTTTTTTACAAAATCCACAAAAAATATTCAATGAAAGGTATAAGTGAGTTAAACCTGGGAGAGAGGACAAACACAGTGTTGCCCACTATAAATTAGTGTATATACTAGTGAAGCTGAATGGTGTTAGATGAGGAATGAAAAAATATATAAGCTGAAAAAAAGGCTACTGACATGTAGTGTGCATAACAATATTAGTGCACAAAGAAAATCAAAAAAGTGAAAGGGAGACAAATTAAAAAGTCCAAGCAACCAAAAAGAAAATTTTTTCAAAAAATATCAAAAAATGCAGTGTATATTAAATCTATCATTCAGTATAAATAAACAGTTCTTGTGCAACAAGCTAGTGCATCTTCAAAGGTTGCAGGTAAGTCCGTCCCAATGAATGTATACTGTCCTGTGTGGAGTCCCCTCTAGTGCCCCCACTCACCGGAGCGCCCAACCCCTGCAGGGGTAATGAGCATGTAGATGTGAATCCGATGATCCAAGCGGTCGGTGTCCCCCTCACCACCTATTTTCCACCTGTGTCACCAGATCGCTTTGTGCGGCTCCAGTGCCCCCTCCTCCTCCTCGGGAATGCTGCAGACTGACGCCCCGTGGCGGGGATCCGGGGAGAGAGCGATGTGCCGGCTGAAGGAAGACCGATCAAGAAGCACTCATAAACAATGCCAGCCAGGGGAGGAGGAGAAATGCCTGCTGCCTATGGAAGACATAGAGCGAGAGGAGAAAAGACGCTCTACGTCTTCCATAGGCGAATGGATTTAATATACACGGCATTTTTTGGTATTTTTTGAAAAATTTTCTTTTTGGTTGCTTGGACTTTTTAATTTGTCTCCCTTTCACTTTTTTGATTTTCTTTGTGCACTAATATTGTTATGCACACTACATGTCAGTAGCCTTTTTTTCAGCTTATATATTTTTTCATTCCTCATCTAACACCATTCAGCTTCACTAGTATATACACTAATTTATAGTGGGCAACACTGTGTTTGTCCTCTCTCCCAGGTTTAACTCACTTATACCTTTCATTGAATATTTTTTGTGGATTTTGTAAAAAAAAAAAAAAAAAAAAATTTTATATACAGCTGATTGATCATTCACTTTTATTATTGCTTGGAGTTCTATTTATTATCTCATGTATTATTTTTAATATTTCACCTTGGGCAGTCTGCACATTTTTGTGACTATTTTCAGCACGTATATTTATTTTCATATATTATTATTATTATTATTATTATTATTATTATACAGTATTTATATAGCGCCAACAGTTTACGTAGCGCTTTACAACTTGAGGGTAGACAGTACAACTACAATACAATTTGATACAGTAGGATTAAGAGGGCCCTGCTCCTTAGAGCTTACAATCTGAGAGGGGAGGTCAAGAGATACAAGAGGTAATAACTGTGGGTGATGTGCTGATTGAGAAGATAAATGTACAGTTGTTAGGTGGGGGCCAGATAGGCTTCTCTGAAGAGATGAGTTTTCAGGGATTGTCTGAAAGTGGATAAAGTAGGAGAAAAACGGACGGATTGGGGTAGAGCATTCCAGAGGATGGGGGAGGCTCTGGAGAAGTCCTGAAGGCGAGCATGGGATGAGGTGACAAGGGAGTTTGAGAGCAGGAGGTCTTGGGAGGAGCGAAGAGAACGATTAGGTTGGTATTTTGTGACTAGGTTAGAGATGTAGCTAGGGGCCAAGTTGTGGATGGCTTTGTAAGTTATAGTTAGTATCTTGAATTTAATTCGGTGACTGAGTGGCAGCCAATGGAGGGATTGGCAGAGGGGTGTAGCAGACGCTGAGCGGTTTGTGTGGTGGATGAGCCTGGCCGCAGCGTTCATGATGGACTGAAGTGGGGATAGCCTATTTAGAGGTAAACCAATGAGGAGGGAGTTGCAGTAGTCAAGGCGGGAGATGACCAGGGAGTGGATTAGAAGCTTTGTGGTGTCAATGGTTAGGAAGGGGCGTATCTTGGAGATGTTGCGAAGACAGAGGCGGCAAGCTTTGGATAGTGATAGAATGTGGGGTCGAAAGGTTAGTTCAGAGTCCAGGATTACACCTAGGACCTTGGCGTGGGGAGATGGGTTGATAGTTGAGCCGTTGATCTTGACAGGGAGATCAGGGGAAGTGGCACCTGAGGGAGGAAATATCATGAGCTCGGTTTTGGATAGGTTGAGTTTGAGAAAGTGATGTGACATCCAGGCTGATATGTCTGCTAATAAGTTGGTAATGCGTGAGGAGACAGATGGAGAGAGCTGGGGGGTGGAGAGATAGATTTGGGTGTCATCAGCGTAGAGATGATATTTAAAGCCGTGGGAGGCAATCAACTGACCCAAGGAGGTGGTGTAGATTGAGAAAAGGAGAGGTCCGAGAACAGAACCTTGGGGGACCCCAACGGAAAAAGGAAGAGGAGAGGAGGAAGTAGAGTTGTAAGTGACACTGAAGGAGCGGTGGGATAGGTAGGATGAGAACCAGCGAAGAGTGCAGTCACGGAGACCAAAGGAGTGGAGTTTTTCCAGGAGGAGTGGGTGGTCCACTGTGTCAAAGGCAGCAGAGAGATCCAGGAGAAGTAGTACAGAATAGTGTCCATTGGCTTTAGCCATTAGTAGGTCATTTGAGAGTTTAAGGAGAGCAGTTTCCGTGGAGTGTTGAGGGCGAAAACCGGACTGAAGGGGATCAAGAAGTTTATTCATGGTCAGATGGTCACTTAATCGGTTGTAGACCAGTCTTTCAAGAAGTTTGGAGGAGAAGGAGAGTAAGGAGATGGGACGTAAGTTGTTGAGATTGGTGGGATCCAGTGAGGGCTTTTTTAGTATGGGGGTGACTAGCGCATGTTTTAGAGAGTTTGGGAAGATGCCACAAGAGAGGGAGAGGTTGAAAAGGTGAGTTAGAGAGCGTAGAATCGAGTCAGAGGGTGAGCGTAGCATTTGCGAGGGAACAGGATCCAGGGGGCAAGTGGTTAGATGAGTGCTAGATAAAAGTTTAGCAACCTCAGTAGTAGTAGCAGGGTTGAATGAGGGAAGTAATGACTGTATCTGTGGACATGGGGTGTTGCATGGGGGAGGTTTTTGCGCATTGGCGATCTCCTCATGAATTGTATCAATCTTAGTTTTGAAGTGATTGGCAATCTCCTGGGCGGTGATTGAGTTGGTGGGTGGAGGCAGTGGAGGACAGGTAGAGAAGAGTTGACGTGGACTGGATGAGAAGGTGTTGATGAGTGTGATAAAGTAGGTCTGTTTGGCAGTGTGAAGGCAGGAGTAGTATTTTAGGAGGGCAGATTTATATTGTGTGAAGTCTTCCTGGGTCTTAGTCTTATGCCACAGGCGCTCAAGAGCGCGGCTACGTTTTCTGAGACTTCTGGTGTCATCTGTTTGCCAGGGTTGTAGCAGTCGGGGCCTAATTCTGCGTGTAGTGAGGGGGGCCAGCTTGTCTAGGGAGGAGGACAGTGAGCTGTTGTAAATGAAAGTAGCTAGGTTGGGGCAGGACAGGGGGGAGATTTTGTCATAGAGGTGATCAGTAGCAGAGTAGAGAAGAGAAGGGTTGAGGTGGCGAAGGTTTCTGCGTGTAACTGTTGGGCGGTTGGAGGGAGAAGAGGTGGAAGACAAGGAGAGAGCAAAACTAATAAGGTGGTGATCAGAGAGTGGGAATGGATTGTTGGAAAGGTTGCACGGAGTGCACAGATAGGAGAAGGCAAGGTCAAGGGTGTTGCCGTTGGAGTGGGTAGGAGCCTGTATGCATTGCTTCAGGTCAAGTGATGAGGTTAGACTGAGAAGTTTAGAAGTAATAGTAGTGTTAGTGTTGACAGGGATGTTGAAGTCCCCAAGAATAATTGTGGGGATTTCAGAAGAGAGAAAGTAGGGTAGCCAGGCAGAGAAGTCATCAAGAAAGGCTGATACCGGTCCAGGGGGCCGGTAGATGACAGCAATTCTTAGAGAAATGGGAGAGAAAAGACGAATGCAATGTGCCTCAAAAGAGGAGAATGTCAGAGAGGGAGGTGGGTGAAGAACCTGATAGGTGCTGCATGGGGCTAGAAGGATTCCCACTCCACCTCCCTTCCGTCCACTTGGTCTGGGGGAGTGAGTCCAGAGAAGGCCCCCATGGGAGATGGAAGCAGGAGAAGTAGTATCCGATTCATGAAGCCAGGTTTCAGTAATGGCAAGAAGGTTAAAGGAATTTGTGATGAAGAGGTCGTGGAGGGCGGCGAGTTTGTTGCAGACAGAACGTGCATTCCACAGGGCACAGGAAAAGGGGGGGCTGGTTTTGGAAAGAGGAATATGGACCAAGTTCTGTGGGTTGCGGCTCCTGCCAGAGGGTGTAGGGGGATGGGAGCGTTGGGCAAAGACAGATGATGGTGGCCCAGGGTTTGGGGATATGTCACCAGAGATTAGGAGAAGCAGGAGGGTGAGGGAGGTAATGTGGGACTGTGATTTATGTGAAGGGGCATGTCTCAGAGTACTGGAGGTTTTATCAGTGTATGGATGTAGAATGAGCGAGAGTTGGTAAGAGCAGTAGTAGGGGGAAGACAGAAGGCAGGGTGATATGTATAAGCAGGAGGGTGGAGAGGGGGGGTGAAGGTAAGAGAGTTTGAGGAGAGAGGACAGGAGTGTTAGGAGCAGTGGTAGAGAGTGCATGTTGCAGAGTGGAAGGAGAGCTTAATAGAGAGACGGGTCACCTGCAGTCTGTTAGCTGCTTTCCAGTGCAGATTGCTGTATTTGTTTGCTTCGTGCAATCACTGAAGTGCAGAGAATGAAGTGCATATCACTTGTAGAAAGAATCACTTAGAGATAGAAGCCTTAAGGATAGAAGCCCCAGCAATGTGCTACCCCCTTAAGGATGCTCAAATATATACTGTTATAAGGGTGGGGTTGAAGTTCGTTAATTAATCATGAGTGACTATAAGAGTGCCTAGCAATCAAAGTGAACTTTTTGCTTCAAAAGTCAGAATAGCAAGAGGCCAAGACAAGATCAACACATAAAACTTAGGTAAGACAGTCCAGAAAAACAAATAATGTCATGGTTGTTCGCACAGGGCAACAGATAGAGAAGGCCACATACCAGAGAGACACACACAGAGACAGCAAGCAGATCCCAATTATTAATTATTATTTTACACTGTGTTACACTTTTCACTCACCTAGAATTGGGGTGTAATGCTTCCCTTGTGTTAGGAGTCTGTTTATAGTTTATTTATTCTTCACCAGTGAACAGCGCCAATCCCCTATTTTTTCAGATTTTATAATTATTGGATCGCACCTTTCGGTGCTTTCTTTATCTGGGGGGCTGCAGTTCGGTCACAAGCCCGTCCTAAGCGCGGAACACCACTATATATATTTATTGCTTAAAACCATGAAAAAGGTACTCACATTCAGTGAAAAACTTTGAAGCATTTGTTGCTGACACAAAAACCGGTGACCGGAAGTGATGCAAGAGCGTGTGCTGACCCCGCCCCGGAAGTGATGCAAGGCTCTCTCTTCTGGTTTATCAAAGACAGGTGCATAATAGAACAGCGCCACATCTACTTCATTTTCTTTTCATTTACGTACTCCACCTAGTGGTAGTAACCAGTAGAGGCAACAGTTCTTTTAAATAGTCTTTTCGTTGCTAATACTGACTCCCCTTTGCACGGAATCATTTACATTTCCAGGCCTTGATAGTGGACACTTTATCCAAGGTAAGACTTCAACCATTCTGGTCCTTAGGAGGAGGACCAAAAAGGAACACGGTCTCTGGCTCTGAGCAAATTTAATTTGTGTGCAGTGCTGCATGACCGCACAATTGCCAGTTAAAGTAGCACAGCATCCTATAGCAAAAAAGCTTTGTTTGCTAAAAAAAAAAAACTAGCTCCTAACTTTTTTAGCTGGCTCCTAGATTCAAAGCAAATGTGTCTGGCTAAAAGACAGAATTCATAGAGAAGTCGTTAAAGATTCTTACTCTGAATGGTCTAAGGTTATCACTGGTGTACCCCAAGGTTCAGTGCTGGGACCCTTACTTTTTAATATCTTTATAAATGATATTGGGTCTGGGATCAAAAGTAACATTTCTGTCTTTGCAGATGACACCAAGCTATGCAGTGGAATAATGTCCTCACAGGATGTCTCCAATTTACACGCTGACCTCAATGCACTGTCTAATTGGGCGACTATGTGGTAGGTTTAATGTTGAGAAATGTAAAGTTATGCACATGAGGGCTAAGAATATGCATGCATCATACATGCTAGGGGGAGTACAACTGGGAGAATCCGTGGTGAAGGATCTGGGGGTTTTGGTAGATCATAAGCTTAATAATAGCATCCTGATCCCCCAAGAGGATTGTTCAGACACTTCCTGTTATAGGGTGACAACTGTTTTCCCCATGTTGTCACACTCTCACACTGGCGTAATGTGTTGAATAGTTCTGTATATATTCTTTCATTTTTGAGCATGTGTAGTCTTGCTCTTACAATTTTGTTTGTACGAAAACCGTACTAATGAAACGAAAATTGGACTTTGAGTTCACATCCGACAAAAATTTTAATAGTGTGCACATTCAGCTTTTAAAAAGTCTGACGAAAAAGCGAAATCGGCTGTCGAAAGCACCGTACTAACAATCTGAAAATTGGCAGACAGCTCGTCCTACAAATTTTTCCATCCGATGTTTGTATATGGTGTATACGGACCCTTGGACACTAGAATATTATTTATTGCTCAATTTCCAAAAGCAAGACATGCAGCTTGTCAGCATCATATTGAAACTAGGACAGGAAACAGACTGCACATTCAACCCAACACAGAAACAGCAAAGGGCGCCCTCTGCTGATGGCCAGGAGGAACTTTAATCACCAGCCAGAGTCATTCATGCACAGCAATGGTGATCTGTATTAACAACAGGTCCTATTAAGTTTTGCGTCTGTAAGAAAACAAAATAAAAAAATAAAGCATGTCTAGTAAAAGCAAACCTATTATTTAAAGTGGACATTCATCCATCTCCTCTGCTTCCTCCCCCTCTCTCTTACACATTTTTTTCCAATTTGAAAATACTTTTTTTACATCCTTGTAGGTGATGAGTTTCAGGTCCTGGCCTTGGTGTCTTCGGCATCCTCCGCTGTCTTCCTTCTTTCACCCTCCCTTTTCTATCCTGTCAACACCGCTTCCCACCTCCCCGATGTAGGAACTCTTTTACTTTTCCTCTGGTTCTTCTCTCTGAAGCAGACTAACCCAACAGACCGGATCTAACAGCGAATCCTGCCCAGTGTTCTTCCAGCTACCTTACTCCTTTTGGACAGCTTTAGAACACACTTGCAGTCCTGCATATTTGTGGACTCTTGATATGTTTAAACCTGTCTCAATGTCATTGGTGGCTATAGCTCTGATATTTAACTGTACATTGGTCACATTCCTCTACTTCATTGTATTATTACTTGTACTTTGTAATAAATGTTTGAATAAGTTAAATAAAAACTAATTGAAAGTGAAAAAAAAGCAGCAAGAACTTGTAAACCTCGCTATCAGCATTTCATTAAAATGTGAAAGCACAAGGTTTTTTACCTTTATGCATTCTATGCATAAAGGTAAAAAACATTGTGTGTGTAGCAGCCCCCTGTCAATACTTACCTGAGCCCCCTCTCGATCCAGCAATGTCCACAAGAGCCTTACCTCTCTGGTGACTCGCATTCCTGATTGGCTTTTTTCAGCAGCGGGTCTGGTTTGGATTTGGAGGGGAACCCCACGCCAAAATTAGAAGGAAAAATTGCACGGGGTCCACCCCAAAATCCATACCGGACCCTTATCCGAGCATGCAGCCTGGCAGGTCAGGAAAGGGAGGGGATGAGCGAGCCGTTCCCCACTCCTGAACCACACCAGGCCACATGCCCCCAACATTGAGGGGGGTGCTTTGGGGCAGGGGGAGCTCTGCCGAAGGGCCTGGTATGGATTTGGCGGGGGGGGGGGCCCACGCCATTTTTTCCCGATTTTTTTTTTCTACATTCGGCTGTCAACGGGAAAACCTCGCTGACAGCTGATGAATTATTGGTTGTGGCTAAGGACGCGACGACCGGCTTCCCAGACTGCTCCTCAACAACCAGCTATATACCGTGTATATAAAGCGGAGTTCCACACAAAATTGGAACTTCCGCTTTTCAGAACCCTCCCCCCCTCCGTCACATTTGGCACCTTTCAGGGGGGAGGGGGGTGCAGATACCTGTATAAGACAGGTATTTGCACCCACTTCCGGGCATAGACTCCCGCGGGGGTCTACGCCACTTTCTGTCCCCCCCTGCACTGTCTGCTGGGAGACACACGGGTCCCAGAGACAGCAGGGATCATTCGGATTGCGCAGCGCGACTCACGCAGTAGGGAACCAGGAATTCCTGATTCCCTTACCGAAGATGGCGGCGGCAGCATCCGAGAACTGAGGGACGGTTTGGCCTCAAGTGCCGACATCACGGGCGCCCTGGACAGGTAAGTGTCCTTATTTTAAAAGTCAGCAGCTGCGGTATTTGTAGCTGCTGACTTTAAAAAAAAAAAAAAAATTCGGCGGACCTCCGCTTTAAAGAGAAAAAAAGAACAAAATGCATCAACCGCAACCGCATAAATGTGAACCTAGACTCACAGTTCACATTAAACACAAGGGGCTTAGTCTGAACACATATGCAAATATACTGTATGCATAAGCTGCAGCGACAAAGTCATGGCACCCCAGTGTACTGCAATCCTAACTCTATAAATCTGAGTCTCCTGAGTAAGGATGAGCCTCGGCGTGTTCGCATGCTGCACGTTCCGAGCCCGCCAGGAAGTCGGCACGGCGCAGCGCTAATCACAAGCAGTAAGACATTTCCCGATCTCTGCAGCCACACATCGGGAAATGTCTCACTGCCTTTGATTAGCGCTGCGCCGTGCCGACTTCCTGGCGGGCTCGGAAATGTGCAGCATACTCCTGAGTTGGAGCACATATATAATAATGAATAGATTAAGGGCAGGTATACCTGAAGGGAGCCCACACTTCCTTAAAGGTATTGGGACACTAGCACAATAGCAGTGAAAGTAGCTAGTGTGTCCCCCTCACTAATTAACCAATAGTACAAACAAATAGAAACCACCCCAACCTATAACTGGCCTTTGCAGCAAGGAGGACCTGGAAAGGCATCAGGATCTAACACCATCAGGGTGTCACGACACTCACGTTCACTGCACAATACCCATGAAGTGCCATCACATGAGCAGGAGGGTCCATCAGGTAGGGGTAATCATATCATAATGTAGCAAGGTCTCGGACCTCCAAAGGGCTAATGGTGACTTCCAGAGTTAGGAATAGCTGACATCCGTCTTTGTAGAGTGGGTTACAAGACATGGTGGGTGTGATGCAAGATGGAGTAATGAGCACCAGACACAATTTGAATGCAAAAGAGATTTATTGTCTCTTAACAAAACTGTGGGAGAGAGGATTAGGGCCAAGACACCCTAAGTAAATGCAATAATAATTGGCAGACTCAGAGACTTCTATAGGTAGACAGCTATACCGGGGAAGGCCTCCAGCCGGATACCACTTCTGTATAGGTAGGACCGCTGTCTCCTATGGCAACAAATCTTGTAACAGTCACTAACGGTAGTTGTATTTAACTATTGGCAACACAGAATAGTTAGTTTCTCACACTACAGTCTCTCACTGTAGAGTTTTACTCACTGAGCTCCCAGTCTCTCACTAGACCCAAATTGCCACAGATACTCCTCAAGCGTCACGCCCGCTATCCTGCTGGGTCCCTAGCTTGGTACTTGATGCTCCTCAAACTTCACCCCTGCTGTCCTGCTTGGCACCTGCTGAAGCTTTCCCCCTTATTCACTTAGTCCCCGGCTGGTGAGAAGACTGATCTTGGACTGGTTCCAGCTTACTCTCTGTAGTCTCCGGTAACAAGGTGGAGGGCCCCATAGTGGCGACAGCTTCCCCTCTACCTCCAACCACAACTAGTTCCCGGTTCAGCTGAACCATCACAACTCGGTTGGACTCCAATCCTGCAGTCCCAACCCTACGCTGCTTCTCTTGCTCCTGGATAGACCTCAGACAGTCTAGCAGCCAGGTGTCCCCGGGATAGGCCTCAGGCTTCCGGCCTAGCAGCCCGGGGCGACATAACACACGTCCACCCAGACAGTCGTCCAGGTGGCACAGAACCCCGATCACCTGACTCCACCTAAATAAATAGGCTCTCCCAGCAGGCCAAGAGACTAATGAAACCCCTGCCAATTGGCTGAGACACCCCATCCATCCATAGTCTGACCTTGCTACACCCATGTCAATCTAATACCACCAGCAAGCGCCACCTAGTGACAGAAGAAAAGGTACAGCAATCCAGAATTAGAGAGGAATCAGTGGATCTTCTAACAATCAGCCAGGATGATTAATACCTGACAAACTAAATTTATTAGCAACCCGGCCTAAACACCAGAGTGCTACATCCTCCTCTGTCTAGGAAACTACGTCTCAGAGTTTGCAAGAACTAATTTGAATGTCCTGGCAAAAACTGGGATGGGTGGGGAGAAAATGGGAAAGGAAACAGCAATAGAACATGTGGAGTACCACATGACATAAACAACAGTATACATATATATAGGCAAGTGGCAGTTCACACAAGAACAGAAAAATAGCAAATAATATATACAGTTTTACGTGTGGCGTACCACCCGAACAATGACGGGGTAATATGCAAACAGTAGCCTTATCCTAACTATCTATCTTCTATATACAAAGGTAAAAAATATCAAATGTTAGCATTGTTATCCATGTCAGAGTCACTGTCTCTCCTTGTCCAAGGAAGACGCAATGGGTGCAGGAACACCTGAAAAGGAGAAATGGATAACATAGAAATACATCCTATCCCTACAATACCACAGAGCAATATATACATAAGTGAGTGCTGAGTAGATATCAATTACCCTCAGCCGAGAGCAGCAAAGCAGTGTAAATACACCCTATGACATATCTAAACATGAGTACAGATGAAACTGGGCCCCACCCCCCCCTTTCAAGGGTGACACCCCTTTTCCATAGCAAACCTAAAGAAACTTCTTTAGCAATTCTTATCAATATTTGCATAATGTGAACAATGGCTCACTCAGGCTGGCACTCTCACGCCACCTGGTGGCCAGCATATTCAGAACGGTCCTCGGGTACTTTCCAATCCGTCATTCAAATTTTAAGGTGAGAACTTGCCCTCTTTGCCACAGCTTATTCTACCTAACTAAACACCCCAGGGTCTTTGGAGCCCCAAAGTACATCAATTCTTCACTCAGGGTGGAACAACATTTCCCAGCAGTTTCCCTTCTTCGTAGAGGCAACTCTGGGGACAGAATGCAAGGCTGTAGTCAAACAGCAATTGGCCATGCCATGGTGAAAGGCACCGCACTTCCTGAAAGCGAAGTCCATCCATAGATCCCCTTGCATGTGGAATCTCGGTCTGTCCACACAACAGCCGGGGACTGAGAAAAGATTTCCTCATTTGTTGAAGAAACAAACACGCTGAACATCATATCAACAGGTTACTTTTCAGAGGGAGGCACACTGGCGATTCCAGAACACTAGCCAGTATGACTCAAGTGGGCACTCCTGACCTCTGCTGGCAGAATATGGTCCAACAGTACAGCCAAGAAGGAATGTCCCCACTAACAATTTTCCAGGACAAAGATAAAGTGGCTCTCAGCATAGCGCCCTGACTCCACAGAACACACATTTGTAACCCACAGGGTTTTGATGAATGAATACAGTTAAACATTTTACCAAATAGTACCTGGGATCCAGTAACCATAGGGTTTCCCCTCTTGTATTCACAGTGGTAATATAATACCGAATGTCTTTCTTATTAGGCCTGTGGAGGACAACACCATCAGGTTTGATTTGCTGACCATAGTCCCAGGTTTGTAGGAACTAAGTATATCTTTCCGCCACTCTGGGTGACAACTTGTTGAACTGCAAGCGTAGAGGAATTTTAAGAAAGCTCCGCAGGGCCTCATCCACCCACTGTGTTCTCTTTTCCTGAATCTCCCCCTCCAGTTGAGCCGGTAGATATGGATACCAGTAGCCATATTCAGCCACTTTCTTGATGACTATGCGCTGTGACTTAGACAGCCTGGGCAGTGTTTTAGGGTCTCCATACCCAGTTAAGTCTTGTGCATCTGGTGCGCATAGGACTGGATACCAAGCCATGACATCGGGTTTGCAAGCAAACTTAGTCACGTGGGTTGGTTTGGTTGGCACAACTTTAGGGACCCATCTTGCCCAGCGATCCTCCTCAAAGGATTTAGAGATACACACAGTTGGAGCTATACTGGCAGACAGTTCAATCTTAACATTTGCAGCTGGCCCAGAAGGAATTTCATCCTCGTCCAGGTCACATAATTGCTCCTCTTCACTACCACGCCACTTTCCAGTCCATGACAAGGGGGTTGATTTACTAAAGGAAAATCCACTTTGCACTGCAAGTGCACTTGGAAGTGCAGTTGCTTTAGATCTGAGGGGAAGATCTGAAATGAGGGGAAGCTCTGCTGATTTTATCATCCAATCATGTACAAGCTAAAATGCTGTTTTTTATTTTCCTTGCATGTCCCCCTCAGATGTACAACGACTGCACTTCCAAAGTGGATTTGCCTTTAGTAAATAAACCCCAAAGTGTCTGAAAACAGTTCCGAGATCCGATCGGATGGCATATCCGTATCCGAGATAGTGGAGCACTCTTCAGCAGGGAGTAGGTAGCGCTTGGAGCTAGCAGCAACTGGTGCAACAACCTTGTCTCCCCCACTGGCCACAGGTACTACCGCCCCCACTGGCACACTGCTTTCACCCATTTCAGGCTTACCCAACTCCGGCATCTTTTTCCCCGGTGGTTCCACCTTCAAGGAACACAGGTTGGCCCGTTTAAGGCCTTGAGGGATAACTGGAGAGTTGGGTCCCGGAGCAGCCATAGAGAGGAGAGGAGCAGCTTCTCGCACAAGCCGGGTGATAGCAGGGTGACTCTCAATACAGTTCTCAGCCGGAACAGCATCATTCTTGTCCCAATCCGCTTGTAGTGCCCGCGGAGGTTGGGCTGGTGAGACTACCTCAAACAGGGGTTCCCCGCAGCGGCCACAGACGATCCAAGGCTGCAGGTGCGTGGCCAAGCTGAAACACTTCCCGCAAATCAGTCCCAAGGCTTCATAGCATCCAGCCGTATACAGGGCAAGACCACCCTTAGGTGTATGCTGCACTCTGGTGTTGGTCAGGATGCCCTTAGACCCGCTCAGACCAGGGCCAACACCCGGAACATACACCTTCCAATCCGACATCATACTTCCAAACTGCACCATCTTCTCCACCCAACAACCTGGCACAAGTGCCAGCACTTCCTTATTCTCCTCTGCAGAGCGGTAGCTCCTCCACCTGCCAGAGGATTGGTCCATGCACTCTCTGAAAACTTCAGCAGCCGCCTTTTCTTCTGCACGGCGCACCAAAACCATTTTAACCCCTGCAGCACTGGCGTAAAGTGTCAAAAGACCAGGCTGACACTCTCCCATGAGCAATGAGCATGTTGGTTCTTCCCCACATTGTTGGAATGCACAATAACACAGTCTATATGAAGCTAAGATGTTACTTGCCACCTTCCCATGGAGCCAGATGAAATCCTGATGTAGCTGTAGCCTGTTGCTATGGGTGACTGCTGCAGGATCAACACCTTTGCCCCACATTGGGTGCCAAATGTAGCAAGGTCCCGGACCTCCAAAGGCCTATTGGAGTCAGAGATAGCTGACATCAGTCTTTGTAGAGTGGGTTACAAGGCATGGTGGGTGTGATGCAAGATGGAGTGATGGGCGCCAGACAATTTTTGAATGTAAAAGAGATTTATTGTCTCTTAATGAAACTGTGGGAGAGAGGGTTAGGGCCAAGATACCCTTAAGTAGATGCAATGATAATTGACAGACTCCGAGACTTCTAAAGGTAGACAGCTATACAGGGGAAGGCCTCCAGCCGGATACCACTTCTGTATAGGTAGGACCGCTGTCTCCTATGGCAACAAATCTTGTAACAGTCACTAACGGTAGTTGTATTTAACTACTGGCAACACAGAATAGTTCTTCTCTTACACTACAGTCTCTCACTGTAGAGTTTTACTCACTGAGCTCCCAGTGTCTCACTAGACCTCCAGATCCAATCACCACTGAATCTCCTGAGGTCTTCCACAGCTAGCATACTGTATACTCCTCAAGCGTCACCCCTGCTATCCTGCTGGGTCCCTCGCTTGGTACTTGATGCTCCTCAAGCGTCACCCCTGCTGTCCTGCTGCGTCCCTGGCTTGGCACCTGCTGAAGCTTTCCCCCTTCTTCACCGTCCCCGGCTGGTAAGAAGACTGCTCTGGTACTGGCTCCAGCTTACTCACTGTAGTATCCGGTAACAAGGTGGAGGGTCCCTTAGTGGAGACAGCTTCCCCTCTACCTCCGACCACAACTGGTTCCTGGTCTGGCTGAACCTTCACAACTCGGTTGGACTCCAATCCTGCAATCAGTGGATCTTCTAACAATTAGCCAGGATGATTAATACCTGACAAACTAAATTTATTAGCAACCCTGCCTAAACACCAGTGTGCTACAATAATAACACAAAAAAAGTGTCCACGCCCCCACCTATAACTGGCCATTGCAGCAGGCAGCATTGGAAGGCAACATATAATATAAACAAGACCAAGGATAAATCCAAGCTTACTCACCGTCCAGCCCGCTGACAACCGAATCAACATATCTAACAGTATTCGTTAAAACAAGACCACAGATACTAGGGTGCCTTGACGGGGCTCTGTGACTTACGCATGTATTTGCAAATGTGTGCAGACTAAACCCCTGTTTTAATGTATACTAGGCTGTTCGGTGAGTAAGCTTGGATTTATCCTTGGTCTTGTTTATATCATATATGTTGCCTTCCAATGCTGCTTGCTGCAATGGCCAGTTATAGGTGGGGGGCAGTGGACACCTTTTGTGTATTGGTGTTATAATGGTCAGGCAACTCACTGACACCTTTGCAGCCATTGTGCAATTTGCTGGGTGTTCAGTGTGCCCCTGTACCTTTTAAGAAGAGGTGGGCTCCCTTCAGTCCACCTGCCCTCCATCTATCCATCAGAATGCATGTACTTCCATTGTGGAGTCACTCATAAGCTAGTGATAGGACCACAGATACCAGGGTGCCTTGACATGGCCTGTAGCTTACGCATGTATTTGCAAATGTGTGCAGACTAAACCCCTGTTTTAACACATATTGTTAGATAGGTTGATTCGGTTGTCAGCGGGCTGGTCGGTGAGTAAGCTTGGATTTTTCCTTGGATTTGTCCTTGGTCTTGTTGCTACAATAATAAGAATTGTTTTTAATTGTTACATCACAATAGCTTCTTCATAGAGGAAGAGTTCCTTCATTTCTGGTTATAGTTCCAACTTAAAGCGGACCTTCACCCTAAAGGTGACCTTCTGCTGCCCTGCCCCCTCTCTTAGAAAATGGACAATTTTCAAATTTTTTTTTTTAGCAAAGTACTTTTATTTATGCTGGAAAAGTGGCATTTCTTGCCAAGGCGAAAAGTTCTCGCTGTCCCCCATCCCCATGCGTGCCCTGAGAGAGCGCTGCTGTACATCTGCCCATGCAACGGTTTTCATGGCCTTCTGCGCACCTACAAAGACTGCTAGCAGGGAAGTCTTAAACCTTCCATGTTTTTTTGGCATGTGCAGAAAATCACCTGAGCATATGCAGATGTGCCAATGGGCTCTGTCGGGGCCTGAAGGCTGTGCAGAGCCCGTGGGCACATGTGCGTACTTGAGGTTTACTGAAGTTCCGCTTTAATAATTTTTAAAGCAGTGTTAAACCCAAAACAAAAAATATAATATATTGCAGCTCATCAATTCCTTAAATGTGATGGCTGTATTAGTTTTCCTTCTTTACTTTTTCACCTGGTGATCTGGCAAGTAACTCTCTTCCTGTCTTAGGTCCCGTTCACACTTAATGCGGCTTTGAAATCGTGCAACTTCACTTGGAATCGCACGATTTCAAAGCTGCATGCCAGTGCAACTTCAGGTGCGACTTGGCTGACATCTGTGCAACTTCATGCACAAATGTCTATGCAAGTCGCAACTGAAATTGTCAAAAATAGAGCATGAACTTTTTTTATTTTAAAATCAGTGCAGCACCGCAAAGTCGGCATCGCACCAATTTGAATGGTTCCATTGCCGACAATAGGGTGTGACTTGTCCTACGGGGGCTTATAGTGTAGTCACTCTGGATTGAGGAGCAATGCAGACATCTTTGGACGCATTGGAGCAGCATTGTCAATATGAGAAAACTAGCAGATTTAGATGGACTTCACTAACGAATAAAAGCTGAACTCCAGTTATCACTTAAGTGGTTACAGAAACCATTTTTTTTTTTCTTTTGGGATATAGGGTGTACATAAATGATGAATTACTGATTGTTGTAAGCACCCCTGTTAGTGTTAAGTGGTGTGCCTCAACCCTCTAGCTGCCACTTTTGTTGGACAGCTTGGGCTGTTAAAGTAAATGGAAAAATAACAGCCTTGCCGACCAGATGAAATAAAAAAGGAAAAAAGCAGGGCACAGCCCTGGAGAGAGTATCCATCATAATTTTCACAATAGCAAGTGTTCATTGCTCAGCAGTGATTGGTGATTGTGCTGACCAATGAGAAGAGCTTCTGTGGCTTCTTCTTCTGTTAAGCTGTCGCAGAAGAAAGAAGCATTTCTCTTTGGTCAGCTCGGCCACGTGGTTGTACTGGCCAATGAGCATTTGCCATTACAAGCTTTATGATGGACACTTTAGGGATGTCTATTGTGGTGTATGGACAGCTACACTGGCAGCACAGGGCACCATGGCTGATATTTGCAGCGTGGTCCAGAGGAGTTGCCAGGATATTAGGAGATGGTTCACCTTTTTATTTTTCATGATAAGGAGAACTTACCATTTAAGCAGAAGGCACTTGGTCTTTGGTACAGTGCAGAATTCACTCGAAGATTTAGTCCACTCTGATGTTGCAAGAGTCACCAGACCTCATAAATAGCCAGTCAGTTTTAAACAGCCTGCACTGTGTAGCGATGGTGTGATACTTTGACATGCAGACATACTGCATTTCTACGCAATGCATTCAGTGAGGGAAAAAAATAGGATTTTTTAAAACAGCTTACCTGTAAAATCCTTTTCTTTGAAGTACATCAGGGGACACCGAGCCATAGTAGTTACTATGTGGTTATAGGCCACCTTCAGGTGATGGACACTGGCACACCCTAAATTAAAAAGTGCACTCCCTATATAACCCCTCCCACTACTGGTAGTAACTCGGTTTTGTAGCAAAGCAATACACGTGTATACCAAGAAGGGAGGGACCTCAGTGTCCCCTGATGTACTTCAAAGAAAAGGATTTTACAGGTAAGCTGTAAAAAATCCTATTTTCTTTTTATACATCAGGGGACACAGAGCCATAGTAGTTACTATGTGGGATGTCTCATAGCAATGCTAACTGAAGGGAGGGAGATGCAATTGTAGGGCACCAAGAGAATAGCGGACTCATACTGCAGCCTGCAGTACACTGCGCCCAAAGGCGATATCCTCATAATCTTTTACATCTACTTGATAGACTAGAGTCTGGTATATGTATGGATTGAAGACCAAGTTGTGGCCTTTCAGATCTGAGCCATGGCTTGCTAATGCACTGCCCAAGAGGCAATAACAGCCCTGGTGGAGTGCGCTTTAATATGAAAAGGAGGAATTTTCCTCTTTAAACCATAAATTTGAACAATCACTTGTAACTATGTAACCTATTTAGAAATAGTAGATTTCGACGATGCCTGTCCTCTTTTAGGACCGTCTGGAAACACAAACAAAACATCTGTTTTATGAATCTGAGCAGTCAGTTTCAATAGACCTTGACCGCTCTCACCACATCAAGAGAATGTAGTGACCTTTCTTTCACAGAAACAAGGTTCTGGAAAAAAATGAAGGCAGAACAATATCCTGGTTTAAATAAAAACCTGATACTACCTTCCGTAGGAATTCAGGATGAGGCCGCAATACAACCTCATTCCTATGAACAACCAATACGGCTCTTTACAAGAAAGAGCAGCCAACTCTGATACTCTTCTTGCAGAAGATATGGCAATCAAGAAAAATTTTCCCCCGTCAAGAGAACCAAGGGAATATCTCCGTATTGGCTCAAAAGGCTGCTTCTGTAGGCTGACAGGACTAAAATTAAGTCCCAATGGTTCAGGGGTGACCAAACTGGAGGATTAATCCGCGTTACCCCTGAATAAAGTTACGAACCAGAGAGTGAGAAGCAGGTGGACGTTGAAAAGAAAGTTCGATAAGGCCGACATCTGGCCTTTGATAGTACTCAAGGCCAGCTTTATTTTTAATCCTATCTGTAGGAATTCAAGGATCCTACCTATGACATATTTCCTGGGGTGCCAATCCCTGGATTCACACCAGGAGACATATGCCTTCCAGATTCATTAGTATATGACACTGGAGGCTGGCTTCCTAGCATTAACCAAAGTAGAAACTACTGAAGCTGACAGCCCACAGTCTTATTTTAGAATGTGGGTCTCAATAGCCAAACCGTTAAACTTAGCGTTTGTAAGGAAGGATGGAATACCGGACTTTGCAAAAGAAGGTCTGGCCACAGTGGTAGGGACCAAGGGTCCCCTACCCCCATCTTTATGATCTTGGCAAACCAAGATCTCCTGGGCCACAAGAATCACCTCCTTCCCTCCTTGCTTGATCCTGCGAAGAAGGCGCGGAAGGAGAACAGGAGGGAAAGCATAGATCAGTGAAAACTGATCCCATGGAAATACCAAGGCATCTGTTTCTTTCGTATGCCATCAGATCCCTTGTCCTTGACACAAAGTTGTAGATCTTGTTGTTGAACCCGGATGCAAATAGACCCACGTCCAGAACTCCCCATCCTTGGCATATTGACAGAACAATGCCGGGGTGAAGAACCATACTCCCATAAACAATAGTTGGCGACTCAAGTAGTCCGCCTGCCAATTCTCAATTCCTGGAATGAAAATTGCTGACAGACAAGGAATGTTGCTTTCTGCCCAAGACAGAAAAATAATTCACCTCTTTCTGGGCCGCACGACTTCTCGTGCCCCCTTTGTGATGGATATAAGCCACAGCTGTGGCATTGTCGGATTGGATCCTGACAGGATAATTTTATAGTCTGAGCATCCAGGCCTCCAGGGCCAGGTGTACTGCCCGAATCTTCTAGAATATTGATGGGCAAGCTTCTTCCAGGACTGCTCCCCAGCCCAAAGGGCTGGCATCTGTTACCACTTTCCAGGTAACCGGTAGAAAGGATCTTCCTTTTTGAAGATTCTTGGATATCGACCATCAATTGAGGCTCTGACGCACTTTGGCGGATAAACGCAACGGGAAGTTCAGAGTTTGGATCTTCTTGTTCTAAGTTGACCGGATACTGTTTTGCAGCAGACTTGAATGGAACTACGCATAAGAAACGGCCTCGAAGAAGCCACCATCTTTCCCAATAAACACATCAAAGATAAATAGAAGGATTTCTCTTTGTTTTGACCCACCGAATTCAGTTCCTTTAAGGAACCAATTCTTTCCTGGGGTAAAAATACCCCTTAGTGGACTGTACCTATAATCAGCCCTAAGTACTGCAATCTCCTTGATGGTTTTAAGGAGGATCTTACTAGGTTGAGGATCCAACCCAAGTATTCAGGTAGCTAACTGCGGTAACCAGACCTTGGTTTAAACGGGCTACCGATTGACCTATCAAGAGTAGATCGTCTAAGTAGGCTAGTATCGTTATACATTGAGCCCTTAACCTGGCTAAAAGAGGAGCCAGGATCTTTATACACACTTGAAGTGCAGTAGCTAGCCCGAAAAGGTAGAGCTATAAACTGGAAATTAAGATTTTCTACCTCGAAGCGTAGAAATTTCTGGTGAGCGGGGAAGATCGGCACATGGAGATAAGCATCGTTGATGACGATAGACGCCAGAAGTTTTCCCCCTTGTAGGAAGGAGACTACTGATCAGATAAATTCCATTCGAAGAGAAAGACTTCTTTTTCTCTGGATTCCAAAGAACGTTTGATCTGAGAAAAAAGGAGGAGACGGGAACTTTTTGAACTCCAGATTGGAGCTATTGAGGAAATCCCTCATTCGTCTTCCTGTCAGATCCATGAGAACTGCAGAAGAATTCCCCCTATTGAGCTAGCGGGGCGCCTCCTGATAAGGAGGCTACAGTATCTTGTAGGTTTTCCTCCCCAAGACCTCTTTTTGTCCCTGGGGTTAACCCTGAGGATTACCTACTGAACCTGATGGCGGAAGCCATCGTGACTGCCTGGAGGCTGATGCCCCTGGCACAAAAGAAGGAGCTTTTAAAAATGAAAATATATTTACTCCTTTACATAACCACTTGCCGACCGGGCCATAGCCGAAAGACGGCTGCAGCGCGGTCGGCTAGTACTGCTCTCGCGCGCCCCCTGGGGCGCGCACCCGAGAACTTCGGTGACCGCCGGGTCCAGAGGACCCGGCGCATCACGGATCACGGTAAACGGCCGCTGATCGCGGCCGTTTACCATGTGATCTCTCCGTCAAATGACGGAGTGATCACATGTCAACAGACGGGCGTCATGTCATGACGCCGGTTCCTCCCTCCCCTCTGTGTACCGATCGGTACAGTGCGAGGGGAGAGGGGGAGGGATCGGATGGCAGCACCGCTGTGGGCTGCATGTGTAGTGCCCACAGCGGTGCTCAGTGACAATTGCAGTCACATCCATATATCCCTCCATGCTCAGTCATCCCTGCAATACTCTGCATAATACCCTGCAATACTCTGCATAATACCCTGCAATACTCTGCATTATACCCCGCAATACTCTGCATTATACCCCGCAATACTCTGCATTATACCCCGCAATACTCTGCATTATACCCCGCAATACTCTGCATTATACCCCGCAATACTCCACAATTTTTAACCAGTTCCCGCCCACAGTCATATGACATCCTTGACTTTGTGCGGGGATATCTGAATGATGGGTGCAGCTACAGGCATCATTCAGATATCAGCTTTTTCAGCCGGCGATTTCCTACACCATAAGAATGATCATAGCGGCTGTTCCACTGCTTGAACGTTCTTATGGGAGGCGAGAGGGGACGCCCCCCCCTTCCCGCCACGCTCCGGTGCTTCTACCGACTCACCGCTACGATCGAAGCGGTGATTGTTTTTTTTTTTTTTTTTTTACTTCAGGATTCCCAGCCTAGAGGTGAGATGTGGGGTCTTATTGCCCCCATATCTCACTGTAAAGAGGACCTGTCATACCATATTCCTATTACAAGGATGTTTACATTCCTTGTAATAGAAATAAAAGTGATCAAAAATTTTTTTTGGGGGGAAAAAGTGTCAAACTAAAATAAATAAAGTAAAATAAACAATAAAAAAAAAAAAATTTTTTTAAAGTGCCCATGTCCGTGTGCTCGCATGCAGAAGCGAACACATACGTAAGTCCCGCCCACATATGAAAACGGTGTTCAAACCACACATGTGAGGTATCACTGCGAACGTTGGAGAAAGAGCAATAATTTTGGCCCTAGACCTCCTCTGTAACTCAAAACATGTAACCAGTAAAAAATTTTAAAGCGTCACCTATGGAGATTTTTAAGTAGCGACGTTTGGCACCATTCCACGAGAGTGTGTAATTTTGAAGGGTGACATGTTGGGTATCTATTTACTCGTCGTAACTTCATCTTTCACATTATGCAAAAACATTGGGCTAACTTTACGGTTTTGTTTTTTTTTAAAGCACAAAACTGTTTTTTTTCCCAAAAAAACACGTTCGAAAAATTGCTGCGCAAATACCGTGCGAGATAAAAAGTTGCAACAACCACCATTGTATTCTCTAGGGTCTTTGCTAAAAAAAAATATATATATATAATGTTTTTTGGGGTTCTATGTAATTTTCTAGCAAATAAATTATTTTTACATGTAGGAGAGAAATATAAGAATTGGCCTGGGTGCTCCAGAACGCCTGGAGGTGCTCCCTGCATGTTGGGCCTCTGTATGTGGCCACGCTGTGTAAAAGTCTCACACATGTGGTATCACCGTACTCGGGAGTAATAGCAGAATGTGTTTTGGGGTGTAATTTGTGGTATGCATATGCTGTGTGTGAGAAATAACCTTCTAATATGACAATTTTGTGAAAAAAAAAATTTTAAAAAAAATCTTGATTTTGCAAAGAATTGTGGGAAAAGATGACAATTTCAAAAAAACTCACCATGCATCTTTCTAAATACCTTCTTTCCAAATAGGGGTCATTTGGGCGGTATTTGTACTTTTCTGGCATGTTAGGGTCTCAAGAAATGAGATAGGCCGTCAGTACTTCAGGTGTGATCAATTTTCAGATATTGGCACCATAGCTTTTGGACTCTCTAGCATTCACAAAGACCAAATAATATACACCAAGTTGTAATTATTTTTACCAAAGATATGTAGCAGTATAAATTTTGGCCAAAATTTACGAAGAAAAATTACTAATTTGCTAAATTTTATAACAGAAACAAAGAAAAATTCTTTTTTTTACCAAATTTTCAGTCTTTTTTCTTTTATAGCGCAAAAAATAAAAAACCCAACGGTAATTAAATACCACCAAAAGAAAGCTCTATTTATGTGAAAAAAAGGACAAAAATTTCATGTGGGTAAAGTGTTGTATGACTGAGTAATTGTCATTCAAAGTGCGAGAGCACCGCAAGCTGAAAATTGGTCTGGTTAGGAAGGGGGTTTAAGTGCCCAGTGGTCAAGTGGTTAAATAGAAAAAAGGGGGTACTTTTCCCACTAGAATTTCTTTGGATGAATTATCCAAACAACCTCAATTAGCTGTTCTACCGCAAAAGGAAGACTAGCCAGGAGTTTCTGCATGGTGAAAGGAAGTTTATCCTCCGCTGATGTGTGTTCCTGCACTCATGCGTTTTAGCTGTGTTTAGCAATAATGTGCACAGAACCGTGTATAGCACCTGGTATTCCCAGGCTGTACAGGTACAAACCGCCATAGGCATCTCAGCAGTTGTGCGTATGACTAGTTTATAAGCCAGCACCTACCTGAGAACGTTGTGGAAGTTTTAGAAAAGGAACTCACAAGCCATTATTGCAAGCATAAAGCTGCCAGAATTCTGGACCTGCTGAGCAGGATCCTAGAACACCTGTTAAACTGACCTCACAACGATTAAGCAATTACTGTGAGCCAGGCTGCTCAATCTGCCAGAGAAAAAAGTTGTTTTTTTTTTAACAGGAATTCCAACTTTATTCATCGGATGCCTAAGCATTTGAGTATTGTCTGCCGAATAACAGCTCTTATTCACAGAGGATATACTGCGTTAATTGCTAGTATACCGTACTTAGTGAATTTCCTTCACCATAGGATAAAGTGTAAAAACGTAACTAGGAGGAAAATAAAACATTTATCTGGGAAATCTTCTCAGATACAAAAAAGGCTTTTCCAACAATAAATGGACAGGAAAAAAATCATGCACACTCTGAGGAGGCTTCAACGAACCCAAACACTAATGCTGGCCATACACTATACAGAAAATCGGCCGAACCCATTTTCGAAAAACGAACGTTCGCCCGTGACCGCAAACGATCGTGCCATCATGCAATGACCGATAAATTGTTCAGTGGACATGAATAAATAATTTTTTGTTCGTTTTTTTACATATACCTAGTGCAGACAGTTCGGACGGGAAACACATTAACCTTGCAATTTATCGTACGTTCGGCAGAAATTTTCCAAACTTCTCGTTCGTTTTTTTACCACAAAAAGGTCACAAACGATTATCGATTTGTGCCCATTAACTTGCCGAAAAACGAACAAAGTGTCTATACGAACGATTTTTCGTATAGTGTATGGCCAGCATTAGTTAAGGGAGCATAAATGTGGAGTGGACCATTCAGCAAGATATGGAAACCAGCCGGTTCTCCCACATTTGACACCTCAGAAGCGGAGTCATCAGCTTCACCGCGGTCCCCTGAGGGGATTCGTCTTCTCCCGCCCCTAGTTCCCCCGTTTGAGGGTCCTGGGCAATGAAAGAGAATCTGTGCGATTAAAGTCGCTAAACTTTTTTTTTTTAAACCCATCATGGCTGAGGGAAAAAAAACCTTTGGTAAAATAAACAGGGGCTGCAGTGTTGAAAACAATTGTAAACATTTCATGCCCCTGATGCTCACTCTAACCAGTCACTCCCTCTTAGGGGAGGATGCCATCTGAAGAGATGAGTAGGCTTACCAGAGCTAGAGGGGGACTCCTTTAGCTCTATTTCTGGGGGTGTTTTAACCCCCCTTCTGACCTTAGCCCAATGCACACAGCAGAGGTACCATCAGAAGAAATCGCATGCACTGCTTGAGCGATAGTCCAGCTCTGCTGCTGTTTATCAATGCCCAGCCTGATGCAATAGTAAATGTGCCAAAGGAATGCCTGTGACACCAACCTCTAACGCCACTTTGCTCCTGTGTCCCTCCACAGCTGCAACAATAGATATGGTGCCTTTAAACCATGCCTCCTCGTGTTTGGACGTCTGAGGATGCCAACACCGCTTAGGCTGCCCCCCCCCCCCCCCACGTTAGCCACGGCTTTCCCATTGCCTCTTTTTTTTCCCAAAAAGAAGCATTTCCCGCGCGAGCGGCATGCTCCGGTCTCTAGGACCCACAGGATGAAGCAGCATGGCGCAGGGGGGTCTTGTAAGCTACCTAGTGGCATGCTGATCGCTCCAGTTTAAAAAAAAACAACAAAAAACCTAAAGCGCTTCTTCCCCCAAGGAGAGGGGGAAGACAATCAGCACAGGGGGGCGATTGGTGAGGAGAAGAACCCCTCCCCCAAGCTTACCAGAGGTCCCGTTGTCTGCCTGGAGGAGAAGCATCTCTCCTGACACAGCATGCTCTCTCAGCGTGAGGCGGTGAGTGCTCAATACAGCCCCCAGTGGTAAAACATAGGCATGACAACATTATTTCTTAAAGGAGACATTCATAAGAAAATTCAAAGGGATTTCTTAGAAAACTCCACTTAACATTCCCCGCCGCAGGGTTTTCTGTGGTAAACCAACAGACCCAATCTTCACCCTTCACAGTGGGTTCCGTTAAACCTTCAGGAGCTGGGGACCCTATAGGGAACCCACTTTTCTGGACCTGCAATAGCACCCTGCCAGTAAAACTTTATGGCCTTACTACCAAAAGTACTGGATCCCAGGGTCCAGCTCTCTAAAAAGAGAAGCATTCACAGGCAAAACCTTGTTTCTTCGGATACGAGGCCCAGGTACCATTCAATTTGACCCAAAAAAAAGACACTTTGAATGGATCTGGTCAGCATGGCTAGCCCCAGCAAGAATTGCTCCAGTGGAGCTCAGCACAGCACATCTTTACTCATGACCAACACCTTAGACACTGGCGAAAAAACTGGGTTACTCCCAGTAGTGGGACTGGTTGTATAGGGAGTGCACTTTTTAATTTAGGGCGTGCCAGTGTCCATCACCTGAAGGTGGCTTATAACCACATAGTAACTACTATGGCTCTGTGTCCCCTGATGTATGAAAAGAAAAGTATTTGATCCCCTGCAGACAAAGAAATGATCAGTCTATAATTTTAATGGTAGGATTATTTTAACAGTGAGAGACAGACCAACAACAAAAATATCCAGAAAAAAGCATTTCAAAGAAGTTATAAAATGGTTTGCATTTTAAAGTGAAATAAGTATTTGATCCCCATCAATCAGCAAGATTTCTGTCTCCCAGGTGTCTTCTATAGAGGTAACAAGCTCAGATTAGGAGCACTTTCTTAAAGGGAGTGCTCCTAATCTCAGCTTGTTACCTGTATAAAAAGACACCTGTCTGTTGTATATGTTCACCGATTTATGTGGGACATTGTTGTGTGTATGTACACATGCAGTCAATGTTGAACAGGCCAGAATGACAATGACAGAATGGTTGATTTGTCCAACTGAATTTTAACAGCTGAAGACTCTTTGATGTGTTAATCTTATGCAAGTCTATTTGAACATCTCAAAGGGTATTCAGGTGGTATGTTAATCTAATCTAATTACATATATCTAAAGGGGACGTGTTGATGTTGATATGCGGGAGTGCAAATTGGGGCGGTTTATGACTGCAACTGTTCACGGCTGGGGGTTGTTGTCTGTTTGAAAGACTCCTAAATTGAAAGGCCAATCAAATTGCTCAGCCATTCAATATTTAGTGAATATAACACAGCATTCAGTCTACAGTTTAGAAGAGAGGCTCGTCTGTGTATAGGAGAGGCTTGTCTGTGCATGGCTGGGAACACACAGGCCTAGGAATATGGGTTTCTGAATTATATACTCTGTCGGATCCTTTTGTCATCTGTGGACTTTGGACTTTGTTCTGTGTTGGAAGTCAATAAAGTGCATCTCTCTGGAAGAATTGGGTTGCTGCGGAAGAGTACTTACTAATTCATTATCATACCCACTCTACATCATATCAACCAATATTAATTCATATATTAGATCACTACACTGGTGCCGTGACAAGTGACCAGAAGAGCATTTTCGGACTTAGGAACAGAAGTCGGTGGTGACAACAATCCTGTGAGGTGGACAGAAGTGTGATGAAGAACCAAGAGCTGTGCTGTGACTCTATTGTCTGGTTGTGACATAAGAGAGTCTGATCTACAAAATTTAACAAGTTGGGAACCCCAGAATTATTCTCTGGAGACTGGAAACAACAACAAAAAAGAAAAAGGACTGTGTCGTGTACCAGAAGACCTGAACTGGAAGCTGAAGGAGTAACTAATGCGGTGAGTAAAATATTTCCTTTTTTTTTTTAATTATTAGTAATATAGTCAAAATGCTTACTCAGTGTGAAGCTAGTGTCAGTTCTGATAAAGTTAACAGATGGGTATTAAAATGTATTAAGCGCCATGGCGGTCCTTATGAAATTCCAGAAAAATGTAAGCAGACGTGGACGATGATGAAGGAATTTTTAGAGAAAAATGTTTTTGATAGCAAAATTTCAGAAAGTAAAAGAAAAGGTTGTATTAAACAGGGCTTGTTATCTTGCTGTCTAACAATGGAAAGTTCTTTGAATTATAAGGTTGAGGAAATTACCCAGTTACAGAAGGCAGTTGATAATAGCAACAATGTTTGTGAGAGGTTACAAAACCAATCAGACACTGAGACAGTAAATTTAAAATTGCATGCGGTTACCATTGGAGAAGCTTTACTTGAGAAATCTAAACGTTGTGATGAATTATCAGAGGAAAATGAGAGATTAAAATTAAGAATTATGGAATTAGAGAAGAGATCTCAGGAATGCAGATATGCATCAAATCTTGGATTCAGCAATCTGCAGCAAACAGAACCTCATATTGAATCTGATAATGCATTACCAGCTGCCCCCACTGTGACTACCACCGTTTATAACAATAATAATAATACAGGTGAAGTTCAGCTTGTAATTAAGCCATTGAAACCAAAATTATTAGACGCAATTCTTAAAGAAATAGGAATGGTTCCATACCATGATTTGAACAGATTTTTAAAATGGTTTTGTGACGTGCAGCAAGTCAGAGATATGTACAACCTCAACCCATCTGACTTAGAAAGAGTTTTGCAACATTCTATAGGAAGTGGTCTTTGGATGAGAATTAAACAAATCTGTATTCAGCCTCTGAGGACAAGGGACATATTACTGGAATTATTATGTGTTTTGTATGGTGTACGTTCTGATGTTACTATTCATGGGAAGATCCAACAAATGCAAAATGAATCTCCCTATGAATTGTCACACAGGATAGCAACTATTATGGAATTATTGGTCGGTAATAATCTTGCATTTGAGCGTGGGGGCTTGATACATATGAGTATATTTCTAGATGCGTTGCATGAAGATATCAAACAAAATATTTTATTAGTTACCCCAAATCCTCGTGATTTAAAAGACATATTGTTGAGAGCAGACCATTTATGGAGAAAGTCAAATGAGCAGGCTGTCAAAATTGATTTAGCCACATTGTTTAGGACAAATACTGAACATAAAGATCAGAAGATAATATCCTATGATAACACCCAGAGAGGACACTCCGGGTCAAACATAGGTGATATTAATATGAAAAACAGAGCTGACCAAAATAATAATAAGAAAAAGTCCAAGACTTGGATACCGTTCTCTCAGTTAAAACATAAATATGACCACCTGAAAATTGAGTATGATAAGATGAGAGGGGAACGTGATAAATTATTACAGCAGTTGAAGGGGATACAGGGTGTCATAAATGCAGAAGATGTACATTCTCCAGATCTGTTTTTGAATGCAAATGACACTTCTCTAGCAGTGGGGGTGAATTAGCTTCAAACTGTATATGTGTAAATAGTGTTTTGTTTTAACTTCAAACAATGTTTAAGGACCTTGCTAATGAGTTTTTGTTGGAGAGTTTTGTCTTTCAGGTACGTCTGGAGATGCTCGTTTGCATGTGAATAGCAGAAGCACTAGAAGTATCTGAAATTGCTGGCTAGTGGGGGAGAAATGCTGAATAGACAATATATCACTATGCATGGAATTATAAAGTATTCATGGACTCTCTCGAAATTCATCAAGCAATGGACCTTTTTTTCTTTTTTCTTCAACGCCCTAATTTTTTATTTTTCTCCCTTTTCCTGATATCTTTTGCTTTTCATTTTCTTTATGTTTTATTTCTTGAACTTTATCTTAAAACCAAAGAGAAGCATTTTAACCTAAAATAATTTTCATAACATCTGTACATATTACATAATGCGTATTGGTCAATATATTTGACATCTAAGGTGAGATGCTGCACAATGGCTTGGCATAGCATAAATCATAGTATGTTGGGTGGTTTTCCTAAATTTATAAGAGGGGTGAGTGAAATTCATCACTCTAGTCATGATTTGAAACTTTGTTGATTCAGTTGTTTATAATATGCTAAAGGCTATGACATATATGGATGAAAAAGAAGTTTCTACCTTTCATGGTGAAGATACTGGCAAGAATTTCCACTGCCGCTTTGTCTGGACAGAAGATCTGATAAACACTGATGTCAAGCTGATTCTATCTGAACCATCGTGTGGGGGTATATGTATATGTTGGTATACCATTCAAGTGTAATTATGGACTGAATGATCCAAGTAACTGCTTTATTGAAGACAATGAGGGGTCGGCCTACAGCAAATTACAAAAGCAAATTGTAGCTGGCAATCAACAAATTCTGATACTTGACAGGTACACATCCCAGTCATCATTGTTCAAATAGGAAATGGAAAGAAGCAGATGTGAATTGTAAAATGCTTGCAAGATGGACTCATGAATGTCAAGTGCAAGAAAATAGTTTGAAGCACAGTTTTTACTGCCATATCCAAACCTTTTGACCTTGAAAGTGAGTGCTGGTACATTGATAGTTCTTCTTACTATAAAGATGAAAGTAGAGTGTTTGCGTAAAAGCATCTTTAAAAATGAAAAGCTTGAGCCTGGAGAGGAGAGAATCCTGGACTTGTGGATTGGAGCTCCCAGAGCATGCCAAGTTTACTTTCAGTGAGATGGTGAGAGATGTGATGAAGTCAGACCGAAGAATGGACTGTGACATCAGCTCGTCTTTGCGCAATATTCAAGATCTTGATGTGATATAAGGCCTAACAGCTATATGGGCCACTGACGTTTACCAAATCCTTTTCCAGTCATGGTCTAAAAGTTATATTATCTAATAACTGTTTCATGGGGATATTTTAGAGGCTGGCGAAGAGAGATGTAACCAGTTTCAACTTCATATTTTATATGAGCCATTGTAAAGCATCCAGTACCTTAAATCGTAATGATATTTTTTGTTGTTTGATTTATGGGTCAGTTCTAGTAGATAGAACCGACCCAAGTGGGGGTATATGTTGTATATGTTCACCGATTTATGTGGGACATTGTTGTGTGTATGTACACATGCAGTCAATGTTGAACAGGCCAGAATGACAATGACAGAATGGTTGATTTGTCCAACTGAATTTTAACAGCTGAAGACTCTTTGATGTGTTAATCTTATGCAAGTCTATTTGAACATCTCAAAGGGTATTCAGGTGGTATGTTAATCTAATCTAATTACATATATCTAAAGGGGACGTGTTGATGTTGATATGCGGGAGTGCAAATTGGGGCGGTTTATGACTGCAACTGTTCACGGCTGGGGGTTGTTGTCTGTTTGAAAGACTCCTAAATTGAAAGGCCAATCAAATTGCTCAGCCATTCAATATTTAGTGAATATAACACAGCATTCAGTCTACAGTTTAGAAGAGAGGCTCGTCTGTGTATAGGAGAGGCTTGTCTGTGCATGGCTGGGAACACACAGGCCTAGGAATATGGGTTTCTGAATTATATACTCTGTCGGATCCTTTTGTCATCTGTGGACTTTGGACTTTGTTCTGTGTTGGAAGTCAATAAAGTGCATCTCTCTGGAAGAATTGGGTTGCTGCGGAAGAGTACTTACTAATTCATTATCATACCCACTCTACATCATATCAACCAATATATATTAATATACTAGATCACTACACTGTCCACAGAAGCAATCAATCAGATTCCAATCTCTCCACCCTGACCAAGACCAAAGAGCTGTCCAAGGATGTCAGGGACAAGATTGTAGACCTACACAAGGCTGGAATGGGCTACAAGACCAGCTTGGTGAGAGGGTGACAACAGTTGGTGTGATTATTTTGCAAATGGAAGCAATACAAAATAACTGTCAACCTCCCTCAGTCTCAGTCACCTCGTGGAGTTTCAATGATCATGGGAACGGTGAGGAATCAGCTCAGAACTACACGGGAGAATCTTGCCAATGATCTCAAGGAAGCGGGGACCATAGTCACCAAGAAAACAATTGGTAACACAATGCGCCACGAAGGACTGAAATCCTGCAGCGCCCGCAAGGTCCCCCTGCTCCAGAAAGCACATGTACAGGCCCGTTGTGTTCTACCGGCAGTACTGCCGCCAAACGTGATTCATTCAAGCAAAGGCATGTTGGTGTGGCATTTATTGGGTTAAAAAAGGCAGTAAATGCATCATATCACCTCCTCACAGCCTGTCAAATGCCTCTGAAAAGTGATCAGAACATAGATTACTTTTAAGAGGCACAGCAATTTATCCACATAAAAGTCTAAAGACTTTAGCGTTGGAAGGTGCAAATATAAAGTATAAAAGTGAAGCTACCCTTTAAAGGGTTGTAGTCCTGTCCTAGGGCGACAACACTGCTTCTTGATAAATACAGTATGGTTAGTGAGTGTTGCCACGTTGCCATGAAGCATATTAAACTAATGAAGACTATTAAACTAATGCAGCCATGATATCTAAGTACGAGTAATCTGCAATATATTACATTTTTGTTTTTGGAGTACAATACACTTTAAAACCAGCCATTGTTAGTACATCAACTATCAGGGAAACCGCGTGATTGCCATGTGTTCTAAGGAGATGCTAGAGAGAAAATTCACAATTAATAAATGGTCGTATTTACACTGAACATGTCATGCATCAAAATGCATAAGAGAAAATCATTATTTTAAAGAGGACATGTCAGCACAAAAAATATCACATTAGGAAAGAATCATGCATGCTATATTTTTGTGACAATGGCATTTAGGCCAAGACTGTGCTTTAACCACTATACAGCCGGGCCATAGCCGAATGACAGCTACAGCGCGTACTAAGACGTCCTCCCAATATCGCACTCCATGACGGTCAATGCTCGCCGGGTTCACAGGACCCAGCACATCACGGATGGCGATAAAGGGCCAATAAAAGTGGCCCTTTACCACGTGATCACTCCCTCCAATGACGGAGCGATCACAATGTAAACAATGCAGGGTCATCCAGGAGGTTCAACCCTCTCCTCTCCTCACACCGATACATTGTGTGTGGAGAGGAGAGAGATTGTGTGCCCAACTGTGAGTTTTTACAATTTTACTGTGCCAAGCAAGTGCCCAGCAGTGCCATACAGTGCTACATCAGTGGTCTACTGTGCCAATCAGTGCCACCCATGCCACTACAGTGCTCATTAGTGCCCATAAGTGAGTGCTCATCAGTGCCACCCTATCAGTGGATCCTCATCAGTGCCAGCTAATTAGTGCAGCCGCGGTGCATTAGTGCACCCTCATCAACACCCATGAGTGCACCCTCATCTAAAATAAAATAAGTGCAGCGCAAAAATGAGATAATAAGTCAGTGGACTCAATATGATATACAGAGGAACCACAAGTCCCAAGAATGTTGATGAAGAAACCTTGTGAAGAATGCTGCAGATTCCTGTGCAACTCCACCTCCACCAGCTGATAAGAAATTAGGCCCTTGCCAGATCCGATGGACCTCTGAACTAACAGAAGGTCAAACGAGCATGTATCCTCAACAGGATGATGGTAACCAGCACTCCAAATGGAACAGGACAGCCTAAGGTGGTGTAAAAAGGAGGGAACATGATCTAAGTGCTCTCCATTAAATCAATATTCATTTATTAAAAAGCTGTATTGTTGGCTCCAGACAACAGTACAAACTAGAAAAGTTACAATTTCTGGGGAAATTGTGTAGTGTTTTTGCCTCCACCAGTAGTCTACAACTGGAGTGAGCGGAGTAACTGGAAGGAGTGGCTTGAATATCTGTTGTGTGGTTGGAGTGGCTGGAGTAACTGTGGAAAGGTTGGACTGGGCAGAGTAACTTTATGGAGTGGGTAGAGTAACTATGTGGAGTGTTTAGAGTGAGTAAAGATAGTAAACATTACACTAACCAATTGATTGATCAAGTTTAAAAAGTGCACATGACAAGCTTGACAGAGTGAGAAATGCATTTCAACTTTTATTTATTTATATAGCACATTTAATTGCAACGTTGTTGCCCAAAGTGCTTCACAGTTACATTAAAACATACATTTATAAAAACATTAGCAGCATTATCAAGCCTAGCAGATGTGAAGGTATGACCACATGCATTTGGGGGGTCTCAGCATCCTGACGTAGAATGGAGGTGAAGGTGTGCTATCTGTTTGATGATAATCAGTTGTTACAACCACTGTTTCCTGGCAACACTCATGCCCTGTTTATGCTTCACAACCACTGCTCAATACACAATACACAGGATCATGATAGCTGTAATAACTGTGCAGCACTTCAAACGGTCGTATTTTAAAAACCTACAGTGAAGAGCTTTATAGTGTGAGAATCACAAGACCCAGACCTAGATTTTGATGTATAGTATGTCTCTGAAATATTAAAAATGAAGGCACAGTCGCAGTTTAGAAATTGCCCTTCAAATTTGAAGTGGCTAGAGTGGAGTTTCAATGAATGTCAATGGACGGCGTGAGTTGCAAACAAATGGTCATATTGTGAAAACTATCAGGACTATGGCTTAGCCGTGGACATGTTTAGGGGCATCAGGGATAGCTGAACGTTTTGATATAAGATTTGCGTAGGTGGGCTTGAAAATGAGGGAGTGGTGGCAGTTTAGAAATCATGTCCTGATTTTTCAGCTTTTGTCACCTCCCACTCTAGTTATGAACATTTTGCCATTTATTCCTATGGGACCAATTTGGCCGCAAAAACGACGTCATTTCGTGAACCATTCGGCGAAATGTTCCACAAAATAATAGCACACCAATCGGGAACAAGCCGCACGTTTCGGTATATTACTGTCTATGTAGTGTAAAAGCTGTGAGAGGAGTTAGGGTGGTAAATTTGGCTATAATAAGAATAATATATATATGTGAGATAACAGTAAGTGGTCTTGCTATGCAAGAACACTTAATAAAAGATGACATCTAACATAGACGTCCGGCGTTAAAAGCAGTACATAGCAGCAGATATGGATTGATGGCAGCGGGTGACGTCCGCTAGGTAGCTCCTCCCCCGTATGCGTCCTAAGAGAGTTGTCTTATGAAATTACGTTTTGGGGGATTGAGAAAGTGGTTAAACCTAGAGTCACTATTAAGTACAAGCCTGAAGTGTTTTGACATGCTATGTGTTCGTAAACCTTTTTTGATATTATTTACATGCTTGGCAATGCAGACACCCAAAGGCCTGGAGGTCCTGTCCGCATATTGAAGTTCGCATTCACACTTGAGCATGTATACTACCCCTAGTGTGTTACAGGTAATCAGGTTTTTAATAAGATATTTTTTATTAGTTACAGAAGAGGTAAATTCTTTATGGCTTTTAAAATTGTGTTTGCATTGCCTGCATGAGGGACATTTTCCGCAGGAATAAAATCCTGACAAAAAAGAAAAAAAAGTCTGTTATCCCTAGCTACAGGGGGGAGGTCAATAACCCCTGGGGCTATAACATCTAATGGTGGGGGCGCGTCTATAAAATGAAATGCGGACGTGGGGGTAAAACCGTACCTAAGACTTTGTCCTTTCTTAGAACCTCCCAGTGTTTGATGATGATTTTTTTCAAACTTATGTTGAATGTTATAGTCCAATATGATTTTTTATTCATATTTAATTACCTTTTTTATTCTTAATAGATCTCAGTTGGTAGCGGATTCTATCTAAATTCCCTATCCTCCGAATCTCACTCTCAATTTGTTCTCGCTGATAACCCTTCTGTAAAAAACATTCCCTTAACACATTGAACTGTGTAAAGTAATCCGATTCATGGGTATAGTTTCACCTTAAACAAATTAACTGTCCCCTTGGTATGTTACAGAGCCAGAGTCTGTGGTGACAAATATCTAACGGGATGTACCCGTTTTCTGTCTGTCGGTTTAAAGAAATTTTTGGTTTTGAAACGAAGCCCCTCTTTGAAGATCTCTAAATCAAGGAATGTCATGCGTGTAGCATCAGCATTCCAAGTCCGCTTTTGGAATGTGATCAATGGTCACATTGATTTTTACTGTTACCATTCAATTTGGACATAAACAGCTGTAGATTGACAAGGTCCCCCTCCCAGACCATGATGAGATCGTCTATATATCTATAGAACCGCACTAACTGTGCTGGTCGGTCACGAAAGATGGTTTTGTCCTAACATAGTGCCATCAATTTGCGACACTTGGGCCATAAGAAGCTCCCATAGCAACTCCAAGGGTCTGAAGGAAGAATTGTCCATTGTACCAAAAATATTTCTTGGTCAAATAAAACTCTAAAGAATTTCTTATGAAATCTTTATGTGAAACAGAATGATCTGACTTATCAAGAGCCCATCTTATGGACGTCATTGCATCCTGATGCCCTATAATTGTATATAAAAGAACTGACATCAGCAGTTACCAAAAGGCTGTTAGTATTACATGGGATGGCTTCAATGATTTGAATGATATGTTTATCTTAAGAAGGCTGTGGTTCCTGACTCTAAGACCCCTTTCACACGATTGGACCGTTCAGGCCTGCCAGTCAGTTTTGACGGCGGACCTGAACGGGCGCTCCATGTTAGCCTATGGAGCGACGGATGTCAGCGGAGACATGTCCGCTGACATCCGACCCGGTCCGATCCACAAAAAGCAGACGGATGGCCCTACATCCGGATCCGTTGCTGGCGGATCTGATCGGGTGAGATCTGATGAAAAACGGACATGCTGTCCGTTTTCATCCAATCCCTCCATAGGCAGCAGCGGCACCTGGCAAGCCCCTCCCCGCTCAGTGAGCAGAGAGGGACCTGTCATCCGCCGGCTCAGCGGAGATCAATGGAGAGATCTCCCGCTGAGCCGGCGGACCGCCTCGTGTGAAAGGGACCTAACGGTTTCAGAAAAAATGTACTGTCCCAAACATGCAGACACCGAATCAATGCCGTTCACAATGGATTTACCACTTTGGATTAACTGTTGTAACTCGCCTTTAAACTGAAACACTGGATCACTGGATCTTTATTCAATAATCGATAAGTGCTTTTGACAACAACCTCTCCATTATAAAAGGTCTTACTCGTGACAACTAAGCCACCCCCCTTGGCCGCGGGGCGGACAACCACATTTTTATTTCTTTCCAAAGAGGAAAATTCCTTGTTTGAAGTAAAAGGGATCCCTAACCTTTTTAACTTTCATTCCCTCCAGGTCACTGACAACTATGTTTTTAAAGACTTCTTCAATGTGTCCATTATCTCCTCTAGGGGGATTAAAAAACGATTTATTGGCCAGATTGGAATGAACCTTTGTGGACACGCCTACATTGGGTTGAGAGCTTCTCTCTCCTGGTTTAGAAAGAAAATACAGTTTAATATTGAGAGTTCTAATAAACCTTTGTAAGCTGATATATATGTCTGAAATTTATTAAAATAACAAACTTGGGCGAACTTTAGTCCTTTGTCTAGGCCCTTCAGTTCATCCTCTGATAATACTGAACCGCTGATGTTATAAATCCATGCTCCTAATGGAGCCTTTTCCTTTTTAGTTCTTCTCCCTACTCTTCTCTCTCTTCTCCCCCCCCCCCCCCCCCCCCGTTTGCTTCCCATCGGTGTATGTCCCCAAGGTTCTTGCCATTGGGACTGAGAATTCCCTAAAAAACTATCCCCATGTTGTTCTTCTTCTCTATTGTACAATGGTGTAAACCATTGTCAGTAAAGGGACTCTATCATATTGATAGTCATTTCCCCTTTGATGCCGATTCGGATTATTTTGATGATAGTAATCACTATTGTGAGGGTTATTGGGGGTCCTACCTCTAGAAGAATGAGAGTTGTCCCAATTACAATTCCAATGCCCTTGATTTTGAGAAGGGGCATAGTGGTGATTAGTTCCTTGACTTCTCCCACCCCTATTGAACCTCCCTCTGCCCCAATAGGTGGAATTCAGGCAACCTCTATTGATGTTTCCTTGAAGGGGAGAAAAGCTAAAAAGGAAAAGGCTTTCTTATTCTTATTCCATACTTCTGGCTCCTTATCTTCGAAGGGAAACCTTCTCCTAAGGATCTTGAAAAAGAAGGGGCCCCTTTCAGGGTACTTCCATTTTTTTCTTTACCGTGTCCGAGAGGATTCTATGATGAACTGGGAACACTATGTTTAGTGTTGTCTAGTCCTTGGTACATTTTATCATGAACCGATAGTTGCACCTTTTCCTCCTGGATCTCAAGGGTAGTGTAGATCGCTCTCAGAAGGTTGTCCACTTCCTCCAAAGATAGTTTGTACCTAGAGGCTTGGCTATCATCTTCCTCCACATCTGAATCCCTGAGGGAGGGAAGAGTACTTGCCCCCTCATCCCCTGAGTCCACAACCTCTACTGGTCTAGAGGTGGATGCTGGGGGTCAACCTGGCCTGCCGGGCTTTGAACCAGCATGGACTTGCCTGAACTCAACGAGTTCGTTATTTCCCATACTGAAGAGAACAAATCCTTGTATTTGCTGGGATGCTTCCTCTTCTACCAAGTCCTTAATACAGGACCTGCACATTGCCTTCTGCCATGAATCTATGAGGGGGTTCTTGCAGGAAGGATATTTCCTCTGACTTGGTGGGTTTGGAATGTTTGGATTTTCCTAAAGCTTTTTCCTGTAATGAGAGAAAAAAACAAACAAAAAAAAAAAAAAACACCTCACCCAAGGGCCCTCTGACAACTTTCCAGCCCTTGGTGCACAACTTAGACCACCACCAGACAGGAGGAAACAGTGCCCCAAGCAGTGCAATCTCCCCAGCAACAACCAAGTCCAAACTGCAGGGTCCGAGCGGAGTAACCTCAGGCCAAGCAGCCACAGGCTCCCTGCAGGGAGGAACCTATTACAAACACAACATAAGCCCATATGGTCAAGAAAAGAGGCACCACTGTACCCCTCTTAGGTGGGCCTGACTTGTGCCTGTGGCGCCTGCTTCCACCGTAGCTGTTGGTCTCTCCTCCATCTTAGCAGAGGACGCAGGGGGGTACTGCAAAAACCATCTGGCTTTTGCATTACCCGGTCACATCAATGAGGGCCAGAACCGGAAGCGCCAGTCGACAGACCCATCCCCTAGTCTCTGCATTCCAGGCACTTAGAACCACTTGCGCCACACCCTGCAGGAAGCCATGTCACCGGATATGACGTCACTCGCCGAACGGGACCCGGAACAGACATGCGACAGCGGCAGCCGCCCAGCCACTAGGGCCACGCCAGCGGACCCTGGGCACGCCAACGCCTCCTTGCATCCCCTGAGCTGGAGAGAACGGGGACTCCGGAACACCCCAGCCCATACTGGGGGGGGGGGGGTTGGGGTTGCTGGCATGGTCACAGAACAACAAAAACACAAAAGGCAAGCCTTCTCCCCCACCTTGGAGAGAGCGCAGCTCTCTGGTTCCAGCATGCGCTTCCACCATGGAGGAGGAAACACAATAACTGAAGCCATGGTGGAAAGGGGGGGGGGGGATTTAAAAGCTGCATGTGTTTCCTGGAAAATGGGCGGAGCCAGAAAAAGGTTTAGTCTTTAAGTGGTTAAACTGACCTTATTTACAAACCGAAGTTCATTCCTTTGATCTAAAAGTAACTTTGTTTAGAGTCACCTCTCAGTGCTGACAATGTTGGTAAACATTTGCCGGCTTTTTTTTTTTTTTTGACAGGTCTGAGTGAGTAGAGAACGTTTTTTGCACTTTGAATGAATCATGTAAAATCAGAGGTAGGCAACCTTTCGAGCATAGTGTGCCGAAAAAGGTTTTCAAAGAAAGTGAGAGAACCAGCAACATTAAAGTAAATGCTACAGCAGGGATATGCAATTAGCAGACCTCCATCTTTTGCAAAACTACAAGTCCCATCATGTCTCTGCCTCTGGGTGTCATGATGCTTGTGGCTGTCAGTCTTGCTATGCCTCATGTTCTGCAACAGCTGGAGGTTCGCTAATTGCATATCCCTGTGCTACAGTATAAACGACTTAACTAGAAAAGCTACAATTTCTGGGGAAATTGTGTGAAGTGTTCTTGCCTCCACCTACAGTAGTCTACAACTAGATTGGGCAGAGTAACTGGGTGGAGTGGCTGGAGTAACTGTGAAAAGTGTTAAAAAGCTTAGTATTTTAAAAAGTATAAATAGTAGTAAAAAAGTTGAAGTCGCCCCATCATTAGCTGAAAGAGCTAAACATTTTTTTCAAAAATTATTTATTTATTTTTTTTCATGGGGCGGTCATAATGTTTTGGCTGATCATGGGGTGGTCATAATGTTTTGGCTGATCATGGGGTGGTCATAATGTTTTGGCTGATCATGGGGTGGTCATAATGTTTTGGCTGATCATGGGGTTGTCAGCTTTTGTCACCTCCCACTCTAGTTTTGAACTTTTCGCCATTCATTCCTATGGGACCAATTTGGCCGCAAAAACGACAATATTTCGTGAACCATTCGGTGAAACGTTCCACAAAGTAATAGCACACCAATCGGGAAGAATCCGCCCGTTTCGGTATATTACTGTCTATGTAGTGTAAAAGCTGTGGGAGGCTTTAGGGTGGTAAATTTGGCTATAAGAAGAATATGTGAGATAACAGTAAGTGGTCTTGCTATGCAAGAACACTTAATACATTTTAACAATAAGAAATATCAATGGAAAGTGGTAAAGCAAATGGTAACCTCAGATCACCCCAATTCCTGCACCTTCACACCTCAGATCAGCGCAGTTCCTGCACCAATAAACCTCAGATCACCTCTCATCAGCTCAGTTCCTGCCTCTTCACACCTCAGATCACCCCAATTCCTACATATTCACACCTACGATCAGCCCCAATTTCTGCACCTTCATATCTCCCATCACCCCAGTTCCTGCATCTTCACTCCTCAGATTACCCTAGTTCCTGCAATGTTAGACCACCCCAATCCTGCACCTTCACATTTCATATCACCCCCATTACTACATCTTTATACCCAAGACCAGCCCCAATTTCTGCAGCTTCATACCTCAGATCACACCAAATCCCGCACCTTCACACATCAGATTACCCCAGTTCCTATACCATCAGACCTCAAATAACCTAAAATCCTGCATCTTTACACCTCACATCAGTCAAAATTTCTGCACTTTCGAATATCAAATAAGCCCCAATGAATGCACCTTTACAATAGACACCTGATCAGCTCCAGTTCCTTCAGACCCCAGATCAGCCCCAGTTCCTGCACCTCCACACCTCAGATCAGCCCAATTCCTACACCTTCATATCCAAGATTAGCCCCAATTTAACCTTGATACCTCAGATCAACCCGATTTCTGCATCTTCACACCTCAGACCCCCCCTCCCCCCTAACTTCTGCACCATCAGACCTCTGATCAGTCCAATTACTGCACCTTCACACCTCACATTACCCCAATTCCTGCACCTTCAATAACTACTACTTTCAGAAAACACCAACTAAAACACTTACATCAGAGTTCCCAAAGTCCCCCCTTATATCAGGGCCCCAACTCCTTGCATCAAGGTCCCTGGGGTTTCCCCATTTTACATCAAGATCCCCAGAGTCTCCTCTTACATCAGGGTCCCCAAAGCTCCCTCCCCTTACACTGGAGTCCCAGGAGCCTCCCCCATTAAATCAGTGTATCCATAGACCCCCCTCATGCTATCAGGGTCCCCAAAGTCTCTCCCTTTACATCTGGGTCCCTCTGCATTACATCCGGGTCCCTCCGCATTAATTCAGGGTCCCTCTGCATTACATTGGGGGCCGCAGACTATCTCCCCATTTCATCAGGGTCCCCAGAATCTCTCCGTATTACATCAGGGTCCCACAATAATATTAATGCTAGCATAATTGGTGTGCGCTGTAAAATACCTCCAGCATTGCTTCTGTTTCTTCTTACATTTGCCGAAGCCCAAAAAACCGAGCAGCAGTAAATATTTACGCTGTCAGCAGAACTGCCTCTGATTTTCGGCACAGTGATAAAAATAGAGAGCAACTGAGCATGTGCACAGCAGGATGAGACCATATTACTGGATTGTAAACAGCATAGGCACTTATTTTTAATGTTTTACATAGCTATACCTGCAAGAAGGGGCAGCCTGAAGTCATCTAGCAGGACTTAAAGTGAAAGTTCGGCAATAATAGGATTTTTTCATTATACCTGTAAAATCCTTTTAAAGTACATCATGGGACACAGAGTTAGGCCAATATTCATTACCTACTGGGTTATACGCCATCTCTAGGTGAATTGACAGACTGGTAGACAAAGTCTTAGACAGGAAGTGATCCCTATATAACCCCTCCCATACAGGAAGTACATCAGTTTTGTAGCAAGCACTGAATTCTCAAAAAAAAAAAAAAAAAAAAAAAAAAAAAAAGAAGGAGGGGAGGGATCTGTGTCCCATGATGTACTCAAAAGGATTTTACAGGTAAGTATGACAAAAAAAAAATCCTATTTTCTTTTTCATACATCATGAAACACAGCAGCAGCGTTGACTGTAGGCACAATACCAGATAGGCGCAGCGGCTCAGATTGCCCGGAAGCCTCTGGTCTTTCAGGGGATACAACACTAGGGATATGACTAGGTTCATCAGGAGCTACTGTGTGCCCTTCCCTGTAGCGTTAGTCCCGCTACTCTTTTTTGAATACATTTACAAGCCACAAAAAGGGAGTACCTGGGTGTAGTATTAATACACCTCAGAAGGGAGACCCTTTAATAGGGCTCACCAAGTTCTATGCAACAATCCTGCGAAGCACCTTAGCCTGCCAAGCAACACCTAGTGACTCACGTGACACGGATAAGGAGGAATGAACCGCTGCAAATGCCTGGTTCAGAGCCTTTTCTGTTTCCCACAGCTGTCTTCTGGAAGCTCCGCATGCTTGGCATACACAGCTTAAATAAGCTGGCTGGACGCCGGGACGTTCTGCCCATGCGTGCGCACGCACATGGTCCCAGCAAACGGGCGTGGCTGTATTTGCATATGATGCAAATCTCTGTGCGCCCAGATTAGGCTACGGCGCATGCGTGCACAGCAGAGCTCTTGCGAATGCACGAGCGCCATGGCGAACCAAGAGGCGAAATGGCGCACCGTCATGCGCAATCACACAGGTTAAAAAAAAAAAAAAAAAAAATCTTTGCAAACGCCCACAGCTAGCCCAAAACTCCCTCGTATGGTCACCGCACACAGGTGTCCAGCCTCTAGCTAGCTTGACTGGTTGTTACAATCACTGGGACACCCACAATTAGTAAATAAGGGGGTTTCTCATTTACCCATCCAGGCGCAGGGCAGCTTAGAAACTAAGAGCCCAATCTTCAACCATCACGGCGGGTTCCTGTCACTTGAGGACCCTCAAGGACTGGGTACCCTTTTCATGTATAGGGTCCACTCCCCTGATCTGTACATCACACTGCAGTCAATCCCTTGATTCATTCAAGAACAGTTTGTGGGACTAGAGACCTGGAGCTCAGAGAGCTCAAACAAACCTGTCCATCCACCTTGCAGACACTGGTAAAAAAACAAAAAACACCTAATGTACTTCCTGTATGGGAGGGGTTATATGGGGGAATCACTTCCTGTCTAAGACTTTGTCTACCAGTGTCCATTCACCTAGAGATAGGTGTATAACCCAGTAGGTAATGACTATTAGCCTAACTCTGTGTCCCATGATGCATAAAAAAAAAAAAAAAAAAAAAAAAAAAGAAAATCTACCAGAAGCCACATACTAAGATTAATCTAACCCTGTGAAGCAAAAATCGCTATACATACCTGTTCTGCATCCGATCTGCACACAGCATCTGCTGCTGGAGACGGCCGACAATGGCTGGGAAATTGTCACCCATAGAGTTACTATGGGGTTCCGTTGTCGCTTCGTTCTCTTGCACACGCCTACACAGAGAAGCTGCTGCCGACAGCTCAGCGTGGGACTGGACCGAATCAGCTGCAGATAAGGTATCTATAGCGATTTTTGCTTTACAAGGTTAGATAGATTAGTCTCAGAATGTGGCTGCCAGTAGATTTAGAGTTCGTTTTTTGCCTGAACTTCTACTTTAATTTTCACTAGGACTCTAGCTTACACCAAGTGTAGCCATTTATTTCATCAGTTAGGGGTTAAAGGATAAGTTTACCTTTTTTTTTTTTTTTTTTTTTTTTTTTTTTAAGTGCATTTATTTATTTATTTTTTTTAATTGGAAGCCTGGAAAGCATCTGGATATTGTAGTTTTCAATTGACAAAACTCTGAATAAGTGATGCAGCCATATTATCTGCAGATTCTGACAGAGCAGAAGGGGTGGAGGGGGGCTGGGTTGTGCCCCGCCGCCCGTGACATCAGGGAGCCACAGAGGCTGGTGGATTTGTAACATGTTACACCCGGAATATGGGTTTAACATGTTACAAAAAGGTGAACTTATGCTTTAATACTGAACTAAACACAGATTACTTTCTGTCTGAATTGCTTACAACTAAATAATTTCTTTCAACCTCCTTAACCTATTTGTAGGAGGTCACAAGTAAAGAAACCATAGTAACCAAACGTGGCAAATTCAATAGCATTTCTGACATCACCAAATAAAATAAAATTAAAATTTATTCTGATTATTTACAATTTGAACAACGGTTTAAAGTTAGAGCCCATGGAAAACATTAGTGCAGAGAGGAATATGGACAGGGCGACAGGGAGGTAATGCAATGATTCGGTCTTCATTCAAATAGACATACGATTAGCATGCTTTGGGTCAAAGCTTGCTTTTGGGAGGATCCTCACGCACCCGGAATACACCTTCCTGGGCACATGTGACAGCCAGGACACCATCTCTTCTCCATAAGCGACCATGCACTAGGCCACGACTGTTACCTGGGTATGGAAAGTAACAATGAACTGGTTACAATTCCCATTCAGCATATGAAATCCCCCAAAACAAGCAATTACATGATTTGCATAACTACTTTGAGGCATTCTATACATGGCCTCGGATGCCCAAGGGCCATGTCAGATGTGCGATTCTGTTGCCAGCAACAGGTTGGCCATTAGTGGCCACACATGGATTTGTGATCTAGGCATGAGTGATCACAATTTAATCATCAATTAAAATACTGATGAAATACACATGGCAATTTGCAACAGACTGAAAATATTGATCGAAAATATGTTTAGGATCAATTTACCAATCTGTATTATGACTGGTTCTGCAACACAAGCAGACATTTCTTTAATTGCCAAGTCTATTGACTAGGGCAAAGTTTTGCCGGAGTCCAAAACCAACCCCCCCCCCCCCCCTCTCAAATATTAAAGCCCTTGTAATTGACTTGCATTTTCTCGCTTATTACACATGCTATTGCCCTTACCAGCCCAGTGGCTTTCACACTCGTATAGCATCCAGTCATCCGCCCTGAACGGAGCATGGAACCACATAGAGTGGTCAAGTGAAGCCATAAATGCCATGCGAAGATTAAGGTGAGGGAGGGCAGCTGTTCCCAGGAAGGAATAATCTGAAATATAGGCAGCTACACAGCAGTGCAACTTCATGTCTCCAGGACCTATGAAATGAGAATAAAAAAGGGGAACAAAATTTGATTTATATTTACTCATAATATTCAAAATTTATTTTTTTAAATATAATATATAAATTTTTTTTTCCTAACAACAACAACATGTGAAATTCAAAATGTTTAAACTTTTTTTTTTTTTTTTTCTTACACATACAAACAACTCTGCAGTATGATTGAAAATGTTTAGTCAGCAGATTGGATGACAATGGGCAGGCACTGCTAGATCATAAATACATGTAACCTATAAGCCTAAAAAAATTAATAGCATCTAGATGTACTCGCTAGTTTAGTGTTTGTGGAGTACAATGCAGTTCAAAATTGAAGACTAGTGGGGAGGGCAAAAATTTTAATGCAATTTCACTCATCTAAGGGGATGGCCAGACAGCCATGGCAGACCTCCTTCAAATGAATGGGAACTGTGCATGCGTAAAAGGAGCACTGCCTCACTGGGCAAATTTTGAACCCAGAGGAGGGGAGTAACAAGTGGTCACTGGGGTAGGGCCAAAATAAGAAGGCTTAAAAAGTGTGAAGAGTGCGGGTAACATCTGCTGATAAAAACCTCTCCCGGGGTTAGGCATAAACAAATAAAAAGTAAATTGCATATTATTTTAACTGTAATACCCAAGTGTCCTAAATGCTATCGCCCTCTGCACGAGGAACACCTCCACCGCGCCAAAGTTGCCCTCCTAAAAACTATTAAGAACAATACAAACACCAGTGAAAGTGGTTTAGAATGAACTAATCGGTATAGAAAATGTTGAGCTGCCCCTTTAAATGGCAATAAAAAACAAAGTTCAAAACTCTAAATACAGTTCATGAATCGAACCAGCCTTCAGTGGGCTGTAGGTGATCTAAACTGGTGACGGTGAAAATGATAATAAATCCAGTGCTCCACACTAATGATTCTTCAGTGAAAAAATATCAACTTGTTGAGAAGCTCCGTGTTTCTTCCACCTCACCACTGTGCTAGTGAATCGCACTCTCCAGACCTGCACTCACCGAAATATTGTGCCCGCACTCTCATGCAAGGCAAAACAAGCTTTCTTTACCACACTCATGGGCAAATATTGTATACGAGGTTTCACAGGAATGATGTTCACTCTATCTCCACCTCCTCTACTTCCATCTCTATCTACACCTCCTCTACTTCCATCTCGGTCCTCTCCTCGTGTCTCCTGTATTGCGGTCAGGTAATGAGTTTTGAACTTTGCAGCATGAACTGAACCATATGCATGATTGTCACATATTACATTGCTGTCACGTTAAAAAGTTTTGTGATTATTTCACAGCACAGAGGTTGATAATTTTCTTTTATTTAATCCTTTTATTTTTGCAGGTTTTTTTGTGCGTGTGGTCCGCCATTCATTTAGTGTGTCGTACACAGATAACCTATTCATTAGGAGAGGGTATCACTATTATGGTAATCATATGAATTTTACCTAGTCAATCTGCCGATTGATAGGGGTGTGATACACTCCGCTGATTGATTCACTAATTAGATCATATCACTACTATAATTTGTGTTAGCACAGTTTTGTTTTGTGTTTTTTATATGCACTTCTGAGGCATGTTGTTAATTCAGCATGGCATATTCAGATCACTCACTTATTATTAGAGGGTGTCACCACTATTGTAAGCGGTCAGGTATACAATTTTATTTTGCATATTGTTTGTGCTCATTAGAGGTGTATCACACCCAGGTGATTGATTCATAGATAAAGGGTATCACCATCACTTCACATTATAGATACACTGATATATATATTTCATATATATATATCCAGGGAACTTGCCTAATCACCAGACATTGTCATAAATGTTGGTACAACCTAGTCACATCTGAAGTGTTTTTGAGCGCCTTTTAATTTACCCTACGTGTCGGCTCTCCATTTTTGGTATACAACCGATATGTAGGATTAAATTTAATTTACCATATTATTTTAACTGGTTTCTTTTTTTGTTAAGACCCCCTTTCACACTGGAGTCATTTTTCAGACGCTTTAGCGCTAAAAAAAAATGGAGGAGGAGGAGGAGGGAGGAGGGAGGGAGGGAGGGAGGGAGGGAGGGAGGAGAAGAAGAAAGAATGGGTTAGTCTTAGATCATGGATGCCTACAGATTTGGAGATTTTAGTATAATGCCGCGTACACACGGTCGGACTTTTCGTCTACAAAAGTCCGACGGACTAAAGCTGGCTGACAATCCGATCGTGTGTGGGCTTCCCCGGACTTTCAGCTGACTTTTCCAGCCTCAAATCTGACGGACTTTAGATTTGAAACATGCTTCAAATCTTTACGTCGTATCTCTGCCGGACCCAGAAATCCGCTCGTCTGTGTGCTAGTCCAGCGGACAAAAACCCACGCTAGGGCAGCTATTGGCTACTGGCTATCAACTTCCTTATTTTAGTCCGCTGTACGTCATCACGTACGAATCCTTCGGACTTTTGTGTGATCGTATGTAGGCAAGTCCGTTCGTAAGAAAGTCTGCCACAAGTCCGCCAAAAGTCCGTCAGACAGGCAGTCGGACTTTTGTAGACGAAAAGTCCGACCGTGTGTATGCGGCATTAGGGTGGACTTCCACTTAAGCATTTGCTCAGCTTGAATTACTGTGCTTTGTGGCTAGTCTGGTCAGAGAAGTCTATGAATACCAAATTTTAGCCAGTACTGTATGGATGCACGACGCACATTGTGGTTCTAAAATGTATTCTACATTCACACTGCTCCACAAAAAAAAAAAAAATGCACCAAAAACACCTAAGCGTTTTTGATGAGTTTCTTGTGCATTTTCTGGGTGCCTGACTCCCACCATGCACCTGTAACTGAAAAAAAAGAATCCACCAAAAACACAACTGTGGTGCACTTTCATTTCAGTGGAGAGCTGCGTTTTTTGGTGCGACTTTAAAAAAGGACTTTTCAAAATGCACCAGTGTTAAGAGAAGTCCCATAGGATTTAAAGGGAAATATTTTGATTGCATTTTTCTAGCAAGGTAAAAACACATCAGTGTGAAAGGGCCCATAAAAACAATATTTTGTTTGACTACAATAGGCCTTGTTTGCAATCTGAAGGAAAAAAAAATAGTGAGCGCCTTTAATTGTGAAGTAAAACAGTGTACACTTTTTAATGTCATCTTTGGTTTAACCACTTGCCGACCACCCGCCATTACACTGTGGCAAGTCGGCACGATCCCGCGAGCCGTCGTAGCTGTACGTCACACAAATCCCTGTTCCGAGAGGAGAGACAGGTCGTGTGTTCCTACTAGCTAGGAACAACGATCTGTCATCTCCTCTAGTCAGTCCCATCCCCCTACAGAACACACGAGGAAATACAGTTAACCCCTTGATCGCCCCCTAGTGTTAACCCCTTCCCTGCCAGTGACATTTACACAGTAATCATTGCATTTTTATAGCACTGATCGCTGTATAATTATCAATGATCCCAAAAATGTCCGATCTGTCCGCCATAATGTCGCAGTCCCGATAAAAAAAAATAAAAAATAAAAGCCACCATAAATCTTTCCCCCATTTGGTAGACACTATAACTTTTGCACAAACCAATCAATATACGCTTATTGCGATTTTTATTATTATAATTATAGTGTCTTTTTTTTAATTGGCACTTTGTTTATAGTGCAAAACATAAAAACCGCAGAGATGATCAAATACCAACAAAAGATAGCTCTATTTGTGGGGGGGAAAAAAAGTCAATTTTGTTTGGGTACAGCGTCGCACGACTGCGCAATTGTCAGTTAAAGCAATGCAGTACAAAAAATGGCCGGTCATTGAGCAGCCAAATCTTCCGGGGCTGAAGTTAAGTGGTTAACTAGGTATTAGTATACCAGCAGTCCGAGTTACAAACATCTGACTTACATAAGACTCATACTTAAGAGAAGTATGGGAAATTTTAGAATCATACTTACCTAGGTGGATGCAGAATCGGTCTGATGCTGCATCTGTCCCCCGCCAGCTCTAATGCCTCGTAAACACGGTCGGACGTCGATTGGACATTCCGACAACAAAATCCATGGATTTTTTCCGACGGATGTTGGGTCAAACTTGTCAAGCATACACACGGTCGTACAAAGTTGTTGGAAAATTCGATCGTTCTGAACATAGTGACGTAAAACCCCTACGTCGGGACTATAAATGGGGCAGAAGCCAATAGCTTTCGTCTCTTAATCTATTCTGAGCATGCGTGGCACTTGTGTGTCAGAATTGTCCACACACGGTCGGAATTTACGCAAACGGATTTTGTTGTCAGAAAATTTTATAGCCTGCTCTCAAATTTTGTGTGTCGGAAATTCCGCTGTAAAAAGTCCGATGGAGCCCACACAAGGTCGGAATTTCCGACAACAAGCTCTGATTGCACATTTTCCGTCGGAAAATCCAACCGTGTGTACAGGGCATAAGGCTGAGACCTGAGCGTTCAAACACCGCCGAGCGATCTGTTCTCAGAGCTCCCTGAGCAGACCAAGTGACGGCTGTCTGCTCTGCCCCTCCAGCGCCCACTGGAGCGCTGGGCTGTGGAGAGGGCGGGAGCGGCTGGCTCAGGCTCTCAGTGGTTCACTGAGAGGCTGAGCTGGGTGCCAGTCTAGGCATGTGGGCTTATCCCGACCAAATGGTCGGGATCTTTTCCGAGCCTGGACCATCTCTGACATCAGCCGATAGCAGCTTTTCCTTTAAGAACGTAGGCAGCATGACGTCACGTTGGTCCCGGAAGCCGCTGGGTGGCCATCTTGTTGCTCACCACATGCAGCCACCTGCTGTCTGGCGGACCTGGCAGCAATCCCACATCACTTTATGGCCAGTTAACCCTTCCCTATGCTATCCAAAACAAAAATATTTTTTTGTCTGGAGTTGTTCCACCTTACATGCACATTCAACTTAAGAACAATACTACAGAACCCATCTTGTTCTTAACCCGGGGACTGCCTGTAGTTATAACCCCTCAGGATCACGTTCTGGCCGACTGATTCCTTTATGTCCATGTACTGCTTCAGCTAGCTTTTCTATATGCACCAAAGGAACAAGACAGCCATTTTGTGTTACATCGCAAAGGTGGGACTGCTAATATAATAAAATACATTTCAAAACTAAGTGAGCTCTGTGTCTGAATGCTCTGCCTGCTTGTGTCTGCGTTCGATTCAATTGTGTAGCTCTCACCTGCACCAGCAGTTGACAGACTGTGGGATATGTAGTTTCTTTACAAGAAATGTCAGTTCTCACATTACAGGCAGAGGTCATGCATTAACCTTTGCAGTGCCATGTCACATGCCTCATATTTCTACACAAACTACTGCCACAAGAATATGAAGGTTTACTTTACTACAGAGTGTGTGGGCAACAAATGACACCATAAAACGACATGATCATTGCATATATTATACAGGTAGGAAGGTTTACCATGCCTTTAAGTGTTAGAAGCCATCTTCATATTCCAGCAGTTTTTTTCCAATGTACTTAGAAAATGGAATAAAGCACTGGCTAATTGCTTCAGACAAAGGCATTTTCCTTTCCCCTACTTACGCATGCGGCTCTGTATGTCACAACATTTGGAAATCATGAGGCATTTTAGACAATGCCGTAGATATGCTGCCATTACCTATAACACCCTTGGCTCGTACCCAGAACATCTGTCGTGGCTCTTGTGGCTCCCGCTCATACATGTCGGGTGGATTTACAGGTTTGATCTCAATTGGGACATCCTGTGCCAGAATTTTAGTTAAGCCTTGTCTATGCTTTTCCACCAGCTTAGGATTCCTGTTTGAGAACAAAAAAAAAACCAAAAAAAAAAAGTGATTCTACAGCGACATTTAAAGCCCAATTAATTGATTTATTCTATAAAACACAGTCAATAAATTCCAGGTGCAAATAAAATGGCAAGTGGTCACAGTTTTGCAGTTTATTTAGCTGGTAAAGCAGCCCCAGTAAAATAGGCCGTCTCCTCCTATAATGCTGCAGAGAACAGCTGCTCTTTGTGGAAGCAGTGGTGTGTCATGATGGTCTGGCATGCCCCCTGTAAGTCAGAGCTAGAGCTCTTCAATCGAGTACAACTCAAAACCCCTGCAGACAGAAAAGCTCTAGCTCACAGGAGCATGTTAAGCTACTGCATAAAGGCCATTGTGCCTTCAAAAAGACTTTTTAAGTAGGTGGTGGGGGGGTGGGTACAGAAAAGCAAATCCTTGAGTGTTTATTTTAAGCCCCACTCGTGGTACCAGAAAAAAAAAAAAATAACCCACACACCACTACCCTTGCAGTGGGGCTTCCCTGCACGAACTAAATGCTTGTTAAAACAGAAATATGTTTATTTTTTTAAATTTAAAATCACACTTATCTAGGTGGAGGTTGGTCCCCCCATCAGATCTAAGGCTGAGAAACGAGCGATCAAACACCAACAATTGCTCGGCTCGAAGCTGCCTGAGCAGAGAGCTGATGACTGTCAGTTCTGTCACTGGAAGGCTGAGCTGGGTGCGGGTCCAGGCATTTGGGTGGATCCCGACCATATGGGCAAGATCTTTCCCGAGCCTACAACGGCTTTGTTACGTCAGCCGACAGCAGGCTTCAGCTGCTGTCTGCTGAAAATGGGTTACAAGAGTGCAGAACAAACTGCACTCCTGTGATCTACAGGAGGAGAAGTACAGCCAAGCTTTGGCTGTACTTCTCCTCTAAATCTAGGTGGTAGAAGAATAAGCTGTGGCACTTACCTTATTCCTGGCTCTGGCAGGCTTCCTCCACACTGTGCAACTGGTCCCTTAAAGCTCTGTCTCTTCAGTGCTTTAGCCGGCAGTCACACTTTGACATCAACACATACTATTCAGAACTAATAGTTTTGCAATCGTACATGAGTAATGTGAGGGCCCACCCATAGCATGGAGTGTGGAAGAGAGGTGGTACCTTACAGCCTATTCTCCAACCCCTAAGCCCAATAAGCAGCTAACCCCCCCAGAGTCCAGCTTTAGGGAAAGCTGTGACAAACCTGAGCAATGGAGCACATAACCACAAACTGCGCAAGCAAAGACTACCTTCAGCAAAACCAAAAAAAGGAGTAGCAGATCCTACTTCTACTTTACTTCTTTCTTCCACTGGACATAAGCTCACAATTCTGCTGTCCTCCACAGGACAGAGGAGCACAATGATACCGATACCCTAGTTTATCCAACAGGCTGATCCCACCTGTCCTTTTGCAGAGTTTAAAGGGCTCCCGTTGACTAGGCGTACATTGTCAGCCTCTGACCTGTATGTAGCCTAAGCCTCATTTTTTTATTTTTGGCCTACACCTTTAGGCTGGGTTCACATATATGTGAATTGGATGAGTTTTAAATTGCATCTAATTCCCATGATATGAGAATGTGACCGGCTCTCAATAGAGCTGGTTCACACATGTCCAGGGTGGCCGTGGTGCAGTTTCAAAAAGGGTCCTGTGCGGTTAGTAATGCAGGAGCCAGTGCATTGCACCAGAGATGAAGTGATCACTGTCGCAATGCTCTGCAGTGCAAAAATGTAATAAATGCAAAATTTCTATTAACTGGGGGTGCATTTATTTATTTTTCAGGGCCATTTTTTTCATGGACAAGGGAAGTAGATCTAACCCCAAATAGTATCATGCAAGTCTTACAACGTTAATGTCATTTCAAAAGTTCTTTTTTCAATCTTAATAAATCTGCAAAATTTGTTAAAGAGAAATACCTGATGGTCCTGCCATAAGTCTTTCAGACTGTAAACTCTCTCGAGCAGGGTCCTCCTAACTCTTGCCTTGAATTGCATTGTAACTGTATGGTCTCCCTTTATTTTGTAAAGTGCGGTACAAACTTCTGCTATATAAATCCTGACGAATACTAATAAAAAAAAATTATTGTCCTTATTCATGGACTTCCTATATTAGGTGGCTAAACAAGGCTGGATTAGATTAGCAGTATGTGTAAAAACTTATCAGGGTAGGAGGAAAAAAAAAAAAGGGGTAAGAAGGGTGGGAAGAAGTGGAGCCAATCTTTAACAGAAAAAGAAATGTATGTGTTACACAGTGCTTTAGCAAAATACATATTGTTTCGTTAGAATTTAAATCTACTCGTCCAGAGAAGAGAAATGCTTTGCCCTTGTGACCAAAAGTTTGATGCATTTATTGTGGAGTTTCCGATGGTGAGGCCTTCAGCATCATACTGGAATTATGACAGAAACAGTATGCACATTCATCCCAACATAGAAACAGACTCATATCAGCAAAGGGCGCCCTCTGTTGATAGCCAGGAGGAACTTCATCACAGAGCAGTGCAAGCACAGCATTGGTTATCAGTACAAATGAGAATGGGTCCTAATAAGTTTGTCCTATTAGGAGTCTGTAAAAAAGGACAAAAATGAATAAATCATGTATAGTAAAAAGCAAAACTATTACTTAAAGCAGGCCTTCATCCATGGAATGAACTTACTCCCCCCTCTGCTTCCTTCCCCTCCAGATTAAACATTTTTTTTTTAAATGGTAAAATACATTTAATATGTTTATGGGTCTCCTTTAAAGTGAAACAAAAAAAAAAAAAAAAAAGGCAGCAATATTTGTGCTCCAAAAGGTCCCCAGCTTTTTCCAGGTGCAGGTCTTCAAGCCACCTTGACTGGCTGGTACATGAAGACATCACTCCTGCACATGTGCAGGAGTCATTAATCCCAGCCAGCTGGCACTATGCTAGAAATGTAAGCAGAGATGCACATGCACAGCTCAGTTTACATTATGCAGAGGATTGCGAAGGGGCAGGTAGGTTTATTTTGTTGCGAAAGATACGTTGCTCGTCTCTTCTGCAATAAAGGGCCTGCCTGTTGGCAAACAAAAAAATATAATAAAAAATTAGGTTTAGCTCTACTTTAAATGACAGCCAATTTTTAAAGTGTTCCAGCAGGTTGTAGGAATGTTGTGCTCTGCTCCTTAAAAGAAAGACAGAAGCAAAAATTGTGGCATGGTACTATGACAATTTTTGAAGCGCCTCGGGTAGGTGCTTTGTTGAGCCCATGTGAACAAAAAAAGTGAACTGTGAAATCACAGCACAAAATAGCTGAGTTAGACTTAACGGTAACTCCTTTTCTGAAAGTCTTCCAGGACAGGCCAGGCCATGAGACCTAGGGCTCCCCCTACCAGGACAGGAAACATGTTACCCCACCAAATAAAAGGGCTGTCCTCCAGGCCACATGTCAGTCTTCTCAAGAACCGTAGGACGTCCCTACAAAACATATGCATAATACACACAACTTCAGACAAAACCGGGTGGGAATCCGGCTGTCCTGGAAGACTCTCAGTTACCGGTAAGTCTAACTAAGCTTTTCTTCAAGCGTCTTCCAGGACAGCCCATGAGATGATAAGCCAGAACTTACCAGTCTAGGGAGGGACAACTGCCTGAAGGACCTTACGACCAAACGCCTGCTCCTGTGATCCAGGCGATTATGTTTAATGAAGGTCGAATAACTGGATCATGTGGCAGCCCTGCAAATTTGTTCTGGTGAGGCACCAGCCCTCTCAGCCCAAGACGTAGACAAGGCTCTAGTTGAGTGCACATTAACAAAAGACAGAAGACTTACTATCGCAGGGTCCAGTGTCACACTCACAGGTGGTTTCCTTAAGCTTGACGGACCTTTGTCGACACCCTCTTGATAAAATTCCAAAACTGAAGAAATATCATGAGATAATCTTTGATTTTCAGATAACCACAAGTTAAATCTTTTCCAAACCTTGGAATATATGGCTCTAGTGACTGGTTTTCTGCAATTTACCAGGGTCTTGACTACCTTGCAAGAGAACCCTTGGGCGCTCAGTATCTTTTCTTCAGATACCAAGCCGTCAAGCTTAAGGAAACCACCTGTGGGTGTGACACTGGACCCTGCGATAGTAAGTCTTCTCTCTTCGCAAGACTCAGCGGAGGCTCCGAGATCAGAGTCTGTAGCAGGGAAAACCATGGCCTCTTGGGCCAGAAAGGGGCGATTAGGATAAGATCAGTTTCTTCTAGAAGAAACTTCTGGAGGACTTACGGAATAAGTCTGATCGGCGGGAATGCGTAACAGAGGCCGAATGGCCACAGATTCGCCAGAGCATCGATCCCCAATGACTGATCTGCTGGGTTCATGGAAAATAACCTTTGTCTTGCGGTTGTTCTGATTCGCGAACAGAACCGCTTCGGGACATCCCCATCTGTTGGTGCGATCCGAAAAGACTTCGGGATGAAGGGACCAGTTGTCTCGATCTACCCAGTAGCGGCTGAGATAAGTCTGCCAGACAATTGTGTCCTCTTCATGTGCACAGCTGTAATTAAAGCTAGATTCCTTTCTAGCCCATGATAAAATCTCCTGGGCAATAGATTGAAGTATCCTACTCCTCGTGTCTCCATTTGTTGAGGTACGCGACTGTCGCGATATTGTCGGATAGAATTTTGAGATTGTGGCCCTTGATTTCTGGCTGAAATGACTGCAAGGCTTTCTGAACTGCTAGCAGCTCTCTGATTGGATGAAGCTCTTGCTTCCCTCGAAGACCACTCTCCTTGTGCCACTGCATTGCTGAGGTGGGCCCCCCATCCCCAGGAACTTGCATCCATAGTGATCCTTTGGCATATAGGAATGGATCATGGGAGACCTCTTGTTAGGTTCAGGTTTGTCCTCCACCACCACAAGCTTCTCTTTACCCTGGCGGGTAACTGGACCCTTGATTCCAGGGACCTTGCGTCTCTGTCCCAGTCCCTTAATAGAAACAGTTGAAATGGACGTTGATGAAATCTTAACCATGATACTGCGGGAAAGCATGAGGTCATCAGACTCACTGCTCTCGAAACCTGTCTCAGCGAGACCGACTGGTTGGTCTGTAACGCTGACATAGTTTGGATCATTTTTTGTAATTTTCTCCTGAGGAAGAAAAACTTTTTGGTCTACCGAGCAAAAGTCGTATCCCAGATATGTCACCTTCTGGGCTGGAATTAAGGACGACTTCTCTAAGTTTCTCAACCAGCCTAGGGACTGCAGGAAGTTTTGCACAGACTGGAGATCTGCTAATAACTTTTGGTATGACTCTGCTACCACAAGGTGGTCGTCCAGGTAAGGGATAATAGTTATCACCTTTAACCTTAGCGGAGCCAGCGCTTCCCCCAACACCTTTGTAAAAATGCGGGCAGACCGAAGGAGGGCTTGAAATTGAAAGTGCCAAGTCTCTGTTCCCATCTTGACTGCTAATCTCAAGAATCTTTGGAAGGCTGGATGGATAGAGATGTGTAGGTAAGCCTCCCTCAAATCCAAAGTGGCCATGAAGCAGTTTGGGTAAAGCAGGTTTTTGATTGTGAATATCGTCTCCATACGGAAGTGCTTGTATCTGATTAAATGGTTTAGAGACCAAAGGTTCAGGATAAGCCGATACTTCCCTGACAGCTTTTTGATGACAAATATATGGGATAAAACCCCTTGTCCTGATCTGGCCGGGGAACAGGGATCAGGACTTTTTGATCTAATAAGTCTCCAATTTGGAGACCCAGAGCCTTCGCTTTCTCCCGATCTTGGGGAGGAAAGGCCCTCAATCTTCCTCCCACTGGGGGACACAAGTCACTGTGGCTTGGCGTTTTGTTAAGGATTAAACAAGACCCCCCCCCCCACTTTACCTCTGCGCCCTGTCCAATGTTTTTTGGGCCTGTTGTCCTTTTCTCTAGGACGTTGCGGCCTACCTTGGCCACGAAAAAAAACTTTGGCTGTCGGGTTTCTCTTTTTCTCTGGAAACAACTTTTTTCTATCGGCTGTGCGTTCCAGTGCCTCCTGCAGCCCTGGGCCAAAAAGATGATCACCCGTTAAGGGAAGCCCACAAAGGCGCAACTTTGAGGCTTAATAACCTGACCAGGTTTTGAGCCATAGGCTTCTTCTGGCTGAATTCACTAAGGCCGAAGTCCTGGCTGTCATTCTTACCGACTCTGCGGAAGAATCGGCCAAAAATCCCACTGCACGAAAAAGGAGAGGGAAGGACTTCAAAATCTGCTATCTAGAGATACCTGCCGACAGATGTGTTTGAATTTGTGTCAACCACACTTCCAGATTTCTGGCTACACATGTGGAGGCCAGAGCTCGTTTAAGGTTTCCAACGGCTGAATCCCAGGCTCTGTGGAGAAGGATATGCCCTCTTTTGTCCATCGGGTCCTTAAGTGTGCCCATATCGTCAAACGCTAGGTCCGAGTTTTTTTAATCCTTTGAAAGAGGTGGGTCCAACTTAGGATTTTTGTTCCATGGCTGCGCTGTGTCCTCATCAAAAGGAAACCTCCTTTTTAGGTTACCAGAAAAGAAAGGTTTTCTCTGGATTTTCCCACTCCAGTTTGATAGTACCAATCAGGGAACTATGTACTGGAAAAACTCTAGACTTCTTCTTATGCAAACCCTTGTACATAAGATCATGTTTAGATAATTGTACCTCCTCCTCTTTCAATTCAAGTGTTGTATAGATAGCCTTTAATAAGTCAACATCTTCTAAGGCTACCGGGTCATCCTTTACTAGGCCTTCTATACAGGTGCGACAAACTGCTTTGCTCCATGAGGAGCTCAAAATTTGTTTGCGCAAACCGCACATTTCTTTTTTTGGTGGCTGCGCTTGGGCCTTGTCCTGAGTCTTGGTCTGCAAGACAAAATAAATGACCCAAAATGTAATTATAAGCCACCCAATCACTCCATGACACCTCGTGCAGGAGGGAGGAAATGTGTCCCTTTACACCCAATACTACAGAGAGGGGAGGGGGAGGGAACACTCACAGGTATAGCAAGAGGGTGACAAAACACCCCAGGCTTACCTGTGAGGTGCTAGTGTTGGGGACCGCATCCACTGCCTGTGCAGGTACTGCCGAAGGATCCATCCTGCCCCTCTTGGTCGTCCACAGCCTCGCTGCTTTACCGAGAAACACCAGCAGCCAGCGTCCCTTGTTTGCGGTGTTATGAAGACTGGAACCGGCGTCTCCGGCGCCCGATGATGTCATATGCCCCGGAAGTGACCTCTCTAGGTACTTCCTGTGGGCCAGCTTGGAGCGCAGTAGCTCCGCCCCCTCGAGCGCCGTGGCTTCCTCTTTCCCCTGCACGTATCAGCCACACTGTCAGTGGGGAAAGGACACAGCTGCTCTGCCTGTAGCTCTTAGTGCCTTGCACTATGCATTTGGGAGCCGACATCACCCCGGCCCTCGCCCTCTCCAGGCACTTAAAAACAGGGGACAGCAGCACAGCAAACTTCCCCAGCGGAGGCTGCTTCTGGCACAGGAGAAAAGGTTAGTGATATGCCCCAAACAGCCCCTGCTCATTAGACCTAGGGGACCAGTTTCCAGGAACATGTTACCCCCCCATCCGGAGGAAACACTAATAACTGACATGGGGCCTGGAGGACCGCCCTTTTATCTGGTGGGGGCAACGTGTTTCCTGTCCTGGTAGGAGGAGCCCTAAGCCTCATGGGCTGTCCTGGAAGAAGCTTGGTGGAAAAAAAAAAAAAAAAAAAAAAAAAAAATTGTACAGATGGTACAATCCCTCCAAAGAGAAAAGGGCCTCTAACCCTGAACCCCCTGGGGCACAGAGCTCCTGACAGAGGCAGGGTACACCATGGTCTACCTAGGCCAAAAGAAAGATAGACCCCACTCCTTAGGGACCAGCCAAAGCCAGTCCATCAAGTACTTGGTGAGGGATTCTGCCAGAGAGAGACCTCTCTAGATGGGAGAGACAAAAAACCCAAAGACCACAGAACATCAGGGCAGGCCCTCATGACATGCACCCTCAGTCTCTGAAAAGACACCACACCTGCAGTTTATGTGCTTGTGAAATAAATATGTGACACACCCAAAAGAAATAAAAGAAAGCATGTGCAATACACAGTGGGCCTTTCGGCCAGTATAAGAAAATTGCCCTTGATAGCCAAAAGGCTTGCCCAAAAGTGTAGTGCAATAAAACATAAGGTGACATGATTTAGTGCCAGTGAAACACCAATGGAATAGTGCAGCCCAAAAGTGTTTTTCCGGCACCCCTGAAATGGCAAATCACCAGGAGCCCTTTGTGTCTCCCAGACCCTGGCCTAAAAATGCAGCCCCATTCAAAATCAGAAAGATGTTGGAAGTTAAGGAGAGCCCTGCATTCAACCAGGTACAAGTCTGGTAAACCAGGCCAGATTCAACCCACGAGGAGAAGGACACTCCCACCATATTAAATCAGGAAGCTACTAACCAACTCTCCCTGGTCTAAAAAGGCACCAGCTTTCTTATAAAGGCCAAGAAATGAAGAAGAAAAAAAAATAAAAGTGTGGTCATTAACATGTGATCACATGTTTTGTGATCGCCAGCAAATGTTTGGACTCAAGCACCACACTGTGATCAGAGACTTAATTCACAAAGCCTGAAGTGGAATTAAAACACTCCTATATTTTATAGCCAAGGAAGCTGCCATCTTAGCCTCTGATCTGCACATGTGATCAGTCATGACACCAGCCATTTAATGGCTTCACGGTTTAGATTAGAGTACAAGCAACTGACAGTTGACCTTCACGGCATGCCTTAAATGTAACCACTTTGGGATACCGTTAGAGGCCATTTCTAGCGCTAAAACGCCTGAAAACCGCCTCTCATTCATTTCAGTGTGTATTTAACACTGGGGCGGTGTGCTTGCGGGATGTTAGGAAAAGTCCTGCAAGCAGTATCTTGGGGCTGTTTGGGAGCGCTCCCAAAACGCCCTACCCAGGGTGTTAAAAGCACCCACTAGCGGCAGAAAAGTGCCGCTTAAACAGCGCCGTTAAAACGAGCGGCGCTTTAGTGCTGACGCGGCTCAGTGTGAAGCTGGTCTTAAATCAACTGGTTTATAAACCAGCCTAAAGTGCTCTATTTTTAGCTAAGTGACTAGTTTTCATTTCATTCAACTGCAAACAAGAATACTTCAGGTCAGTTACCTTTGTGAACTGGTCCCAGAGCTGTTCCAAAATGGCCTGGTCACTGGAATGTGGACACACATGCCCATTCACATAGATTTTCCACAGGAGTAGTTTTACATATGTCATGGTGCTTTATTGCACTACGTAAAAAGGGTGTAGGGCTACTGCCTATGAACTTTAAAGGGTTAAACCTCCATCTCCTCCATTTCACCAAAACCCATGCTTACTTTAAGTATTTGTGTATGAGTTCCTGTCGGGAGAGCAGATCCTCTGGGAAGGGAACCGTTGGCATTGTATACTGGTGCTTCAAAGGGCTCTCCTGGTTGCGATGAAAGGAAGCCTGACATGTCAAGATTGGGACGCCATGCTGTATGGCTTTTACAGATCGAACACTGAAACTTCGGCCATCTCTTGTCCTCTCCACTTGGTACAAGACTGGAATATCGGGGTCCCCTAGGGATTGATGCAATAAGATCAGAGATGTAAATTCAGGAAGAGATGTATAGGCAAAGTACAACTAAACGTAGCGCCAAGCTGTAAATCTTAGTTCCTCTTTAGACCTTACTGGACACATAACACAGTATAAATTAGTATAATGTAGCCTATTTAAAGTAAACGTGGGCCCAATCTCTAACCTCTCATAGAAGATGTAACCAATTAATGTCATCTTCAGTTCACATTATTAACCACACGTGAAATCGCACGGGAACCACACCGCATTCCTGTTCAATTCACATGCATCACACCAAAGTCATGCATGTACCAACTTTGGAACCACAATGCAACCGGATTGCATAGTACTTTTGTACCATGTGATCCGGTGAAGGCAAACACTGCATTTGCGACCTGCGTTTGGGATGTCATTAAGATTGCACTGACACCTGCAGTGGATGGCAAGGGCAGTACGATTTGAATGTGGTGCAGGAAATGCGCACGGATCAGGGGGTTTCTTGCAGTGCATTAGTGTGAACCTAGGCCAATAGTCAACATCTTTAAAAAGAAGAAGTACAGCCAAAGCTGTTAGCGCAGAGAGCCGGAGAGTCACTAGCTCACTGCTCGTGGAGCACTGAGAACTGAGCGATCAGCAGTGTTTGATCGCTCAGTTCTAAGTCTTAGAAGTGGTGGGGGACAGATTCTGCATCCACCTTGGCAAGTGTGACTTAAAAAAAAAAACCCACTAGAAAAACTTTTCTAAGAAATAAACCTTCAGCTTTCACTAAAATAATACTTGCAAATCCTGCAATTAAAAAGGTCCTAATGTATGTATTTCTGAAATAAACCGTCCCTGTCACTCTGTAGTGCCTTGTATTTTCACCCTGTCACAAAAGGCTTCCTATGGAGACTACAAATAGCCATATTCATGCATTGCATGGGCATAGCCCAATGTTGTCACCATCAGGAAACCCAACCTAAGAAACTGCATGCAGACATCACTGGAGTTTATGTAGACAGGAAACAGCTGCAAACACTGCAGAAGATCCTGCCATTTTATGCATAACATTTAGAAGCTTATGTCACACATCACCCACTTTTCTAACCACTTGAAGACAAAGCCCTTTCTGTTTACATGAAAAAAATTTTTTTTTTTTGCACGAAAATTACTTTGAACCCCCAAACATATATTTTTTAAAGCAAAATCCCTACAGATTAAAATGGTGGGTGTTGCAATTTCCCCCCCCCCACACAGTATTTGTGCAGCGACTTTTCAAACGCAAAAAAAACAAAAAAAAAAAAAAAAGAAACCACACTTTAATGTTAATGCACTAAAACACACTATATTGCCCAAATGTTTGATGAAATAAAAAAAAATAAAAAAAAGATAATCTTATGTCGAGTACATGGATACCAAACACGACGTGCTTTAAAATTGCACACAAACGTGCAGCGGCGACAAACTACATACATTTTTAAAAGCCTTTAAAAAAGGTTACCACTTTAGATTTACAGAGGAGGTCTACTGCTAAAATTACTGCCCTCAATCTGACCTTCGCGGTGATACCTCATATGCATGGTGCAATTGCTGTTTATATATATGACCCCAGACCGACGCTTGCGTTCGCCTTTGCGTGTAAGCACAGGGGGACAGTGGTGCTTTTATTTATTTATTTTTTTAAACTGTTCCTTTCATTTTTTTTTTTTTAAATCATTTTATTGTTATCTCAGGGAATGTAAAAATCCCCTGTGATAGCAATAGTTAGTGACAGGTACTCTTGAAAAAATTGGGGTCCTTTCCTCTGCCCTCAAAGCATCTGACCACACCAAGATCGGTGTGATAAAATGCTTTCCCAATGGCGCTGTTTATATCCGGCAAAACCATTTTATGAAATGCTCGTAGCTTCTGGTTTCTTAGGCCACAGAGATGATTGGAGCCATTCTGGTCTCTGGTCAGCTGGAGGAACCACCGGCTGCATGCTTGGGTTCCCTGTTGGGACAGGAGAGCCCGAGAAAACCATGGAAGATGATGGGGATGTTCACCCTCAAACTGCTTGTAAAAGCAGTCTAGAGGCTAATTAGCCACTACGATTGCTTTTACATGAAAGCCGACCGCTGGCTGAAAAAAGATGATACCAAGAGGATACCTAAACCTGCAGGCATCATTCTGGTATAACCACTCAAAGTCCAGCAACATACCAGTATGGCCATCTCATCTTTCAAGACCCTGTGTTAGTGTGCCCTAGGACTGTTTTGCTGTACCCTATGCTAATACTCCACTAGTGTGTGGTAGTGTTTGAAACAGTCACCGATGCAGAGACCAGTGTGGTCAAGACAGGAGGGACAATAAAAGTGGTCGGGATGTCCCACTGATCGTTCAACATACCTGATCAGTGTGTCATGCAGGTCAGACGGCGGCCATTCCAGTGTACAAAAGCCGCGCCTCCTCCTCGTCCGATAGGCAGAACACTCAGTTTTCCCAGCAGTCAGTGTTCAGCCTATCACGGACGTCCTCTCATCCTCATCCCATGGACGAGGATGAGAGGATGTCCGTGATAGGCTGAACACTGACTGCTGGGAAACAGTGGTCTGCCTATCACAGACGAGGAGGAGGCACGGTTTTTGTAAACTGGAATGACCGCCGTCTGACCTGCATGACACACTGATCAGGTATGTTGAACGATCAGTGGGACATCCCGACCGCTCACCGCTACATTTAAAATGGCAATCCCCCACAGAGAGCTTGCAGATCGGCACAGGAAGGATGCAATGGACACAGTGTGGTAGGCAGATCTGGACAGGGAGGCTGCAATAGACACAGTGAGGTATGCAACTGCAGATGGGCATTGCTGACCCTCTTTTCCACTTACAGTAGCTGCTGCATTTCTCACCCTCGGCTTATAGTTGAGTCAATAGGTTTTCCCAGTTTGTGGTAAATTAGGTGCCTCGGCTTATACTCGAGTATATACGGTAAGTATACAGATACTTTTTTGTACCAGCATCTGGCCTTATGGGCAATTAGGTACGGCGCCAACAGCTGGTCGTTGAGGTCCACCTCTCCCATGTTAAGGTTGTATTCGTGGACACAGAGGGGTTTCTCCACACCAGTCGCCGTATGAATTTGGACACTCGTATTTGCGTGAAGGGAGGACAGAACAAAAACATTCCGTGAATCCCTCTACTTCACTGCTAACAAATTATTACACTTCAAGCAGGCTCTCTCCCCCCATCTAAGTCGGGATTCTACAAGCCTTTGGGGGAAGCCCCGGCGATTAGTTCACACGGTGCCACATGCGCCAATTCCATAATCAAAAAGGTGACTAAAAAGTGGCACGCTCGTGTAATAATTGTCCACGTACAAGTGGTACCCCTTTCCGAATAAGGGTGACACCAAGTCCCACACAATCTTACCAGCGCTCCCTATGTAGTCTGGGCAGTTCTCCGGCTCCACGTGACTATCTTTTCCCTCGTAAACCATAAAACTACATGTATAGCCTGTTGCCCTGTCACAGAGCTTATACATCTTGACCCCATATCTGGCATGCTTGCTGGGAAGATACTGTTTGATAGACAAGTGGCCAGAAAACTTAATCAGGGACTCATCAACACACACAACTTGATCGGGATTAAACAAGGCTGCAAACTGTTGGTTAAAGTGGTTTACGAGGGGCCGAATTTTATAGAGCCGATCAAATCCAGGGTCACCACGAGGACGACAGAGTTCATTATCATTGAAGTGCATGAACTGGGGGGGGGGGGGATGGGGTACAGGTGCTTCAGAAGTGGTGGGCTCCCAATTAGGATTGGCAAATGCAGCAGGAAGGGCACTATGGGCTTGATGTGCCTGTGTGTCTTCTTCTTGGTGGCTGTGGGACACTAATCGTGCTAGCCACCTCACCAGCTTGAACTGCACTTATGGGACTCGCCACGTCACCAAGTGTTACTGCAGTGCTGGATGTACGACCAGGATGTACTAGGCCGCTGGTGGTTGCCAGTTCACCAGAAGGATGAGTGGCACTAGTACTGGCTCTCTGCTCCACACGAGATCCCTGCGGTTCTTGCACCTCAACGACAGCAGGAGAATGGGGTCGGGTACGCCTGACCTTGGCAGGGACCACTACTCCATCGTCAGAGTCATCTGTCAGGGTGCCGCTGCTGTCTACCGGTTCATATTCTGAGCCTGAATCTGACAGATGAGTGACTTCCTCCTCACTATTCATCATGCTCAGAAACGTGTAGGCCTCTTCACTGCTGTACCTTCGATTTGAAATTTTGGTCTCTAAATTTACTGGTACAGTAGTGAGACTCGCAGGGGAAAAAAAAAAAAAAAAAAAAAAGAAGAAAGAAAGAAAGAAGAAAGAAAGAAAGAGCTCCTGATGGTCAGCGACTGCTTCAGAAAAAATCTGTTTTCACAGGGATCAGGCCTGACTCTGCGAATGCTGCAGTTATGCGTTTAGTGTTTTTGTAAGTGACAGTGATCGATTGATACAGCACTTGGGTGGGCTGGGCTAAACGCAGGTGCTAGCAGGTATCTGGGCTGATACCACTAATGCCGCGTACACACGAGCGGACTTTACGGCAGACTTTGACGGACTTTTTGAATGAAACGGACTTGCCTACACACAATCAACCAAAGTCCGACGAATTCGTACATGATGATGTACGACCGGACTAAAACAAGGAAGTTCATAGCCAGTAGCCAATAGCTGCCCTAGCGTGGCTTTTTGTCCGAACTAGCACACAGACGAGCGGACTTTTCGACCGGACTCGAGTCCGTCGGATAGATTTGAAGATGTTTCAAATCTAAGTCCGGCAAACTTTTGAGAAAAAAAAAAAAAAAAAAAGTCAGCTGGAGCCCACACACGATCGAATTGTACGACAGACTCCGGTACACCGGAAAAGTTTGCCGGAAAGTCCGCTCGTGTGTACGCGGCATTACACTGCGTTTTTGGGAACCCTAAACTGCTGGGGATGCTAGTATAGATCTCATCAGACCTCAATCCGTTCAGACATTATACAGTACTACTAAGGGAGGTGTATGGTGCATGGGTGTTAGCGCTACTGGCACTAATCTGATGCTGCTTGGGGCGACGCAGACCCTAATTGACACTAAAAACTGATATCACCTGCTGGGTGATCAGGGGGTTAAACCTTTATTTAGGCAATATACGGCGGGTGCCCTGACGCTATAAAAAAAAATAACTAGCTAACCAGCATCACCCGTGTCACTAATACAGTGATCACTGGTGACAGGGGGTGATCAAGGGGTTAAACCTTTATTAGGGGGGTCCCTAGACCTATCTGGGCCTACCACCAAGTACCCAAACACTGATTTTTGTTACTAATCAAAAAAAAATAAAAAATTATGAACACTGCACTGGGTGACAGTGACGGGGTGAAGGGGTTAACTGGGAGGGTGACAAGTGTACCTACATGAACTGGTGTTAGTGTAGTGTTGGTGCACTTACTGTGAGATGTCTCCTCTCCCCTCTCTGGAACGGAAAAGAGTTCCACGAGGAGAGATGACATCACTTCCCCTGCTGTGTTTACACTTACACATGCAGGGAAGAATTTCATTCGCCAGGACCGATCACCAGGTCCAGGCCAGATACCATTGGGCTGGGCCTGGGGATTGATCGGTTCTGAAGCAAATCTGATCAAGGCAGCGTATAGCTACAACGATTCGCACAGCCGGGCCAACCTGCCGCAGTATAACTGCGGTGGCTGGTCTGGAACCAGTTAAAGTTGTTAAATCCTTACATATACCCAGGAAAGTGACTGGCCTCAGGTGGTACACAGGTGAAACAAAATTGTCCTACATAAGCTGTACTTGTCTATCTGCAGCCTTCACTTTGGGCGTTTGTTCAAAGTGCTGAATTCATAAAGCTTGTCAGTTTAAAAAAGGAAGGGCGGAGAGCTGAAGTTACTCTGCAAAGCTCAGCTCTGAGAGCTGATTGGAGAGAAGGGACAACCCCCCACCCCCCCACCCCCCCTCACACAGGAAGAGAGCTGAGGCTGTCAATCTGCTGGAGAGCCTGCCCCTGTCACCATTTTTCTCTTGGTGTCAGAAAAACTTGTCAGAAGTGATTTATGCTGATAGAGGAATGAAGCAACAGACAGAAATGCCACTTAGTGCTCTGGATTGAGACAAGTACACACTAGACAGGGATATGCTTTTTCTGAGGTTTACAACCACTCTAAAATAAGGAAATGGCAATCGTTTATCATACACAGTCTTTAGGCAAATTGAATGTTATTCAATTTCTCAGTAGGGTTTACATCTATATTAACAAGCTGAATCAATGCTGGAATTACAAAAACAAGGAGGTAATGTGAGTCAATTATATTACAGCTCAATGGTCACAGCCATATAAACACATTACATGGTCAGAACTGGAGGAAATGTCAAGGCGATTGTTACACATGAACCTGATAAAGTTCAGAGCAAAGTACAGTGTGGTAAGCCTGCACACTGCTCTAATACAAGGTGCTAAATTATGACAACATATCAGATTTCACCACAAAACACTAAAGCTGGATACACACTATCCAATTTTCTGTAGATTTTTTTTCCCCCTTCAGATTTACAAAAATATATAATATGTAATATGAGGTCAAACTTTAAGAGTTTAAATTTGTATGCAATCAGGCAGGCCCTTGCACTACATGGTTTTGGTAAATCGAAGACAAAAATCTGCAGAAAATCTAATAGTGTGTATGGGGTCTAAAGCCCTTTGACACATGCGGATCATTCATTTAATCAGTTCAGTCACTTCAAAAAGTAGTATCAGTTTTTCATTTTTTTCTTCTTTTTACATCCACTACCAATGCAAAAACAGATGAAAAACCTGACGATTTGTCAGTGTACATCCGTTTTCCATTGCAATACATTCAGTGGAGCCCAGAGGAGGTCTTTTAGACCCTGCATGTTTAATTAAAGAGAACCTGTCACCTAAAAAGCATCACTTTGTCCCCTATGTAATGAAAGAAATAAAAATGAAAAAAAAAAAAAAAAAAAAGTTAAGCACCCCCCACATATACGCAAAACGCATGCGTCAGGGGGGGCGCCTACATGGGAAAACGGCGATTGTGATACACGTTACTTATTGCCATGCTTGCCGGAGTGAAAGCAATAGTTCTAGCACAAGAACTTTGAAAATATAGGGTACTGAAATATGTCGCCATTTTTACAAGTATAATGAGTAGGCCCTCTGAATCCTCCTGTATTGTAATCGTACTGTCTGCCCCCATGTAGTAAAGGGCTGCGCAAACTGTCAGCGCTATATAAATCTTGTAATAATAATTTCCCGGGCACACACAAAATTTAAGGTTTGACATGTTGGGTATCCATTTACTCAATGCAAACTGGTCTTTTATATTTTACCAAAAATGTGCAAACTTGCCATGGCATGTGCATGGCTCCATGTTATGTTTTAGATGGGCGGTCAAACTACGGTTGATTGTACCACCTGTGTATACAAGGCCTTAGCAATGCAGACCCAGACACCATGGGGTGGATTTACTAAAACTGCAGTGTGCAAACTCTGGTGCAGCTGTGCATGGTAGCTAATCAGCTTCTAACTTCAGCTTGTTCCATTAAAGGAGTTGTAAAGTCAGAAGGTTTTTTTTATCTCAATGCATTAAGACAAAAAGCCTTCTATGTGCAGCAGCCCCCCCCCCCCCCCCCCCAAATACTTACCTGAGCCCCATCTCTATCCAGCGATTTCCACGAGTGTCTTGCCTGTTCGGGACTCTCCCTCCTGACTGGCTGAGACACAGCAGTGGCGCCATTGGCTTTCGCTGCAGTCAAAGTCAGTTAACCAATGAGAGAGCGGGAGAGCGCGCACACCACACAGAGCTGCAGCTCAGCTGCCCCCCATAGCAAGCTGCTTGCTGTGGGGGCACTCAACAGGAGGGAGGGGCCAGGAGCACAGAAGTGGGACCTGAGAAGAGGAGGATCTAGGCTGCTCTGTGCAAATCCACTGCACAGGGCAGGCAAGTATAACAGGTTTTTTTTTTTCCTATAAAAATAAGACAACTTTACAATCACTAAGCTTTGACAAATAAACCTGGAAGCTGATTGGTTTCTATGCAGAGCTGCAACAGAGTTTGCACTCTCCAATCCCCAGTATTTTTATTTATTTATTTATTTTTTTACACACAGAGGGGATTGTAGTTCCTGTAGCGTAATTTTGTTACATACAAATGCTGCTTCTTGAGCTTTTCTTTCATTTATTTTTTTTTATAGTGCCCAAGGGCTCTGTCATTAGGTTTATTGTGAAGTGGTTTTATATCACGTGTGCCCACAGAGGAGAACGTTGAAGTGTTGTTCATAATACCTGCTCGTACGAAGTAGCAGTGTAAGGAGTGGACGTTTTCTTCCTCCGGGACAGAACTGGCAGCTGCCACTAGAGCTTGTCCAACGATCTGCCCACCAAACAGCCTCTTGGTGACGGGTACCCAGTGATGAGAGCCTCTGTAACAGTAAGAACACTTGTAAATAGCATGTCATATGCAGTAAGCAAAGACCTATCTAGCTTTGTGTATCCAGCTTTGAATTTCCTCCATCTGCATGTGAAGTTAATGGCCACCAAACATTAAAGTCCTCATGTGGCCATTGATAAACCAATAATCTGGCCAGTAAAATGAGCTTTAACTCAACGCCATATGCCTGTAAACACGTGTAATTTTTTACACTTGATTTTCCTGCATCTTCTGGCAGAAAGATCCAGCTTCGATAGAAGTATTTTAATATGCCCCTGTGCATGAGGCCTTAGTAAACCTTATATGTGTTGTGCCGCGCTAATCCTAAAAAACTGTAACATGATATAAACAAACAAAAATTCAAGAAAATAAATATATATAAAAATAAGGTAACAATGAGTCCAAATAAATATTCAAAAATTGTCCAATAAAAGAAGTGCAAATATTCTTCTTAAATGTTTCAATGTGCTTAAAAAAAAAAAAATTAAATAAAAAAAAAGGGGGAAGGGAAGAGGAAGGAGAGGAGGACTTGCTCCCCACCCCACTGTGATTAAGCGGCTTACCAGATATGCATGACCAAAGATTAGAATGGTCATACAAGCATTTTGCACCTGTAAGGGTTAATAGGTCCACCTCCAGCAGAAAGATAAAATCAACAGGATTGCCACCCGACGCCACATTAATACCAGTAGACAGGATCTCACACTATAATCATAAAAACATGGGGGGGGGGGGGGGGGGGGGGGAAACACACCCAAACAAGCTCCATAGTGTAAAACCGCTATAGCACAATTGTATTGAAAATGAAAACGCACATATAATCTACTGTAAGAGCACCCTATAGCAGTTTTACTACCACAGGGCGGCAGCTGTGCGCAGGATCACATACACACATATATATATATATATATATATATATATATACATATACATATACATATATATATATATATACATATACATACACATATATATATATATAACACATACACACACACACGTGATCCTGCAGTTCCAGGTAGGGGCCGCGAATGCCTGCTGGCTCACTCCCGCTGTGATTATACACAGCGGGTACCGCAGACTGTCTGCCAGCACCCGCCGATCATCCTGCAGACAGACAGAACAGCAGTCTGCCTATGTAAACAAGGCAGATCACCATTCTGACAAAAGGGAAGGCATGGATCCTGTGTTCCTGCAAAGCAGGGACAAGGATCCAGGTCTTCCCCTAGCAAAAAGCACCTCCCACACTTTCGTAAAACACAGGCTAGGCACACAGTTCACCCTTTGATTGCCCCTGATGTTGACCCCTTGTCATTAGTACAGTGACAGGGCATATGTTTTAGCACTGATCACTGTATTAGTGTCACTGGTCCCCAAAAAGTGTCAGAATGTCTGCCACTAGTCACTTATGACCACTATTACTAGTAAAATAAAAATTAAATAAAATAAAAACATTCCACAGTTTGCTGACATAACTTTTGAGCAAACCAATCAATATACGCTTATTGGTATTTTTTTTTTTACCAAATATATGTAGCAGAATACATATTGGCCTAAATTAATGAAGAAATTAGATTTTTTTATTGGATGCATTTATAGCAGAATGTAAAATTGTTTTCTTTTCAAAATTGTCTGCCTTTTTTGTTTTGTAGCACAAAAAAAAAAATGCAGAGGTGATCAAATACCACCAAAAGAAAGCTCTATTTGTTGGAAAAGAAAGGAGATGCATTTTATTTGGGTCCAGCGTCGCACAATGGTCAGTTAAAGTAATGGAGTGCCATATTGCAAAAAATGGTCTGGTCATAAAAGGGGGGGGGGGGGGGAATCGTCCGGAGGTCAAGTGGTTAAAGCAGGGGTCCACCTATCTATCTTTTTTTTTTTTTTTTTTTTTTAATTCATTCACAAACTTTTCTTCTCAGCATTACATACTCACATATTGTGTGTAATATGTCCGCCTGTGTCAGATTTTGTCGGAAAGAATAACTTATATTATTCACTGCAGGCGGTTTCCATCTTCATTGTGGGCATTTGAAGCCCACAAGCATTTATTTCCTGGATGTGGTGAATGCTGTGCTCCCAGCATTCACCGCTCGTTCCCGCACATGCTCAGTGGCATCCTGGGAAGCCTGAGACTAGCTCCCAGGAGACTGGGAGAGGCTTGAAACACGCCTACTCCCACGGGAGGAGAACCAGGAAGTGCAAAGAAGAATAGAAAAATAAAAGGTAATTACGGCGATTTAAATTTTTTTTAAATGGCATGTCAGCATCTAGGCAAGGAAGAGAATACATACAGATATTGTTCAAAATTTGGGTGGAAACCCGCTTTAAGAGACTCAAGCGCTCCCGTATGTAAATCACCATCCAGGTCCAGACCGATTACAGATCGTATGAAAGATGACGTCACGTCCTAAGGCTCTGCCCAAACGGTTTCACTGTAGAGGGCATCATCAAGGGTACTGGCCAGTAGCAAAGTCCTTGGGCCCCTTTCACAATTGTGCGACTTGTCTGTGCAACTTAAAAGTAGTCCCTGTACTACTTTGGTGTGAGTTACACAGGCATTCCCTGAAATCGCTGCAAATTTGTTGTCGCAGTAGTGTGAAAGGGGCCTTAGTAAACCTCTCAATACTATAAGGCCTCTTGCACTCAGGTGCCAGAGCCATATGAGATAAACTTTGGGTGCACTTTACCACAGAAAATTTAGCCGTTGCATATAGGTACGTCTAGAAATCATTTACAGGATTTCACCATTTGTGGGTATATGCAGTGATAAGCATGTCTACAGGCATACACTTCTAGACCAGATTGTCTGATTCCAGGGGCATCTGTCCATACCTGTGCCTGTGCAACTACTGGCGAATTCCCGTGTACACCCACAGCCCATAATCGACTTCTATGGGCAACTGTACTCAGCGGTAGCTTCTGGGTGAGGAAATACATCCAAATGTGAAATGGGTCCTGGTATCCTCGTGCATGTGGCTAGTATTACATAAAAGGCAGCTAGCAGTGCCGCCACCTACCTGCAGATATCTTGTGAAGAGCCAATTATCCTGGGGGTATGCTAAAGTTGGCCATACACTATACAGTCTGATTGTACAATCTCATAAGGGCCTGTGTCATTGTTTAGAAATTGATTGCAATGTCCTACATGGACTACACCGGGACCCAGCACGCACTATCCCTCTATGTGTCCACCGGGCACTACAGGCACCCAGCATCCCCCACGTGTCCATCCGACACCCAGCACGCAGCATACCCCTACGGGTACATCCCCCTACGTGTCCACCTGGCACGCAGTATATCCCTACAGGTACATCAGGCACAAAGCATGCACTATCCCCCACAGGTACCCAGCATGAAGTATACCCCTAAGTGTCAACCAAGCATGCACTATCCCCCTATGTGTCCACCGGGCGCCCAGCATGCACTAGCCCCCTACGAGTACATCAGGCACCCAGCATGAAGTATACCATATGTGTCAACTCAACATGCAGTATCCCCCTCTATGTGTCCACCGGGCACCCCGCGTGCAGTATCCCCCTCTACGTGTCCACCGGGCACCCCGCGTGCAGTATCCCCCCCTCTATGTGTCCACCCGGCACCCCACGTGCAGTATCCCCCTGTGTGTGTCCACCCGGCACCCCGCATGCAGTGTCCCCCTCTGTGTGTCCACCAGGCATCCCGCATGTAGTATCCCCCCTATGTGTGTCCACCAGGCACCCCGCATGTAGTATCCCTCCTATGTGTACACCGGGCACCCAGCATGTAGTATCCCCCCTATGTGTACACTGGGCGCCCCGCATCCTCCTATATGTACACCAGGCACCCTGCATGCAGTATCCCCCCCATGTGTACACCGAGGGCCCCGCGTGCAGTATCCCCTCTATGTGTCCAACGGGCACCCCGCGTGCAGTATCCCCCTCTATGTGTCCAACGGGCACCCCGCGTGCAGTATCCCCCTCTATGTGTCCAACGGGCACCCCGCGTGCAGTATCCCCCTCTATGTGTCCAACGGGCACCCCGCGTGCAGTATCCCCCTCTATGTGTCCAACGGGCACCCCGCGTGCAGTATCCCCCTCTATGTGTCCAACGGGCACCCCGCGTGCAGTATCCCCCCCTATGTGTACACCGAGGGCCCCGCGTGCAGTATCCCCTCTATGTGTCCAACAGGCACCCCGCGTGCAGTATCCCCCTCTATGTGTCCAACGGGCACCCCGCGTGCAGTATCCCCCTCTATGTGTCCAACGGGCACCCCGCGTGCAGTATCCCCCTCTATGTGTCCAACGGGCACCCCGCGTGCAGTATCCCCCTCTATGTGTCCAACGGGCACCCCGCGTGCAGTATCCCCCTCTATGTGTCCAACGGGCACCCCGCGTGCAGTATCCCCCTCTATGTGTCCAACGGGCACCCCGCGTGCAGTATCCCCCTCTATGTGTCCAACGGGCACCCCGCGTGCAGTATCCCCCCCTATGTGTACACCGAGGGCCCCGCGTGCAGTATCCCCTCTATGTGTCCAACAGGCACCCCGCGTGCAGTATCCCCCTCTATGTGTCCAACGGGCACCCCGCGTGCAGTATCCCCCTCTATGTGTCCAACGGGCACCCCGCGTGCAGTATCCCCCTCTATGTGTCCAACGGGCACCCCCCGCGTGCAGTATCCCCCTCTATGTGTACACCGAGGGCCCCGCGTGCAGTATCCCCTCTATGTGTCCAACAGGCACCCCGCGTGCAGTATCCCCCTCTATGTGTCCAACGGGCACCCCGCGTGCAGTATCCCCCTCTATGTGTCCAACGGGCACCCCGCGTGCAGTATCCCCCTCTATGTGTCCAACGGGCACCCCGCGTGCAGTATCCCCCTCTATGTGTCCAACGGGCACCCCGCGTGCAGTATCCCCCTCTATGTGTCCAACGGGCACCCCGCGTGCAGTATCCCCCTCTATGTGTCCAACGGGCACCCCGCGTGCAGTATCCCCCCCTATGTGTACACCGAGGGCCCCGCGTGCAGTATCCCCTCTATGTGTCCAACAGGCACCCCGCGTGCAGTATCCCCCTCTATGTGTCCAACGGGCACCCCGCGTGCAGTATCCCCCTCTATGTGTCCAACGGGCACCCCGCGTGCAGTATCCCCCTCTATGTGTCCAACGGGCACCCCGCGTGCAGTATCCCCCTCTATGTGTCCAACGGGCACCCCCCGCGTGCAGTATCCCCCTCTATGTGTCCAACGGGCACCCCGCGTGCAGTATCCCCCTCTATGTGTCCAACGGGCACCCCGCGTGCAGTATCCCCCTCTATGTGTCCAACGGGCACCCGGCGTGCAGTATCCCCCTCTATGTGTCCAACGGGCACCCGGCGTGCAGTATCCCCCTCTATGTGTCCAACGGGCACCCGGCGTGCAGTATCCCCCTCTATGTGTCCAACGGGCACCCCGCGTGCAGTATCCCCCTCTATGTGTCCAACGGGCACCCCGCGTGCAGTATCCCCATCTATGTGTCTAACGGGCACCCCGCGTGCAGTATCCCCCCCCATGTGTACACCGAGGGCCCCGCGTGCAGTATCCCCTCTATGTGTCCAACGGGCACCCCGCGTGCAGTATCCCCCTCTATGTGTCCAACGGGCACCCCGCGTGCAGTATCCCCCTCTATGTGTCCAACGGGCACCCCGCGTGCAGTATCCCCCTCTATGTGTCCAACGGGCACCCCGCGTGCAGTATCCCCCTCTATGTGTCCAACGGGCACCCCGCGTGCAGTATCCCCCTCTATGTGTCCAACGGGCACCCCGCGTGCAGTGTCCCCCTCTATGTGTCCACCCGGCACCCAGCATGTAGTATCCCCCCTATGTGTACACTGGGCACCCCGCATCCTCCTATATGTACACCAGGCACCCTGCATGCAGTATCCCCCCCCATGTGTACACCGAGGGCGCCACATGCAGTATTCCTCTATGTGTCCACGGGGAACCCCGCATGCAGTATCCCCCTGTGTGTCCAACGGGCACCCCGTGTGCAGTATCCCCCTTAGGTGTCCAGCGGGCACCCCGCGTGTAGTGTCCCCCTCTATGTATCCCCCTGTGTGTCCACCGGGCACCCCGCATGCAGTATCCCCCTGTGTGTCCACCGGGCACCCCGCATGCAGTATCCCCCTGTGTGTCCACCGGGCACCCCGCATGCAGTATCCCCCTCTGTGTCCACCGGGCACCCCGCATGCAGTATCCCTCTCTGTGTCCACCGGGCACCCCGCATGCAGTATCCCCCCCTGTGTCCACCGGGCACCCCGCATGCAGTATCCCCCTCTGTGTCCACCGGGCACCCCGCATGCAGTATCCCCCTCTGTGTCCACCGGGCACCCCGCATGCAGTATCCCCCTCTGTGTCCACCGGGCACCCCGCATGCAGTATCCCCCTCTGTGTCCACCGGGCACCCCGCATGCAGTATCCCCCTCTGTGTCCACCGGGCACCCCGCATGCAGTATCCCCCTCTGTGTCCACCGGGCACCCCGCATGCAGTATCCCCCTCTGTGTCCACCGGGCACCCCGCATGCAGTATCCCCCTCTGTGTCCACCGGGCACCCCGCATGCAGTATCCCCCTCTGTGTCCACCGGGCACCCCGCATGCAGTATCCCCCTCTGTGTCCACCGGGCACCCCGCATGCAGTATCCCCCTCTGTGTCCACCGGGCACCCCGCATGCAGTATCCCCCTCTGTGTCCACCGGGCACCCCGCATGCAGTATCCCCCTCTGTGTCCACCGGGCACCCCGCATGCAGTATCCCCCTCTGTATCCACCGGGCACCCCGCATGCAGTATCCCCCTCTGTGTCCACCGGGCACCCCGCATGCAGTATCCCCCTCTGTGTCCACCGGGCACCCCGCATGCAGTATCCCCCTCTGTGTCCACCGGGCACCCCGCATGTAGTATCCCCCCTATGTGTACACCGGGCACCCCGCATCCCCCTATGTGTACACCGGGCACCCCGCATCCCCCTATGTGTACACGGGGAACCCCGCATGCAGTATCCCCCTATGTGTACACGGGGAACCCCGCACGCAGTATCCCCCTGTGTGTACACGGGGCACCCCGCACGCAGCATCCCCCTGTGTGTACACGGGGCACCCCGCACGCAGCATCCCCCTGTGTGTACACGGGGCACCCCGCACGCAGCATCCCCCTGTGTGTACACGGGGCACCCCGCACGCAGCATCCCCCTGTGTGTACACGGGGCACCCCGCACGCAGCATCCCCCTGTGTGTACACGGGGCACCCCGCACGCAGCATCCCCCTGTGTGTACACGGGGCACCCCGCACGCAGCATCCCCCTGTGTGTACACGGGGCACCCCGCACGCAGCATCCCCCTGTGTGTACACGGGGCACCCCGCACGCAGCATCCCCCTGTGTGTACACGGGGCACCCCGCACGCAGCATCCCCCTGTGTGTACACGGGGCACCCCGCACGCAGCATCCCCCTGTGTGTACACGGGGCACCCCGCACGCAGCATCCCCCTGTGTGTACACGGGGCACCCCGCACGCAGCATCCCCCTGTGTGTACACGGGGCACCCCGCACGCAGCATCCCCCTGTGTGTACACGGGGCACCCCGCACGCAGCATCCCCCTGTGTGTACACGGGGCACCCCGCACGCAGCATCCCCCTGTGTGTACACGGGGCACCCCGCACGCAGCATCCCCCTATGTGTACACGGGGAACCCCGCACGCAGTATCCCCCCCCCTATGTGTACACGGGGCACCCCGCACTCAGTATCCCCCCCTATGTGTACACCGGGCACCCAGCATGTAGTATCCCCCTATGTGTACACCGGGCACCCAGCATGTAGTATCCCCCTATGCAGACTGTACAGCAGGTAATGACACACACTGTCTGAAGCCCCCAGTCACATGACTCTTCCCCTATACATACAACCAGCAGCACCTGAACAGATCCTTCTCCAGCGGCTCCAGGTTGAGCACACTGGTCACCAGCACACTCCTCAGGTCCTGAGCCTTCTTGCCTTCCGGCTCCTCCAGCACATCCTCCGGCTGCAGATACCCGGCCATCCTCAGTGTGCGCTCCCTATACTAACCCTTGTACATCAGCTAGTGACACCCACAGCTCCGCCCACCGGCACACAGGTGTACACCGGGCCGGAAGTGACGGAAGACAACATCCTCTCTTCCTCATGCTCCAATCCGGGATTGGACGCTGGCTGTGGGGGGGTGGGCACAGTCCGAGTATAAATACTATAGAAAAGGCGTGGCCAAAGCCCAACGTTCTCTTTTCCTGGCTCGGCTGTCATTGTTTACGGTGCTTTGGTTTCCCAGCAATACAGGAAGCTGCGAGAATCGGTGATCAGTCCAGGAAAACGCTAAAATCTGCATCCTGAGTCTATAGAAGAGCAGGAGAGCTCCATACTGAGGGGATACATGAGTGAGGTCAGTGGTCCTTCCATGGTAACCAAGAGGATGCATGCAGGTCCTCCTCCAGCATCAGGAACCCATAGAGCGCCATCCTCCTAATCCTATCAATCTGCTAGATGACGACGATGTATAATGTCTCCATAGGCGATCAGTGCGAGGCATACACAAGGCCGTGACCGATCAGTCATCGTCTATGATCACAATGTACTGGATATAAGATCACCGGACGCTTCCCATCGCCTTCACCACAGGACACTGATTTATTTGTCTCTGTAACCCATCGCCTTACAAGTCTTTATTATTTATCGAAGAGCCTGGCGAGGAGGAAGGGTGTCCAGTATGCAGCGTGGAACCTGCTTCATCAACTACGAGGATTTCCGGGAATGCTTCGATTCCTACAAACAGGAGACCAGGCTGACTTTCATGATCCAGAGCTGTGTGTCCGTCCAGCACCACAACCTCAAGCATGGCACCAATCTCCGCGATGACATTGTGTAAGAATCCACGCTGGTATTATGTTGGGACTGGGTCGTTCCACCCACAATAGAGGTTTTGTTACTTGGTAGATGGGGAGGGGGGTGAAGGTACAATTCAAGTCTAAAATGAAAGTGTTAATTTGTCTTTACAGAAAAAAATGTAAAGATGAACTAACCCCATACAGCAGGGGTGTCAAACACCATATGGTGGGCCACATCAGTATTATGGTTGCTCTCAGAGTGCTAGTTGTATCTGTAAGTCTATGGGGAAAATTTACTAAAACTTGAACGCAGAATCTGGTGCAGCTCTGCATAGTAGCCAATCAGCTTCTAACTTCAGCTTATTCAATTAAGCTTTGACAATAAAACCTGGAGGCTGATTTGTTTTTTTGCAGCTTCTTCTTTACATTTTGGAGTGGAAAATGGCTGTTGGGGGACGAGCACCACCGGCATGGTCTCCCAGCCAGGGGAAGAGAGAGGAGAGGAAGAAGCAAGCTGTCTGGATCAGCAGAGAGTGTGATTGCCCGCTTTAATAGCTTTCTCTGGAACTTCCCGTGTTCCCAGGGCTCATAATCACATAGCTTCACCTCTTGGCCCAGTGCCTTTGATAGACAGAACACCGGTCCAATACGGGACGTGTGACCTGGGGCTATGAGACAATGAGCCCCGGGAAGACGGGACGTTCTAATGAGCTATTACAACGGGCAATCACACTCTCTGCTGATCCAGATGGCTTACCTCTTCCTCTGCACAGGCAGGCCACGCTGCATTGGCCACAAGTGAGGCTGCATTGGGCACAGGTCATGGGTGAGGCAACTGGTGTCGAGTAACCCTTAAGACCCGGCTAGTAGCTCCGGACTTGACATTTTTGAGCCCTGCCCTATATAAACCTTATTTAGGTACAGGAACTCAACCCCCCCCCCTCCTCTCCCCCTCCTGGCAAACTGCATCAAAAGGTGGGTGTGGCCAAATTGTAGTGTAGTGTAGATCATACAGGGGCAATAAATACCAAGTGTGGAGTTCAGGGGTTGAGGAGTGCACTACATACAGAGTAAGGTTTAGGGGTGTGCTATGCACAGTGTGCAGGATTCAGTTCTCTCACAGGCTGCCCATATCTCACTTCCTTGGCTCTAATCTCTGCACCACTTCCCCCCCAAAGCTTCCTTGCATCTCACCTACTTGCAGAGAGGCAGGTGAGCAAGTGTGTACCCGGCATAAATGGGGATCACAGTGCAGCCTACCACGTGAAACCTTATCCCACACCCCACCTGCATCCCCCTGGTCCCTGCCGTGAGTTCAGGACAGGCAGGAGACTGTGAGCTGCTGAGAGGAAAGCTGTTCTTTCACAAGTGACACACTGAGTGGGAAGTGGAGGGCAAGAGCTGGAAGTGGCAGAATAGAGTTCCATGACATTCTGGCTGAAAAAAACTCTGGGTGCTAGGGCCACATGAAATGGCCTGGCAGGCCAAATTCAGCCCATGCCCTTGCGTTTGACGCATGTGCTAGATGAGCTAGATTCGCATTTGTGCATTACGGTAATGCACAAAAAAATCTCTTTTGCAGGCACTAAGTGGTGCCATTCGACACACCTTGCTACCATGCGCGCAAAAGCAAAGTAACATACGGTTTGGTGCAGCCTGATTTTAAAAGGGGTCATGCAGTTCTTTTGTGGAATTTTTGGATATTGAAATGAATGGGCTGCCCTAAATGTGACATGCAAAAACTTGTGCACCATCACACAAGTATAGGTGTGAATAGACTCAGAGCCCAAGTCTGCTTAACATTGATGTACTGCGGTATGGCTGCAGCGTGGGTGTATCTGTGTTTTTTTTTGTTTGGGTTGCGCGTGGTTTCCCATAGACTTTCTAATATGTCCCATTTTTGGTGCGCTGTCTGAAAGCGCACCAAAAGTCCTGCATGCTGCATCTTTACTGCTCTTTCAGAAATTGTGCCAAAAATGCAGGGAATGATAGAACGTCTATGAGAAACCACAGGTACACTGTGCTGCAGTTAAACCACAGTGCACAAGCGGCTGGCTCAGGCTTTCAGTGGTTTGCTGAGAGTCTGAGCTGGGTGGCAGTCCAGGCATGTGGGCGGTTCATTGTCGCAATCTTGCCCAAGCCTGGACCGGCACTGTGACATCAGCCAACATCGGGCTTTAGCCCACTGTCTGCTGAAAACGGTTCACAGGAGTGCAGAATGAATTGCACTACTGTGATCCACAGCCAAACAAACTTTGACTGTACTTCTCCATTTTTGTTTTTATTCCTTTTTATTATTTTTTTTTTTTAAACCAGTTTAGTGTGACTTTTTAAGGGAAGTTGAAAAAAAACAGGATCTAAGAAGGTAAAAAAAAAGAAGCTAAGTATGGGGAATTGGGGTGGGAAAGAGCAGGGGAGTATTAAACTACATTGTAGATCGGGTGAGGGTGAGCTAGTAGTGTGGCGGAGAAGGCCTCTGAGGGCCGGATTGCATTAGGCCCCTTTCACACTGGCAAGGTCTGCCAGTGGATCCGCCCGCTCAGCGGGGGATTTGTCCCCTGATCCCTGCTGAGCAGGCGCATGACAGGTCTGTGTGCGCTCCGCTATGTAGAGCAGACGCAGACACAGCCACGCTGTTCTCTATGGGTCTGTCAGATAGAAACAAACTGCCTGTCCATTTCCATTTGCCTGTCATCCGATCCAATCAACGAATAGGAAACGGATCCTGATTCTTCTGTTTTGATCGTGTGGCAGCGGACACATGTCTGCTGACATTTGTGGCTCTGTAGAGCGCAATGGGGCCGATGACTGATGAGGATCTGTTTGTATTCTTCTGTGAAAGAGAAATATGTCTAATACAGGGGTCTCCAAACGTTCTAAACAAGGGGCCAGTTTACTGTCCATTTACCTTTTAGAAGGGCCCAACTGGGTGGTTAGCAAGAGTAAAAAAAAAATGACATAATGCCTGTGGTCAGTAGGAGGAGGAATAGTGAGTCATCATTGTTAGCTGGACCAATTGTTGGTGCCAGTGGGAGGAATAGTGTCCCATTGTCGGTGCCAGTGGGAGGAATGGTGTCCCATTGTCGGTGCCAGTGGGAGGAATGGTGTCCCATTGTCGGGTGCCAGTGGGAGGAATGGTGTCCCATTGTCGGTGCCAGTGGGAGGAATGGTGTCCTATTGTCGGTGCCAGTGGGAGGAATGGTGTCCCATTGTCGGTGCCAGTGGGAGGAATGGTGTCCCATTGTCGGTGCCAGTGGGAGGAATGGTGTCCCATTGTCGGTGCCAGTGGGAGGAATGGTGTCCCATTGTCGGTGCCAGTGGGAGGAATGGTGTCCCATTGTCGGTGCCAGTGGGAGGAATGGTGTCCCATTGTCGGTGCCAGTGGGAGGAATGGTGTCCCATAGTCGGTGCCAGTGGGAGGAATGGTGTCCCATAGTCGGTGCCAGTGGGAGGAATGGTGTCCCATAGTCGGTGCCAGTGGGAGGAATGGTGTCCCATAATCGGTGCCAGTGGGAGGAATGGTGTCCCATAGTCGGTGCCAGTGGGAGGAATGGTGTCCCATAGTCGGTGCCAGTGGGAGGAATGGTGTCCCATCGTGGTGCCAGTGGGAGGAATGGTGTCCCATCGTCGGTGCCAGCGGGAGGAATAGTGTCCCATCGTGGGTGCCAGTGGCAGGAATAGTGCCTTATTGTTTGTCGATGGGAGAAGTAGTGACTTGTATGAATGTGAGTAATTGTGGGTCATATCAGTGGTAGGAACAGTGCCCCAAGCACTGAATGAAGGCAAGCAAATGGCTGCATCTGGCTTGCAGGCCATAGTTTGGAGACCGCTGATCTCTTAGAACCATGTGACTTGGAACTTTTGAGGTACATTTACTAAGGCTGGTGCACTCAGATCTCTGGTGCAGGTGTGCATGTTAACCAATCAGCTTCTAACCTCAGCTTGTTCATGTAAACTTTGGCAACAAAAGCTGGAAGCTGATTGGTTTCTATGCAGAAGTGAGCCTGATTTTGCACTCTCCAGCTTTAGTAAATAAACCCCTTTGTACCATTTGAGGAAGCTGGTCAGGTCTTCCACTACTTTGATATCTGTCACCCAGTGGAGCCATTGTTGAATTAATGGAGGCAAAGTAGACTTGCACAGTACAGGGATACATGAGCATGCTGCATTAACCAGATGTATTATTACTGAGTTTTTGTATGTTTGTTTTAGGTGGAATATTGTGGTGAAGAGGGAAATAAACTGGGGAGGTTATCATTTTTGAGTACAAAGGGAAAATCTGCTCTTTTATAAATTGAACAGATGTTGGGAAATGTTAACCGGTGAAAATGCAAAACATCATATTTGAATTATTTTGTTTAACATTTCATACATGTTTTGATATGAGATTGGGTAACCTGAGATTCAAGTTTTCTGCAGCTAGGGCCCCTTTCACACAGGGCTGTCTAGCTGCTGTGCATCCCTTCCATCATTTTGGTGTACCCTGTCTACAGGCTGTGGCTAGAGGGGGGGTTGAATATTGTACTGAGTGGTACTCCATGTTTAGGACCCTTTGTGTTCAGGGATGAATGCCCAGAATGCAAAAGACCTGTGTTGTGGGCATTCATCCCTGAAGGAATAAGGACCTTAAATGCAAGTACCACTTGGTACCACAGCCTGCCATAGACTTTGACAAGCTTCAGGCGATGGGGTTGGCTGCTGTACCTGTACCTGTTTTTTTACACTAAACAGGGAGTGATGTACAGCAGCTAGACTGGCCTGTGTGCAAAGGGAGTACTCTGGTAATATACTGTTGCTTTTGTTTCTGTGGCCTCTCTTTAATGATATATAGGGATCTGCATCTAAATATAATTTTTTTTTTTTTTTTTTCCCCGCTAGATATACTCAGGTGAAGTTTCGCTGTTCCAAGCTGCAAGGACACAATGGTAAAAGAAAGTCTCAAGAATTCACCTGTCCAGCTTACTTTTTTCTGCAATATGATGCCACGCTAGATCGACTGGTAGTTAAAGAAGAGTGCTCCACCCATGTCCACGACAAGCAGGCAAGTCTGAAAACGTCTCTCCCTACGCATCCACAGAAAATGGTACTTTCTGAATGTGGGGAGCTGGAGACCCCATCTAAAAAGAGATGCGGTGAAACAATATCTTTAACTCTAGATACAGAATATAATGAAAATCTTCAACTACATGTGCCATGTGAAGATGAAGAGAGCTTGCCACTGGAGGGAAACGATAGTAGTGAAGTTGATTCTCCCAATTCCACCATAGACTGTGTTCAGGAGGTGTTGTCTTTAGAGGCTATTTCACGTTTAGGTGAGTTGATGAAGAAATTTCAAACCAAAGATATTGGTTCCAAAGCCTTGTTAAGCATTGGAAGTGAACAACAGTTGGAGCAGATAAGCTTTCAAACGAGTAAAATGTGTGGCTTGTTTGTAAAGTTCCCTGAGGGCCTTCTGATCCACAAGGTGGTCAATAAACGTGGATACACATTGTATGCTTTTCTAGTGGAAAACACAGAGCGCAGAGCAAAGATCATTAACTTTTCTTTCGTTAGAGATGATAATGCAAGGGAGGTCTCCAAAATGTTGGAAACCTTTAAAAATTTTAACCCAAAATGGCAAAAGGTAAAGATTATCTATACGGATATCTATTTCAGACACCGGGATACCTTGAGCGAGGCATTTCCTTCAGCCAGGACTCTACTGTCTGTCTTCCATACTGTGCGTTTCATTGAAAGAGAGATTAAAGGATCGTCTTGCTTCAAGGAATGGCTCCGTAAATGGATCGATGATGCCATCCATCACACAACCCCAGAGAAACTGAAATTCTTAGCGGAGCAAATACAATATAAATTGGACAAAGAGGTTTATGAAAACCTTTACACAAATTGGTTCACTTGTGAATTGCTGTGGTACATGCATATGAAGAAAGGCTTGCTTTCTAGTACCATGTATATGGACAGCTTAGGCTTGGTGAATGATACCATCACCAGCCTACTTGAAAAAGATTTATCCATGGAAGAAAAAATTCAGCAGTTTGTTGAATCTGCAGACCATTTCAATAGCAAGGGGTTAGAAAACAAAAGGGATGGCTGTTTGGATTTTTCCAAGAATATTGTCAAACTTACGAAAAAGAGAAGAGTAAGGACAAAATATATTGATTCTTCACAACAGCCAGCTCGGCCTGGTTTGAAAAAGAATGCTAGTTTGTCAAAGGGTATGGACAGCCACAAACCTAAGATGCTGCCTTCCAAACTACAGAAAATTTCAGACAAAATGCTACTTTCTTTGAAAAAGAACTGCAATGACCTTGGCTTTCAGCTGTGCAGTAAAGAGTGGGAAGTGGCTCAGAAGTCTAGCCAACTTATAAGTGTGCAGACCACTTGCATTCATGTCCGTTTTCTGGAAGAATCCCATCAAGTCTCTCAGGATGGTGTGTCTTGCACATGCTATTTCAATATTCTTTATAAGCTGCCATGTAGACATATTTTAGCCATGCTACTTAAAAACAAAAAGCTGGTTGACAGAGACCAGATCGGTGTCAGGTGGCAGAAGAGGTCCATAAAACCAATAGCACATGACAAGATATTGGAAACGGTACTTTGCAATACTAAATCTGAAGCAGAAGCTAACAGAAGAGTAGACATGATCAGCAGTCTGGTCATGGAATTTGCTAATCTACTCCTGCAGGATGAGAAGGAAATGCACGTTAGAGCTACTACCCTACAGATGATAGTGAATATGTGGCACAAGGAGTCGAATACTGAGAACGAAAACCTTGCTGAGAGTGACTCTAACAGCCTGCCTTACAGATGGGTGAAGAAGGAACCCAATGGGGAAGTAAATCCTGACTCTTCTGAACTGTACAGAATGGACACTTGATCCGACCATAAGTTCAATATTTATTAGCAGACCAAATAAAACCTCTAACAGACTCTATAACTGTTTCATACGTCATAGAAAAAAAAAGAAAAAACCTCTAAATATCTGCATTTGCTCCTCCTGAGAGCTTTGCTGTGTAGCCCGCTGCTATTTAGAAGTCTCCTGACCAAGCTATAGGCCTTATTCACATGATTGCTGAGACCCGTACACTGAAATGGCTATTTATGTGGCTGAAGGAGCTAGGTGCTGCATGTACCATGTAAGCCTATGGGGAAGCAGTGGTTATATTGACACAGCCACTTGACCTAATTTGACAGGTAAGAAGCCACCCCCCCCCCCCCCCCTCCAACGCACACTGTCTGCATTTGAGGGGCACTCACTCGCATGCCTGTCAAATAGAGCTGCACGATTAATCGTCAAGAATCGTTATCGCAATTATTTTTTTCCCCGTTGCGATCTTGAAAAAAGTGTTTCACGATTATGTCTCTGCAAAGGATTCTCTCTGCTCTTCTGAAGCAACAGCCCTCAAAAGAAAGGAAGAGAAAATCGAAAATCCGGGCAGTCTGCCAAGAATCACAACATTCTTTAGCAGTGAAACTTAAATCTAAACATTGGAACAACTTTTCAATGGAATAGACCTGTGTAAGTGAGAAAAGTTTTAACCACTTTAAACACTAAACCTTTTTCTGACATTTGTTGGTTTCAAGTTAAAAAAAAAAAATTTGTGCTAGAAAATTACTTAGAACCCCCAAACATTATATATATTTTTCTTAGTAGAGACCCTAGAGAATAAAATGGTGGTTGTTGCAATATTTTATGTCACACTGTATTTGCGCAGCGATCTTTTCAAGTGAAATTTTTTTGGAAAAAAATACTTTAATGAATTAAAAAAAAAAACTAACCAGTAAAGTTAGCCCAATTTTTATTTATTTTTTTGTATATTGTGAAAGATTTTACTTCGCGAGAATCGTGATCTTTTTATTCTAAGCAAAACAATTGTGACTCTCATTTTGGCCAGAATCGTGCAGCTCTACTGTCAAATAAGAATGAGCAGCTGTATCCATACAGTCGCTGCGTCCCTGTAGACTAACGGGCAGCTAACAACACCTCAAGCTGAATAAACAAAAAGCTGAATCATGGTGTATGGGTCAAAGTGCCCATGTGAACAATAGTCCCTATTCATTCCCATAAGTGGGGAAAAAAGCTGTCCCTGTAGGTTGATGGCCTTTTCATAAGAAAAATAAATAGACCTGTGCAGAAGAAAAGCCCAGCCTGAAGGGCTCCCAGCAGGCCCCATGGTAGAAATCTCATAGTAGGGACAGGTAAGTGCAAGATTTGGGAAGGACTTAAAAGGATTAATGTACTACGAGTAGAGTCATCCCTTAATTTACTTATAGATATTAGATATATTGCATTTTATTAGGTTTCGATGACAGGCCTTTCCAGAGTGGCAGTCACCACAGCAGGCACATACCTCTGCTGCATAAAGAGGATGTTGGTTGTGTTTTACTTCCTGTCCATTGCCAGTATTTTCCCTCATCAGTGCAAATGTAGGCACAATGATGTAAGCCATAATACATACTGGAGGCTATGACTGTTGTGTCAATTAAGGAAAGCTCATATTTGGATGTCTATCATGTAACTTGGCCTCCTGTCCAGCAATCTTTGCAGTTCAGCTCTGTCCATAAACTCAGACTTTCTCCGAAAAATGCTGCCTTCTACTAGCGCATGTGGACCACAGCTCTGTTAATTCCTATGGGGGGGGGAGACTATACTCCTGCAGGACTACACAGTGTGTACAGCTCCCCATAGGAATAAATGGAGCCACAGCTCACATGCGCAGTAAGAAGAGGGCCTGGCAGGGCCAATTTCTGCAGAAGGTCTCTGTGGCTCCAGGTGGAGCAGGATTGGGGCCAAGGTAAGTGTTAGACTGGATCTGCAGCACTCAAGTGAGTGGGGCAAGTATCTGAAGGACACTCCTACCAAAAGGTGTCAATTAAGAGTGCCATAAAAGTTTATCTGAGGCCAAAAACATTTAAAGCGGTGTTCCACTCGTTTGTAAGTTTATTAAAAGTCAGCAGCTACAAAAAGTGTAGCTGCTGACTTTTAATAAACAGACACTTACATGTCCCATGATCCAGCGATGCGGTCACCTGAAGCCTCATTCCTCTCCCTGTCTTCTCCGCGGCGCTGTCATTGCAAGTGTGGGCACCCAGCTGTGACAGCTTGCAGCTTCAAGCTGTGCATGCGCGATTCGCGCTGCACTCTTAGTGGCCAGGCAATCTTCCAGGACCTGTGATGTGTCCCAGAAGATTTCAGAGAATAGGAGTTTCCTAGCTGCTTCAGCCCCGGAAGATTTGGCTGCTGAATGACTGGGCCATTATTTGCGATTCGGCACTGCGTCGCTTTAACTGACAATTGCGCGGTCGTGCGACGCTGTACCCAAACAAAATTGACTTTTTTTTTCCCCACAGATAGAGCTTTCTTTTGGTGGTATTTGATCATCTCTGTGTTTTTTTTTTTTTTGCGCTATAAACAAAAAGAGTGACAATTTTGAAAAAAACACAATATTTTGTACTTTTTGCTATAATAAATATCCCCATTTTTATTTTTTTTTATGAGGCATTTTTTCTCAGTTTAGGCTGATTATGTATTCTTCTACATATTTTTGGTAATAAAAATCGCAATAAGCGTATATTGCTTGGTTTGCGCAAAAGTTATAGCGTCTACAAAATGGGGGATAGATTTATAGCATATTTATTTATTTTTTTACACTAGTAATGGCGGCAACCTGCGATCTTTTTTTTATCGCGACATTATGGCAGACACATCAGACAATTTTTACACATTTTTGGGACTATTGGCATTTTATACAGCGATCAGTGCTATAAAAATGCATTGATTACTGTAAAAATGTCACTGGCAGTGAATGGGGTTAACACTAGGGGGCGATCAAGGGGTTAATTGTGTTCCCTGCTACGTGTTCTAACTGAAGAGGGGATGGGACTTGCTAGGGGAAGAGAGAGATCGGTGTTCATACTTTGTTTGAATACACGATCAGTCTCTTATCCCCTCAGAGAACAGGGATCTTTGTGTTTACACAGAAATCCCGGTTCTCGCTGTGTCACGAGCGATTGCGGGAGCCCTCGCTGGGTACTCGCATCGGCCCCAGGGGCGAGCAGCGCATGCGCGCGCCCCTAGTGCCCACAATAAGAAGCGACGTAACATGATGGCGATTCACGCAGCCGTGCCGTGTTGCCGCAGTACAACTGCGGCGGGTGGTCGGCAAGCTGCTAGGCAGCGAGGCGACGGAAGTAGGAGCTGGGTACCTGTCAAAACTAGGTACCCACATCCCCAAATGTGGCATGTAAGGGGGCGAGGAGTGCTTATAGCGGAAGTTCCAATTTTGGGTGGAACTCCGCTTTAAGTTTTAGGTAGACTGTAGGAGTGTTAAACACCTGTCAGGTTTTTATTGCTGTCTTTGTCTCCACCTGGAAAATTCACTCTCTATTTAGCCTGGAGACCATTGTCACCAGACAATGGAAATGGAAAACGTTACAGCTGCCACCAGAAAAGAAAGTGAAGGGTACTCTTGTTCTGGGGACAACTAACATGGTATTTCCCCTCATTTCCTGCTATCTCCTGTACAGGAAAGAAGAGGAAATCTCTTTAGTGGGGACACAGAAAGCAAACCCAAAACCTAATTGGACATGCAAGTCTGACGTTTGGGATTTCTGGCTTGAAGTGACACTAAAAGATATCCGTTTTCTACAAACATAAGCTAAACACAACTACTACTTAATGGCCTTGTAATTTTTTTTTCATGAACTTTGTTTTTCTGCCTCTTTGTAACATCCTCCATATGCTCCTGAACCTCTCCTTTCCCTGCTTATTTCCGTTTGTTTAGAATGAGCAGCACACGTTAGTTGCTGTGATTAGCACTGCTCAATGCAAACTACAAATCATTTGGCCCATAGTCCCTAGTTCAGCTCAGGAGCGCACGAGGGTGGCTACGTTCCCACAGACAGTGTGACCACAGAGAACGTACGTAGCTACCCTCTAAGAGGAAGTCAGATCACAGCAGCAAGAAAAAAGGAATTTGGCGATTCGGAGGAGATTGAGAGCAATAGAAGTTCATTTTTAAGTTGGAATACATATTTGAATCATTTTATTTATATACCAGAGTTTAGGATCACTTTTCATTGTTTTTCATTGCAACTCTGTGAACTCTTTTAGGAGCCATGCTTAAAAATGGCGTATGAAAGATGACTCTGTTAACATGCTACTGAATAAATGTTTCACTTGCCTGACTGTGCAGTGTGACAAACAAGTGTAAGTGTAATATATTGACTGTATAGAAATAGTTTTTTTTTTCAGGCAAAAAGGTAAATACCTTTGAAAACTGTATTTATTATTTAACCACTTGACCTCCGAAGATTTACCCCCCCCCCCTCTTTATGACCAGGCCATTTTTTGCGATACGGCACTGCGTAACTGACTATTGCGTGGCCGTGCAACGCTGTATCCAAATAAAATGTATGTATTTTTTTTTTCTCTAACAAATAGAGCTTTCTTTTGGTGGTTTGATCACGTCTGCAATTTTTTGGGGTTTTTTTTGTGCTATAAACATAAAAAAGATAGACAGATAGTTTTGTAAAAAAAAAAAAACATGCAATGTAAAAAAAATCTAATTTGTTTCATAAATTTAGGTCAATATGTATTCTGCTACATGTTTTTGGTAAAAAAAAAATCCCAATAAGCGTATATTGATCCCTCAGTTTTCAGTGAGCCGTGACTGTCAATTATTGGCTCTTTGCTCTGCCCTTTCAGTGCTCACTGGAGTGATGGACTGTGGAGAGGGCGGGAGCAGCTGTTGCTCACTGAGAGGCTGATCACACTGCCAGTCTCGGCATCTGGGTGGATCCCAACTTTAAAATCGGGATCTCTCCAGAGCTTGGACTGGCTGTCATGTCAGCCAACAGCAGACTTTAGCTTGTTGTCAGCAGAAAATCGGTCACAGAAGTGGAGTGCACTCTTGTGACCCACAGGAGAAGTGGGCCCAAAAGAGCTTTGGCCCTATTTCTCCTTTAAGTTACATTACTTTAGAGCTCATGCACATGAGCATAAGTACGCTGCATTCAAATCCATAATGTATTTTTTTTTCTTTTTTACCGATCGGAAAACGGCTGTATGTTATGAACCTGTGCGCACAGCTTGGAGCTACATTCAGCTGTATAAAAGGAAAATCTGCATCCATGGTCATGCATATGGACTGTGTTTAACCATGTATGCTTGTAAACATTCTAATATTTGCAAGCATACAGTGTTTAGCCTATATGTATGTAAAGGACCAAGGATGCTGGGCATCATAACCGAGGATGCTAGGAATCGGGGGCCACCTGCATCCCAGCAACCGAGGATACTGGGCATCAGGGGCCACCTGCATCCCAACACCCGAAGCTGCTAGGCATCAGGGTCCATCTGCATCCCAGCAACCGAGAATGCTGGGCATCAGGGGCCGCCTGCTACCCAGCAACCAAGGATGCTGGGCATCAGGGCCTGCCTGCTACCCAGCAACTGAGGATGCTGGGCATTGGGGGCTGCCTGCATCCCAGCAATTGAGGATGCTGGGCATCAGAGGCCGCCTACATCCCATCAACTGAGGATGCTGGGCATCAGGGGCCGCCTGCTACCCAGCAACTGAGGATGCTGGGCATCAGGGGCCGCCTGCTACCCAGCAACTGAGGATGCTGGGCATCAAGGGCCGCCTGCTACCCAGCAACTGAGGATCCTGGGCATCAGGGGCCGCCTGCATCCCAGCAACCGAGGACTCTGAGCATCAGGGGTCGCTTGCACCATAGCAACTGAGGACTAAGTACGCTGCATTCAAATCCATAATGCATATTTTTTTCTTTTTTGCCGATCGGAAAACGGCTGTATGTTATGGACCTGTGAGCACAGCTTGCAGCTACATTCAGCTTTGTAAAAGGAAAATCTGCATCCATGGTCATGCATATGGACTGCGTTTAACCATGTATGCTTGTAAACATTCTAATATTTGCAAGCATACAGTGTTTAGTCTATATGTATGTAAAGGACTGAGAATGCTGGGCATCATAACCGAGGATGCTAGGAATCGGGGGCCACCTGCATCACAGCAACCGAGGATACTGGGCATCAGGGGCCACCTGCATCCCAGCAACCGAGAATGCTGGGCATCAGGGGCCGACTGCTACCCAGCAACCGAGGATGCTGGGCATCAGGGGCCACTTGCTACCAAGCAACCAAGGATGCTGGGCATCAGGGGCTGCCTGCATCCCAGCAACTGAGGATGCTGGGCATTGGGGGCCGCCTGCATCCCAGCAACTGAGGATGCTGGGCATTGGGGGCCGCCTGCATCCCAGAAAATGAGGATGCTGGGCATCAAAGGCCGCCTACATCCCAGCAACCGAGGATGCTGGGCATCAGGGGCCGCCTGCTACCCAGCAACTGAGGATGCTGGGCATCAGGGGCCGCCTGCTACCCAGCAAATGAAAATGCTGGGCATCAGGGGCCGCCTGCATCCCAGCAACTGAGGATGCTGGTTATCAGGGGCCGCCTGCATCCCAGCAACCGAGGACTCCGAGCATCAGGGATCGCTTGCACCATAGCAACTGAGGATTCTAGGCATCATCATCCTATTAACCTGAGAATTCCAGGTGGCAGCAGACACTTGTGACCTATAAACCGGAGATGGCCCCCTGCATCTTATGTTCACACAGGAAATCCTGCTTCATGAGAATTTGGGGATTTCAAGAAACCAGTGAAAGTTTCACTGCATTACAAAGGGCAAATCAAAAGGTTGTATTCTGCAGCAGCAACTGCCAGAATACACTGATCAGCAGCTGCTGATTGCTGAAGATTTTTCAATATGTTCCTTTGGCAGAAATCGATCAAGCGGGGACTGCAACACAATGCACAAAATTTCGATCAGTGTTTGGGCCAGCATTGGGCCTCATTCACAGTGGCACTCCTGCGTTTCGCTTTTCTAAACACAGAAGTTTGGGGAGCATAAACAACTTTTTATACCTTCCAGATCACTTTTTCCTTTTTTGTTTAGATGTTCCAAGTTTAGGTGCATTTACATGTGTTTTTAGAATCGGATCCTCCTGACACTAATCACAGAGCATGCTGCCCACGCACCACGGGGGGGAGGGTTGGGCGATCACAGGAGACCGTCATATGCACGGTCACCAAGTAGTTAAACTGCCAAACTGGATCAAAATGGTCAGTGAGATCCAGTGAGATCAAAGCAGTGTGGTCTCTAATGCTCATGAGAGGTCAGTTGTTTAATCGACTTCTGTGAAAGGGTCATGTTGGCTTTTCTACTCAGGCTGAGTTGCTTTAGAAAGAAAATAAGCTGGGGGCGTGGTCTGGACACGGCCGAGTAGAGACACTTGTGCACTGAGCTCCTGGCCACCTTCCACTTACCCTGGCATAAATCGCTCTTTTTACTCAAGAATGCTCTCAGCTAAGAACAGAACTATAAACGGAACAAAAAGAGGACCAGCCCCACCAGCAATACCCCAGTCACAGGCGACATCCAGAGACTTTTCCAGCAGCCACGATCCGGCTCGCCGGTCTCCAAGATGGCGGACCCTCGTGGCTCACACTCATCAACCCCAAATCTCATGGCAGGCCCGGAAAGATCTCAGAGCCCGGTGCTCTATGTCCCAGGCAGCTTCACCCTCTGACCCGAGGTGCATGCCTCACCTACCGGGCCAACGAAGAACTAAAAGCCATCCTACAGGCCCTCCCGATGAAGGCCAACATTGAGGCCTTGGTGGGGAGAGTAGAGGCCGCACACAAGAAGGAAATCCGAGCAGTCCAGCAGGAGGTACAATCGCTGAACACCCGACTGATGACAGGAGAATCCTCCCTATTGTCTCTAGAGCGGAGGGTAGCCACCCTGGAGTCCCAACAGAAAGACCACACCGAATCGGCAATAGATCTCCAGCTATGCATGGGGGAGTTTGAGGACGGGAGCCGGAGAAACAATTTGAGGCTCCGGGGACTACAGGTCCATCAGATTTGATCGCCATGGTGACGGACATCTTCAAAAAAGTAGCAGACAAACACTTGCCGGAACAAATGGAGGTAGACCGGGTCCACAGGGCTTTGGGCCCCTGCTCATCAGACCCGTCCAGGCCCCGGGATGTGATCTGCTGGCTCCACCATTAGATCCACAAAGAAGCCATCTCCCGTGGAGCCTGGGGGTCGGGTGAGCTGGAGTTTGACGGCGCAAGTGTGAAGATTCTGCCTGACCTATCCAGAGCAACGCTACACCATCAAGCCCTCCTGAAACTGCTCCTGGACCTTGCCAGGAGACGAAACGCTACCTACAGGTGGGGATTCCCTCTATCAGTCACCTTCCACAAAGACCAGAGATCCTTCCAGCTGCGCTCACCGGAGGCACTACCTGCTCTTTTCACTTTCCTTGGGACGGAACCAATCGATCTCCCTAACTGGCTGGGCTACCTTCCACGTTACCAGGGTCGCTCGACCATGCAGAAATCTGACGCACCACAGCCGCAGAGGCCCCAAAGGAGTGGGCGTCGGCAGCGCTCTCTCTCCCAGGAGGAGATCCGGGAATCGTGAGTACGATCTAATACCATATGTACCCCGTGGCTCTGACAGTTGTTGGCCTATTCACCTACATTCCCTTGCCCCCAACTGTCTCTGAGATATTACCCGGGGAGATGACTTGCACCACTCCAACACCTGCCCTCAAGATCTGCACTGACGCTTATGCTCCAATGTAGCTCACCCGTGACCAAACTGACTTATCGCGGGCTTCTGTCCCAGCTATCCCCCCCCCCCCCCCGGTATACTGGAACCTGACGTTTCCTCCTGCTTTTTCCCCGGGCTCACAACCAGCCCTCTATATATCTGCCGGCACAGTCCTCGACCTTAATCGGGATCCTTTCCTGTACGAGAAGACTCCCTGCAGGACACCACCGGGCCCCTTGCATCTTACTGGAGCTTTCGGGTATGTCAAAACCGCCCGTTGTCGGCCAGTGGCCATGCTGAACATTCCAATAACTGCAACACACCATGGGTGTTAGCTCCTCCAGCCTAGTCCACCCCTTCTTGCCAACCCTTGCTGGACGATGAGGAGTGCAATGAGATCTAGGGCGAGCGGGTGATGCACTACCGTCCCGCACAATTGATAAGGTGGCTGGCGGGAGAGCTAGTGGATGTCTGACCAGATCCGTATATGGCTTCCTTTGACTTATACTAGAGACTGGAGAAACGAGTCCCGACATCAGTGAGCCTCCGTAGGGGACCTGGGTAGAGGGAGGGAGGCCGAACATAAGAAGAGACACACTGTTGTACCCCCTGGGAGCCCACAGGACCACGACGATTGATGGAGGTTTGTGGGTCCTTGGGGCTGGAGGGGGGGTCATGCACGTCGGCGGGAGAGGGGGGCACCCTTGGGCATCACTGACCTGAGGCACTCGAGAACCTATTCATCGTGGTACACCCGATGTAATGTCAAATTTTTTACCCGGATAAATGTTCATATTGGTTTGGTTGAAACTTACCTGTTCATCAAGTTATGTTATATGTTTGAGCTTCTAATGACTACTTTAGGGTTGGGTGGGAGACTCGGGTCCTCGGATACCGGCTGTTGACCGCTCACACCCCCAGTAGGCCCTTGTATACACCTGAGAACCCGGGATCATATATATCACAAGTTTTTTATTATCTGTACACTTAGTTAATCCTACCAGTGGAGATAGAATTGATTAGATTTTCCCGGCCTCTATCCCCACTTCTCTCCCTCTCCCTAATATTCTCCCTACTCTCTACCCTTCACTCTACATTTCTCTCCTCCTCCACATCCTCTCAAACCTCCTATAGCCTACCCCTACTCTTTTCTTAAGACATGGTGGTGGACGCTATCAACGTGACCTCTCTCAACGCTAAGGGGTTGAACACTCCTAAGAAGAGGTGCATACTCTTACATGACCTTAAGAAATCACACACTGACGTGGCCTTCAAACAGAAGACTCATTTCAAGAATGATAGACTTCCCCTACTCCAAACTAGGTCTTTTCCCCCAAGTATACAACTCCACTAATTCTACATCACACTAGAGGGGTGTCCATACTGATTTCTAGCAGGCTACCGTGGCAATGCCAAGGGACGTCGGCCAACCCTGAGGGGTGCTTCCTATTCCTTAAAGGGCTACTAGGTGGGATCCAATTTACACTGGCAACACTATATGCTCCCAATGACCACCAATACAGATTCCTTAGACATACTCTAGACAAACTGATGGAATACAAAGAAGGCCAACTAATCCTTGGGCTCTACGGCAGCTCCTCTGTCCCCCCAACACGCAGAAAACGAATAGCACATGCCTTTCGCAACGCCCAACTTTTAGATGTATGGCGTCTACAACACTCAGGTGAGAGGGATTACACTTTCTATTCTTCCCCACATAAATTATACTCTAGGATAGACCTTTTCATGATACCCCATGACCAACTACACCTGGTAAGCTCCACTTCCATAGGTCAGATTACATGGTCAGACCATGCGCCCATCTCCCTTACATACACCCTCTCCGAGAGACCCTCGCCCGGATCCCTATTCTGGCGTCTGAACGACAGCCTCCTCCAAATGCCTGAAGTATTAGAGGACGTGTCTAAAGCACTAGACCTTTATTTTTAGGAGAATGACACGCAGGACTGCGACGATGGGATAGTATGGGAAGCCCATAAATCTGTTATTCGAGGCGTCCTCATCAGGCATGGGGCGCGTATCGAAAGGAAACGTAACGAGCAACTCATGAGCTTACTCTCCAACCTAGCCTCGGTAGAAGCAAAACACAAACACGCCCCCTCACAGATTTTAGAGACGGAACTGAGGACATTACGCACACAGATAACAGACCTGCTACACTACAAAGCCAAGGCAGCACTACAATTCTGTCGCAAGGTGTCATAGGAATCGGGTGACAAGTGTGGGAAAACCTTAGCCAGGTCAGTCAGAGAAATGAAATCCACGTCCTACAACCCCAACGCAAATCTCAAAGGGATTCGGTGACTTCTATTCCGACCTCTACAACCTACCGGGCTCCAGCTCTAGACAGGAAGAAATAGAAAAGTACCTCACGGACTCCCAACTCCCATCACTCCCCACAGAGGCTCAAGAACTCCTAGACGAACCGATCACCTTAGAGGAGCTACAAGTGGCAGTAGGCTACATGAAATTGGGTAAAACCCTGGGCCCAGACGGATACACCTCCCAATATTACAAGATCTTTCTCCCAACCCTAGGCCCCCGTATGGCGACGTTCTTCAATGCATTGGGGTCAGATGTCAACTTCCCCAGAGACACCCTGAGAGCCCATATCTCTCTGATCCATAAAGAGGGGATAGACCCAGGCCTATGCGGAAGCTACAGGCCCATCTCCCTTTTAAATACAGACTTGAAGTTGTTTTCCAAAATATTAGCCAGGAGACCAGCACAACACATCCAAACCCTAATACACCTTGACCAGGTCGGTTTTTTACCCACCAGAGAGGCAAGGGATAATACAATTAAGGTACTCAACCTTCTTCACATAGCAAATACCACTACAGCCCCCAGCATATTCGTGAGTACAGATGCCGAAAAGGCTTTTGACCGGGTGAACTGGAACTATATGTTCTCAGTTCTCCAACATATTGGACTAGGAGAAAAAATGATGAAGTGGAAAGGCAACATATACTCGAACCCTGCAGCCCAAGTAAAGGCAAACGGAGTACTCTCGGCCCCTTTCTGCATTGGAAATGGCACTAGACAGGGTTGCCACCTGTCCCCCTTCCTCTTCGCCTTGTCCCTAGAGCCATTTCTTTGTACAATAAGACTAAATCCAGATATAACAGGATTGCAGGTGGGTAATTCTCACTGTAAGATATCAGCGTATGCTGACGATCTATTATTCTCTCTATCAAATGCCAAGATCTCTTTACCAAATTCTCCTCAGAGAATTTAAGGTTTACGGGACAATCTCCCATTTAAAGATAAACTTCTCCAAATCAGAAGCCATGGGCGTCGCCGTCCCTCCTCATATGTTACACGACATGCAAACAAACTTTCGCTTTAAATGGACTTCCACGGCATTAAAATATCTGGGCACCAACATTCCTCCAGACATCTCACGCACGTTTGACCTGAATTTCCCCGCCCTGCTAACCAAGACTCGCATCCTACTGGAGAAGTGACATGCAGGCTTCCACTCCTGGTTTGGAAGATGCAACCTAATTAAAATGAGCATATTGCCCAAATTCATCTATCTCATCCAAACCCTACTGATACAGATCCCACCCTCCTATTTCAAACAGGCTCAGGCCCTTTTCACCCGATTTGTTTGGGCTCATAAAAAACCCAGACTTAACCGATCACAAATTACGTTCCCCAAACACTACAGAGGACTGGCGTTACCTGACATACGACAGTATTACCTAGCTTCCCATTTAGGGCACATACTTGACTGGAGGCGTAATAGGACTTCCAAACTCTGGGTGCAAATTGAACAGTCCCAAACTCACATACCATTAAAAGGCACGATGTGGTGCTATAATGATTTGCCTTCAGGGCTGAAATTACACCGCTAATAGGCACTACACTGAGGCATAGCCACCTAGTCATTACCTGAGCATCCCTCATCCAAAAACTCTCCATTGTTCCCAATACTAGGCCACCCGAACTTTGAACCGGGTTTACATCCTACAGAATATGCCACTCTCAGAGACTCTAACTGTGATCACGCAGCTAAATTTATCGTTAAAAGAAAATGGCCATCCATCCTAGAACTGACTGAACAAACGGGAAGCTTCCAACTTCCCTTTTGAAGAGTGGTGCAATTGCACCACTTTCTTCACTCCATCCCCAGACCCCAAAGCTTCGTACACCAACAGACATCGTTTAAAGACCTCTGTTCAGGTACGGACTCGCTGGCCCACATTTTGTGTCAAACATACGCCCTGCTGAATACGCCGAAAGATCAACCGCAACTGTCCTGCCTGACCAGGTGGGAAAGAGACCTAAATTGCACGTTCTCCACTGTACAAAGACAGCGTATCATTACTTTTGCCCTTAACCCCTTCCCGCCGACCGTACGCACATATGCGTACTCGGCTTTCCGGGGTTATACCGGGATGATGCCCGCAGCTGCAGGCATCATCCCGGTACTGTTGTTTTCAGCGGGCGATCGGCTACCCGTGTATAACAACCGATGCAGCTAAAAGCCGCTCGGTTGTTATACCGGAGGAGCGGGAGGGGACATCCCCCCCCTCCCGCCGCCTCCCGCCGCTGTTACCGGGCCTCCCGTGCAATCGGGAGTCCCGGTGTCCGTTCGGCTGCCATCGGCGGCTGGGGGCGGACTGGAACGAAGCTGCGAGCGGCTTCGTTCCAGCCTTCTCGTTGTAAACGCGGAAGCGACGTCATGACGTCACTTCCCGTTTACTCGGCTGCCAATGGCGCCGAATTTAAAAAAGTACACAGTATTCAGAATCGCCGTTTTCGGCGATCTGAATACTTTGAAGTGTAAAGGAGGGATGGGGGGTCTTTTAGACCCCCGATCTCTCCATAAAGAGTACCTGTCACCACCTATTACTGTCACAAGGGATGTTTACATTGCTTGTGACAGCAATAAAAGTAAAAAAAAATAAAAAAATTTTTAAAACACAATTTATAAAAGTACAAAAATAAATAAAATAAATAAAAAAAAAAAAAAAATTTTTTAAAGTGCCCCTGTCCCCGCAAGCTCGCGCAGCGAAGAAAACGCATACGGAAGTCACGCCCGCATATGTAAACGGTGTTCAAACCACACATGTAAGGTATCACCGCGATCGTCAGAGCGAGAGCAATAATTCTAGCCCTAGACCTCCTCTGTAGCTCAAACCTGGTAACCGTAAAAAATTTTTAAAGCGTCGCCTATGGAAATTCATAGGTACCGTAGTTCGTCGCCATTCCACGAGTGCGTGCAATTATAAAGGGTGACATGTTTGGTATCTATTTACTCGGCGTAACATCATCTTTCACATTATACAAAAAAATTGGGGTAACTTTACTGTTTGGATTTTTTAAAATTCATGAAAGTGTCACTTTTCCAAAAATGTGCGTTTAAAACACCGCTGCACAAATACCGTGTGCTAAAAAATATTGCAACAATTGCCATTTTATTCTCTAGATTCTCTTCTAAAAAAATATATATAATGTTTGGGGGTTCTAAGTAATTTTCTAGCAAAAAATACGGATTTTAACTTGTAAACACCAAATTTCAAAAATAGGCTTAGTCATGAAAGGGTTAAATCCTCCTTGTGTACTAAAACACAAGAGATAAATTTCAAGCTGCTTACTCGCTGGTATTTAACACCCTCCAGGCTACACAGATGCTTTCCCTCTTCCTCAAACCAGTGCTGGCGCAGTGGAGAGGAAGAGGGTTCGCTGATCCATATCTTCTGGTCCTGTCCTAGGTTAAAAGATTTTTGGGGAGAAGGCCGTCGCATTACGCAGGAGTTCACAGAATACCCTGTCCCAGATGAGTCCGCATTCTTCCTATTACATCACTCAAAGATCCCTACCAAAACATACAAAAAAATCACTAATATGCCACTTACTTAAAGCGGGGTTCCACCCAAATTTTGAACAATATCTGTATGTATGCTCTTCCTTGCCTAGATGCTGACATGCCGTTTAAAAAAATGTAAATCGTCGTAATTACCTTTTATTTTTCTATTCTTCTTTGTATTTCCTGGTTCTCCTCCCGTGGGAGTAGGCGTGTTTCTAGCCTCTCCCAGACTCCTGGGAGCTAGTCTCAGGCTTCCCAGGATGCCACTGAGCATGTGCGGGAACGAGCAGTGAATGCTGGGAGCACAGCATTCACCACATCCAGGAAATAAATGCTTGTGGGCTTCAAATGCCCACAATGAATATGGAAACCGCCTGCAGTGAATAATATAAGTTATTCTTTCCAACGAAATCTGACACAGGCGGACATATTACACACAATATGTGAGTATGTAATGCTGAGAAGAAAAGTTTGTGAATGAACTAAAATAAAAAAAAACGATAGATAGGTGGACCCCCGCTTTAATGCAGCAAAGGCGTGCATACCCCTCTATTGGAAGCAGAGTTCCCCCCCAGCTATTGCACACTGGGTAAGGAAAATAGAGGAAGTGAAAAAAATGGAGGATCTAATCCTCATGGCAAAGAATAAACAAGAGACCTTCAAGAAGACCTGGGACATATGGAATGTCTTTATCTATTCTGATAAGGGACAGCGTTTCCTGGGGGGACAGAATGCCCCGACCTCTCTCCTAAGCCCGTAAACTTTGACCACCGCCATGTCTTCTTTCTCCCCCCCTCCGCTTTCCCTCCCCCCCTCCCGTCTACTGCACCCCCTCCTTCCTCCTCCTTGAGAAAAAGTGGAAAAAGTTAAGCGGAAGGAGCCGCACCCTTCGTCACCTACAAGTGACCTGATACTAGAGGGTGTAGTCTCCGCTGTGGACAGATACTTGGCCTAATGTTCCATGCTAACACACGTGTTGTAATATGTTTTGAATGTAATTACCAATGACGATGTACATAGATAAATATGACCTTGGCATTGTACATACCCATGTTTGTAATGTGGGGGCCTTACCCCTTTTTTTGGAGTTGAATAAAAATTTATATTTGAAAAAAAAAAAAAAGAAAGAAAATAAGCTATAAGACATTGGTTGTCTGATGTTTTGCTGCTCCAGGAATATATTTAACTGATTCAAACTGAATGCTTGATAGGGCTTCAAGGCCGCCTTCTCACAACATCGGAGCTCTGCACTAAGCCAGCCCTTTTTTTTTTAACAAACCACAACGTACATGTAACTTTATTTTAAGTGCACTGCCCATATACAGATGTGCACTGAGTTTGTGTATTACATAAACGCATGCTATAATGCACATTAGTTCAATGTAAAGATGTGAAGCCAGTTTTAAAGCGTAACTCCACTTTTGTTGAGAAAAAACATCAGGGATGATCTATGTACATTACAGGGATTTTAACAAACTTGGTTGCAGATTCCTACCTTTTCCTATTCTGAAGAAATCCATGTGTGTTTCTGTGTGCTCATGTGAGAAAGTGGTTTCATAATTATCAATCAGCTATACACCTTCAGGGCACTAATGAGAAAATCTGCTGGGCCTGCATCCCTTTAGATGTGATTTCCTATTGGGAGTATTTCACCAAAAATGACATTTTTGTTCCAGGGGATGCCTGAAATCTGACTTGTAACTTAGTACAGACTTCATGCGAAAATCGATGAGCCAATCCCACAAGCAGGAAATTACATATCTGGGGGGCATTCTGTACACATTCTGTGTACAGAATACCTCCAGCTAGGTGTATCGCATTGCCTTTTCAGAAAATTACAGCAGCTGCAGATTAGAGCTGCACGATTAATCGTTAAGAATCGTTATCGCAATTTTTTCCCCCCGTTGCGATCTTGACAAAGTATTTCCCAATTCTTTTTATGCAGAGAATTCTCTCTGCTCTGCTAAAGCCAACAGCACTCAAAAGAAAGGAAAAAAATGAGCAGTCTGCCAGGAATCACAACATTCTTTAGCAGTGGAACTTAAGTATAAACATTGTAACAATTTGTCCTTTAGATCAAAGGAATACACTTTGGCGTGTAAATGAGGGAAGTTTAACCACTTAGGCCCCTTTCACACCTGCGAATCCGTATTCACTCATCCGCTTGCTCAGCAGGGATCACTCCGTTGATCCCCGCTGAGGCGGCAAGTGACAAGTCTGTCTCTGCACACTGTGCAGGGACGGACCTGTCAGTTTTATGCTCTCCACTATGGCGGGATCAAATGATTACAGACCGCCTGTCCGTTTTCATCCGATCCAATCCACCAGACAGATGGAAAATAGGGCATCCATCTGTCTGGATTTTAGTAGAGACCCTAGAGAATAAAATGATGTTTTCTGCAATATTTTATGTCACACTGTTTGCGCAGCAGTCGTTCAAATGCAATTTTTGGGGAAAAAATGACACTTTAATGAATTAAAAAGAAACTAACCAGTAAAGTTAGCCCAATTTTTTTTTTTTTTGTATAATGTGACAGTTTTTACGTAGCGATAATCGTGATCTTTTTATTCTAAGAAAAAAAACATTGTGATTCTCATTTTGGCCAGAATCGTGCAGTTCTACTGCAGATTGAAAAGGAAAGGTAATTTTTAATAATATTCAATTACAATATGACTTTTGTTGTATATTGTATACGCTATATTATTTTTTCTTTATTTGCTATTTTTTTTCCTCACAAAAGTAGAGTTACCCTTTAAATGTTAGCAAAAGCACAGTGAAAGTACTGTGTCAGCCAAATTAGTCTGATGCTTGCAGTGCATGGCAAAAAACTTCCCCATTCACACGCCGACTACCATAATTAAAGCCATGCTGAAAACAGGCTCCCAACATTGCTGTACAAGCTTCAATTGGCCAGTATTATTACATGGCCTGTGCTTGATTCTCCCAGCAACAGCCACAAATCTGTGGTACATGCTGCATGCAAGTATTGCTGGTCTCTAAGAGAGAGAAGTTGGATTCGTCCAGCAGTCTGATGTGTCACCAATGACTTTCTGTGAAGAGCAAGCATTGCCCATCGGTGTGCCGTACTGCCGACATGTTAGATGCAGTTTGGAAATGTACTACCTGCAGTTTGGGGTAAACATATACAGTGAAAGGAAGAAACACTGCTCACTGACCCAGTGCATGAATATGTGAGTGTGGCCTCGGGCAGTGCTGCTCCAGACACGCCCCCCTGACATGTTTTGCCCCGCACACTGGGGCTGCAATCAAGCTCCGGTATACCGGGCGAAACATGTCAGGGGAGCGTGGCTGGAGCAGCAATGGCCGAGGCCACACTCACATATTCATGCACTAGGTCGGTGATCGGTGTTCCTTCCTTTCTGTGTTGATGCTTCTTCACCCCTGAATGGTGCAAAGGAGCCTGCTCCCCTTTCTGCAACGGGCGGGGAGATCTTTGTCTCAGCTTAGAGAGGCACTGCAAGGTATACCTAGATCACAAGATACACTATATTACCAAAAGTATTAGGATGCCTGCCTTTACACGCACATGAACTTTAATGGCATCCCAGTCTGAGTCCATAGAGTTCAATATTGAGTTGGCCCACCCTTTGGAGTTCTAACAGCTTCAACTCTTCTGGGAACGCTGTCCACAAGGTTTAGGAGTGTGTCTATGGGAATGTTTGACCATTCTTCCAGAAGTGCATTTGTGAGGTCAGGCATATGTTGGATAAGAAGGCCTGGCTTACAGTCTCCGCTCTAATTCATCCCATTGGGTTGAGGTCAGGACTCTGTACAGGCCAGTCAAGTTCCTCCACCCCAAAATCGCTCATCCATGTCTTTATGGACCTTGCTTTGTGCACTGGTCCAAATCATTTGGTGGAGGGGGGGATTATGATGTGGGGATGTTTTTAAGGGGTTGGGCTTGGCCCCTTAGTTCCAGTGAGGGGAACTTCCAAGGCGTCAGCATACCAAGACATTTTGGACAATTTCATGCTCCTTACTTTGTGGGAACAGTTTGGGGATGGTCCTTTCCTGTTCCAACATGACTACACACCAGTGCACAGAGCAAGGTCCATAAAGACATGGATGAGCGAGTTTGGGGTGGAGTCCCGACCTCAACCCAGACTGGCTCCCGCAACCCCGTTGGTTGCAGGTCCTCTGACGTCAAGACCAATGCAAGGGCCCTAGCCATACAATGGGCACCAAGGAACAGTACACTGCTGGAGCATAGGTGAGAAGCAGATAGCGCTGACCACAGAGGGAGCAGAGGATTAAGCAAGTAAAACTTATTTTTCTGTCCCCTAGACCTAAACAAGCGTTTAACACTTGCAGTGTAGGGTAGTTTAACTTTAGGGCTTCACTTACATTTCTGGTTGGGGGGCAGTAAAATCACATGGTTGAGCTACATTTTTACCTCCCCCTTAAGCTGCAAAGGTATTGGAGGTGTACATATGAAGTGGTGCTGCATTCAATGGGCAATACTGCCCCCTGAGCACGTCCAATAAAACATAATGCATTGTACACAGTTGCCGCATGCGGGTGAGTGATTTCAGGGGTTCAAGGCTTATCCCCCCTCATCAAATGCCCTCTAAAGAGCAATCTGAATGCAAATCGCTCTTCAGAGGGCAGTGCAAGTGTAAACAAGGCCTAACTGCTGGCAGTAACTCATCAATGTGATGCTAACTAAATGGCTTTGCAGCTGAGAGATTTAAAGTGGTTGTAAAGGCAGAAAGTTTTTTTATCTTGGTGCATTCTATGCATCAAGATAAAAAAAAAACCTTCTGTGTGCAGCAGCCCTCCTAATACTTACTTGAGCCCCATCTTGATCCAGCAATGTTTCACGAGGGACTCGGCTGTCCGGGACTCCCCTCCTCATAGGCTGAGACAGCAGCGCCACACAATTGGCTCTCGCTGCTGTCAGTGAGTCAGTGAGCCAATAAGGAGAGAAAGGGGGCTGGGTCAGGCCAATAATTGCCCCTCAGTGCTGCCAATTAGTTTCTCCTCATCAGTGCCATCTCATCAGTGCCCATCAGTGCAACCTATCCATGCCCATCAGTCCCATCAGTGCCACCTCATCAGCGCACATCAGTAAAGGAGAAAAATTACCTGTTTCCCAAATGTCATAACAAACTTGAAAGGTTTTTTTGTGTTTTTTTTTCAAATTTTTTGGTTATTTGGTTTATTTAGCAAAAAATAAAGTGGTGATTAAATAGCACAAAAAAAGCTCTATTTGTGTGAAAAAATGTACAAGTTAAAAACAGGGTTTTTTTTGCTAGAAAACTACTTAGAACCCCCAAACATTATACATTTTTTTTCTAACACTCTACAGAATAAAATGGTGGTTGTTGCTATACTTTCTGTCACACCGTATTTGCGCAGCGATCTTACAAGCACACTTTTTTTGGAAAAAATACACTTTTTTAAATTAAAAAATAAGACAACAGTGATATTGTGAAAGATAATGTTACACCGAGTAAATTGATACCCAATGTGTCACGCTTCAAAATTGCGCCCGCTCGTGGAATGGCGACAAACTTTTACCCTTACAAATCTCTGTAGGCGACGTTTAGAAAATTCTACAGGTTGCATGTTTTAAGTTACAGAGGAGGTCTAGGGCTAGAATTATTGCTCATGCTCTACTGATCATGGCAATACCTCACATGTGTGGTTTGAACACCGTTTTCATATGCAGGCGCTACACACGTATGCGTTCGCTTCTGCACGCGAGCTCGGCAGGACGGGGCGAGTTTAAAAAAATGTTTGTTTTTTTCTTATTTATTTTACTTTTTATTTTTACACAGTTTAAAAAAAAAAAAATGTGTCACTTTTATTCCTATTACAAGGAATGTAAACTTCCCCTGTAATAGAAAAAAAGCATGACAGGTCCTCTTAAATATGAGATCTGGGGTCAAAAAGACCTCAGATCTCATATTTACACTAAAATGCAATAAAAAAAAAATTGTCATTTAAAAAAAAGAATTAAAAAAAAAAGTCCCTTTAAGAGCTGTGGGCGGAAGGGATGTTTTGACGTCCCTTCCACCCTGCAATGTCATGGAGATGGGTGGGGGCCATCTTTCCCTCACTCGTCTCCATGCCCAGCCAGCAGAAGGACTCGATCGCCTCCACCACTGCCGATGGCTCTGGTAAGCGGCGGAGGGCACTGGAGCATGGCGGTAGGGGGGGCCCTCTCTAGCCGCCGATAAAGGTGATCTTGCGGCGAACCCGCCGCAGAGACCACTTTTATCTTGAAGCAGACTGCCGGCCGAACAAGAGAATACCGGGGTTATGGCAGCTAGCTGCTGCCATAACGATATCCCCCTTCAAAGTAAGGACGTATATCCATGCGAGCTCGGCGGGACGGGGCACATTTAAACAATTTTTTTTATCTTATTTATTTTACTTTTTATTTTTACACTGTTAAAAAAAAAAAAAAAATTACGTCACTTTTATTCCTATTACAAGGAATGTAAACATCCCTTGTAATTAAAAAAAAGCATGACAGGACCTTTTAAATATGAGATCTGGGGTCAAAAATACCTACAAATATTTACACTAAAATGCAAAAAAAAATAAAATAATTGTCATTTAAAAAAAGAACAAAAAAAAATGGCCCTTTTAGAGCTAAGGGCACCGGAGCGCGGCGGGAGGGGGGGCCCGTCTCCCGCCGCCGATAAAAGTGATCTTGCGGCGAATTCGCCGCAGAGACCACTTTTATCTTGAAGCGGACTGGAGGATGCCGGGGTATGGCAGCTAGCTGCTGCCATAACAACAATATCCCCCTTCAAAGTAAGGACGTTATATCGGCGTGCGGTGGTCCAAAAGTGGTTAATACTTACCTGAGCCCCATCTCAATCCAGCAATGTGCATGAGAGCAGCGGCTCACCCTAGTCCCTTTCTCCTCATTGGCTAAGACTGTCGATCACAGTCAGTGAGTTAATGAGGAGGGGGCGGGGGCCATCCACGCCTTGTGTGTGAATGGACACACAGAGCAGCAGCTCTGGAGCCCCCATAGCAAACTGCTTGCTATGGGGACACTCAACAGAAGGGAGGGGCCAGGAGTGCCGGCGGAGGACCTGAGAAGAGGTTTGGAGCTGCTCTGTGCAAAACCACTGTACAGAGTAGGTATGTATAACATGTTTGTTATAGAAAAAAAAATTCTGCCTTTTAATATCACTTTAACCACTTAAAGACCACCCACCGTATCTATACTGTGGCAGGGCAGCTCTATTGCGCGAAACAACGTACCTATACGTCGTTTCATGCAATAGATAGTGTAGGCATGTGCACCTGCTGCATAGAGGAAGAGCCGGTGCGCGTGCCCGGCGGACCCGATGTCCGCTGGCCACCCACGATCACTTCACAGAGAGGCAGAACGGGGATCTGCCTATGTAAACAAGGCGGATCCCCATTCTGACAGAGGACAACATGGAGATCTGCTGTTCCTAGTGATCAGTGCATTATTTTTTTTTAGCACTGATCACTGTATTGGTGTCACTGGTCTCCAAAAAGTGTCACTTAGGGTCAGATTTGTCCGCCGCAATGTTGCAGTCCCATTGAAAAAAAAAAAATATATCGCTGATCGCCGCCATTACTGGTAAATCTATCCCATAGTTTATAGATGCTATAACTTTTGCGCAAACCAATCAATATACACCTATTTTGATTTTTTTTATACCAAAATTTGTAGAAGTATACATATTGGCCTAAACTGATGAAGACTTTTTTTTTTACATTTTTTTTTTTAGAAATTTCTTGGATATGTATTATAGCAGAAAGTAAAAAATATTGTTTTTTTTTTTTTTTCAAAATTGTCTGTCTTTTTTTTTGTTTTATAATAAAAAATATAAACCGCAGAGGTGATCAAATACCACCAAAAGAAAGCTCTATTTGTGGTAAAAATAAAGGACGACAATTTTATTTGGGTACAGCCTCGCACGACCGCGCAATTGTCAGTTTAAGCGCCGTAGTGCCTTATCGCAAAAAAAATGGCCTGGTCATTAAAGAGGTAAATCCTTCCGGGGCAGAGGTGGTTAAATCTTGACCAAGTTACCACATTCAGGAGAGAACTGTATGAAAATAGATATAGTAAACTGTAGCGCTAACTTGTGGATTGATGACTTAGGCCCCTTTTGCACTGCGACTTTTCCTGCGACTTTGGACATCAGAGTCGCATGACAAGTCGTACCCCATGATTCTAAATAACCACATCTGTGCGACTTCAAGGTAGTCCCTGTACTTTGATGCGAGATGAGGTCCATAGACCTCAAGTTTACACAGGCATTCCCTGAAATTGCATCAAAAGTGCGTGACTTTCAAGTTGCAGCAGTGTGAAAGGGGCCTTAGTGAAAAAGGATTGAAACAACAGTCAATCGTGGAAAGTCATGGATAAGTCCGAGGGCAAAAGACATCATGTTCTAGAATGAAGACACATGGGGTGAGAGGATGATGATGCTTGCAACAGGGATCAGCCACACATCAGACAACGCATCCGCCAAGCCATCTTGAGAAGAACCAGCCTCAGGACAGGAAAGACAAACGACAGAACGCAGTGATGCAAGCATAACCATCCACTTTATTGAGGCTAAAAACAGCATCCACTTACATGTAAAAACAGCAGCATCCAGCCTGGTAATGGGACATGATCACCAGCTCACAGAAGGTCACAGGTAGCAGGTGTAGAGGAGAACCAGGATCCACACACAGCTCAGGGATATGCAGAGAGTGTTTACATCACTGAGCTGTGTGTGGATCCTGGTTCTCCCCTACACCTACACCTGCTACCTATAGAGGTTTATATTGCTGCCTGTGCCCCTTTAGGGAGATTCCCCCTCTCTATTTGTCCTGTTTACCATTATCTTGAGTGAAAGTAAAAGGACATCCCAAAATTTGGGTTGACATCAAAACAGGAGTAGAGGGGAAATCTTCCAATGGGGACAATAATTCTGATGGCATTTTCTGTTTTGACTATGGGACAGGAAGTGATGGGAAATCTCCCCAAGGGGACAACCCACTCTTAAGCCCCGTACACACGGGTCGAATATCAGGCGGTATCAACTGGTTCAATAGAAACCGGCTGACATTTGGCCTGTACAGTTAGGAAAAAAAGTATTTGATCCCCTGCTGATTTTGTACATTTGCCCACTGACAAAGGGTCTATAATTTTAATGGTAGTTTTATTTTAACAGTGAAAGACAGAATAACAACCACAAAGATCCAGAAAAACGCATTTCAAAAAAGTTATAAAATGATTTGCATTTTATTGAGTGAAATAAGTATTTGATCCCCTATCAATCAGCAAGATTTCTGGCTCCCATGGTTTCTTTTATACAGGTAACGAGCTGAGATTAGGATGTTCAGGAAATTTTAAGCTTCTCCCAATAAGCAAATAATTTATTTGCGACTAAAAGCACAAAAACAGCTCTCTTATATAATGCCGGGAAAGTGTGCTTGTATTTCTCCAAATAACACAGATACAGATGCTGGTATCAACTTGAGCTTAGCAGAATCCTCGAGAGAATAGCCAGATCCTTTTATTTATACTATAAACATGAATAACAATGGAAGGTGGTGGCTTCAGAATCAGCCAGACACTTGTATTCTTTCAAAAGAACCAATCACACACATGTATATATTCAAATAGAAATACAGTAGTGACGTGTGCAGATGGTGCAGAGCCATGCAGCAAGCGTCTTTGTGAGCCACAAAGTGTCTCACAATTTGAACATTTACTTACATGGCTCTGGACACGATCGTGTGCACATTTCCCATGGCTACCAATGACGCGAGCGATACTCTATCATGGCTCATAATTTAGTATGGTTATGCTATGGTTCCCATGTACGCAGATCTGCTTACTTAGGAGTTTAGATGTGGTCACCATGGTGTGGCCAGTCCCTTGGTGAGGCATAAACAAACATCCTTAAACAGATCTGCCGTGTCCACGGGAAGGTTTCCGCAGCCAATGGTCTTCCACCAACATCTGTATGTGCAAATACGATCACATTACAGCAAAACTGACACTGGGGGACATCTGACAACATACATTAATAACAATTTCCACAAAAAGGAGCACTCTCTTAAATGGGGAGTGTTCCTAATCTCAGCTTGTTACCTGTATAAAAGACACCTGTCCACAGAAGCAATCAATCAATCAGATTCCAATCTCTTCACCATGGGCAAGACCAAAGAGCTGTCCCTGTCCAAGGGACAAGATTGTTGACCTACACAAGGCTGAAATGGGCTACAAGACCATCGCCAAGCAACTTGGTGAGAACAGTTGGTGCGATTATTTGCAAATGGAGGAAACACAAAATAACGGTCAACCTCCCTCGGTCTGGGGCTCCATGTAAGATCTCACCTCGTGGAGTTTCAATGATCATGAGAACGATGAGAAATCAGCCCAGAACTACACGGGAGAATCTTGTCAATGATCTCAAGGCAGCTGGGACCATAGTCACCCAGAAAACAGTTGGTAACGCACTACGCCGTGAAGGACTGAAATCCTGCAGTGCCGCAAGGTCCCCCTGCTCAAGTAAGCACATGTACAGGTCCATCTGAAGTTCGCAAATGAACATCTGAATGATTCAAACAAAAATAATGCATCGCTCAGAAAAGTGGAAATCGAGTGCAGGCTGGAAGTTGCAACCTGTGTGCCAAAGCTGTGGTGTCCTCCCATCCACCAAAAGACAGTATAGAGGCAGTTTTCAGGAGCTATTTATAGTGCTAAAATGCCTGAAAACTGCCTTCAGCGTGAAAGGGGTCTTAATCCCCTAGAAAATATGTGGAGGGAGCTGAAGGTTCGAGTTACCAAATGTCAGCCATCGAAACCTTAATGACTTGGAAGAGGATCTGCAAAGAGGAGTGGGACAAAATCCCTCCTGAGATGTGTGCAAACCCGGTGGCCAACTACAAGGGTTTCTCCACCAAGTACTAAGTCATGTTTTTTGCGAAGGGGTCAAACACTTATTTCACTCATTGAAATGCAGATCGATTTATAACTTTTTTGAAATGTGTTTTTCTTCTTATTTTTGTTGTTATTCTCTCTCTCACTGTTAAAATAAACCTACCATTAAAATTATAGACCGATCATTTTGTTTGTCAACGGGCAAATGTACAAAATCAGCAGGGGATCAAATATTTTTTTCCTTCGCTGTATGTACAGCAGCTGGTCCGTCAGATGCCAGCCGAACATCTGGTTTCTGACAAAGGGGCATGACCAAATAAGGTCTGCTGATCAGCCAATGGCGGAAAGCACTGACCGGCCATCTCCCTGTCAGAACACAATAGCTCAGCGGGGGGAGATTGTTGTACTAACATTGGATAGTTAGTACAGCTGCTTCTCCCGAGCTCTTCCGGTTTTTTTTGCTCAGCCCGCTGGGTTGAAGGAAAAAAGATTGCTAGTGTGTACCAGGCTTTACTCCAAAAATTAAAAAAAAAGTTTTGTCTTTAGTGAATCTTTATTGTACTGACTGCTTGGGACAAGCTTCCTCAGTCTCTGGTCATGCCCATGTGCCTCTGTCCCAAGACCAGGACGTCACTGTCCTGATGGTTGACCAGCCCTACACTGGAGTCAGGGAAGGCTTTCCTTCTGTTACCTGGAGGTTGTCACAAAGGATGCCAGCCTCTTTGGCTAGAGAGCTGTCCTTTAGACGGAAATGGTCCAAGAGACATACTAATTGAGGGAGTCCCAACTTTCTATCAACATTCTCAAACTATGTTTCAACTATTTCTGCTGCTTTGGACCAACCATTTTTTTTCTTTTATTGCCTGCAATTCCTGTTTTTAAAGTGGAACGGCAGTCTGCTCACATATTTTGTAATAAAAACATCTTTGCCATTCTGAAGCTTCCCTCCAACCACTTTGCATATTTTTTTATATATACTGTGATTATGAACTTGCCAAAATTGCTGCAGAAATCTCCCTCCTCCGAGTCTGGCTGCAACCATTTTAACTGTCGGCAGCTGAAGCTGCTGCCTGTTTACTTCCTGGATTTACACAGAGGCACACCTCCAGCTCTGCAGCTCTCATTGGCCCTCTTATGACGCATCTTCCTTCCTGGCAAATTCTCAGGAGAATGAGAGAGAGCTGTGAATGATGTCCTAAGCCCAGGCTAATGACCAGACAAGAAACAGGAAGTGGGTTGTATAAGGTATTTACTGGCAGAAAGAAAATGTTTTACTTTTAAAAGTTAAAACAACAAGGGCAGAAGAATTAATAGATGAAAAGTTGAAAAAAAATGAGGGCTGGTTTACACTACATGCAGTCTAGTGTGTTTTTTTTCTGCATGAAAAGTAGGTAATATGGTTTTGCTTGGCATAGTTCACACCAGTGCTTGCCGTTCCAGTGCGTTCCAGTTCCAGAAAAAAAAGTAGAACATGCTGCTATTTTTCCTACACTGGAACACCATAAAATGCATAAAACACACTGGAATGCACCAAAAACGCGCTGGAACACACATGCCCTCACAGCGCAGGCGTGTTAGCGGTAAAACTTTACCGTTGTTTTAGCAGCGCTTTTTGGACGCTAGCGGGGCGCTTTTAACCCCCCCCCCTAGCGGCTGAAGAAAGGGTTAAATGCACCCGAAAAGCGAAGCTGTTGAATCGCTTTGCAGGTGCTTTGGCAGCAGTGCCCATTCATTTCAATGGGCAGGAGCCGTGGAGGAGCGCTGCATACACCGCTCCAAAGATGCTGCTTACAGGACTTTTTCTATAGTCCTACAAGCGCACCGCTCCAGTTTGAAAGCATTCGGCCTACCCGCTCCTCCTCCAAAAAATGACATGTCAAATGTGGCATGTCAGGGGGTCACCAACACTTAAATCGGAAGTTCCATTTTTGGGTGGAACTCCGCTTTAACAACCAGTTATTCAGTTTGTTATGGAGAAAAAAGAAACCCTGCAAAATGCATGTAAAAACACTTGCAGCATTTTTGGTGCGGCTCCATTGAAGTCTATTACAAGCAAAATGCAATCTGCTGCGGGGAAAAAGGGTCCCGGACCCTATCCAAAAGCGCACCAGCTAAAAAACACATAGATGTGAACATGTACCATAGGAAACCATGTTAAATGGACTGTAGTGCGTTTCTGCAAAACGCATAAGGGTAAACCTAATGTTGCTACTGATCCCTAAACTCTGCCAAACTTACTACTGATCCCTGAACCCTGTGTAACGTACTATTGATCCCTAAACTCTGTGTTATTTACTACTGATCCCTAAACGCTGTGTAACTTACTACAGATCCCTGCGTTACTTTCTACTGATCCCTAAACTCTGTGTTGCTTAGAACGGATCCCTGAACCCTATGTAACTTACTACCGATCCCTGAATTAGATACTACTGATCCCTGAACTCTTTGTTACTTACTGACTTCTGAACCTGAAATTAAATACTACAGATCCCTGAACTCTGCGTTACTTACTACTAATCCATGAATGCTGCATTACTTACTACTGATCCCTGAACTCTGCAATACTTACTACTGATCCCTGAACTCTGCATTACTTACTACTGATCCCTGAACTCTGCATTACTTATTACTGATCCCTGAACTCTGCAATACTTACTACTGATCCCTGAGTTATTTATTACTGATCCCTGAACTCTGCGTTACTTACTACTGATATCTGAACTCTGCAATACTTACTACTGATCCCTGAGTTATTTATTACTGATCCCTTAACTCTGCGTTACTTACTACTGATATCTGAACTCTGCAATACTTACTACTGATCCCTGAACTCTGCGTTACTTACTACTGATCCCTGAACTCTGCAATACTTACTGATCCCTGAGTTATTTATTACTGATCCCTGAACTCTGTGTTACTTACTACTGATATCTGAACTCTGCAATACTTACTACTGATCCCTGAACTTTGCAATACTTACTACTGATCCCTGAACTTTGCAATACTTACTACTGATCCCTGAACTCTGCAATACTTACTACTGACCCCTGAACGCTGTGTTACTTACTACTAATCCCTGAACTCTGCATTATTTACTACTGATCCCTGAATCCTGCGTTACTTACTACAGATCCCTACATAACTTACTACTGATCCTTGATGTTACTGACTTCTGAACCCTAAATTAAATACTAGATTCCTGTAACTCACTACTGACTTTTGAACCCTTAATTAGATACTACTGATCCCTGATCTGAGCTCTATGTTACTGCTGACCTCTGCTTTGAACCCTGAATACGAAAATACTTAGCTCTGTGTTACTTACTACATCCCACCCTGCACCCCCTTCTACATCCTGCACCCCCTTCTACATCCTGCACACACTGCACTCCATGTTATGGACCATCCCGCACAGCTCACCGTGCTTCATTACATACAGTGCTCCTCCCCCTCCCTATCACATCCCGTACTACACACTGCCTCATTCCTCCCTTACACAGAGCACAGCGGCCCCTCCCTTCTAGCACGTGATATATATAAGCCCCGACCCTCCCCCTACGTCATTTCCGGCATTTCCTATTGGACGGGAGCAGTTTCTGTTAGTATACACAGGGGGAGCGCTGCAGGTGGCTGTGAGGTGAGAGCAGGCTGAGCTCTGATTGGACGGTGAGGTCTCTGAGACATTCACAGGAGGGACTACAGGTCCCAGCATGCCAACCGCTTTCTGAGGAGGTTTGTGTGTCTGCAGTCCTGATGTTTGTTATTGTGTCATCACTATGTACAGTGCTGAGCACATCACTTCCTGGGTACCCCATGCTGTGTGATGTTCTGTCTACTCACTGTGCTGGGAGGGGGATGATGTGTCTGGCTCTCTGTATGTATTGATGGGATCTCTCATTGCAGATGTTCTATCTCTCTGCAGATTGGATCTGTCCAGTGTGTGGGCTCCGGGGCCCCCTACAGGAGATCTGAGAGGAGGATAGGGCACCTAGGGGTGTCTGGCTGTAAAGAGAACCTGTCGTCATCATCATCATCATCATCATCGGCCATTCAAACCAAAGTAAAGGGTGAGTACTACAGCTGAGCGCTTCCATTGCTGACACCATCCCTGCGCAATTCCCCCCTCCCCCTGTCACTGGTAGGGGGGGTGAGGGGACACCTTAAAGCCGACATTTACCTGAAAATCTAATTGGTACACACACTCCCCTTCTCTTTCTTTTTTTTTTTTTTCCATTCAACCAACGGGCTGAAAAAAAAAATACTGACCGCACTGGTCGGAGCTCCTGTACCAACTATCCAGCGTTAGTACAGCAATCACCACCACTGTGCCATCGTGTTCTGACAGGGGAACGCCCCTCCCCCCACCAGCACACTCCGGTCAGCGCTCTCAGCCAGAGAATAGAATGCAGTAAGGTAATAAAAAAGAAGAAAAACCTGCCTTTAGAACCACTTTATTATGTTAATGTCGTGGTTTTTTTTGTTTTTTTTGTTGTTGTTTTTTTTACCTCTTTAGCTCCAGAAGGATTTACCCCCTTAATGACCAGGCATTTTTTGCAATAGAACACTGTTCCTTTAACTGACAATTGTGCGGTCGCACATCACTGTACAGAAATAAAATGTTTGTGCTTTTTTTTCCTCACAAATAGAGATTTTTTTTGGTGGTATTTGATCACCGCTGCGGTTTTTTATTTTTTGCGCTATTAAAAAAAAATAAAGACAATTTTTTTTCTTTCTGCTATAAAACATCCAATAAAAAAAAAAAAAAAAACTGAAAAAAATCTAATTTCTTCATCAATTTAGGCCAATATGTATTCTGCTACATATTTTTTTGTAAAATATAATCCCTATAACCGTATATTGATTGGTTTACGCAAAAGTTATAGCGTCTTCAAACCATGGGATATTTTTTTCTATATATTTTTTTTTTTTTTTACTAAGTAATGGCGGCGATCAGCAGGACTGCGACATTGCGCCAGACGAATCGGACACCTAACATGTTGATGGGGACAAGGGCATCTTCCCGACAAACCCTGGGCAGTGGTTGTGGGGGTCTGTGGGCAGTGGGCTTATCGGAATCTGGAAATCCCCTTTAACAAGGGGGCCCCCAAATCCTGCCCCCCCCATGTGAATGAGTATGGGGTACCCATTCACCCCCCAAAAAGGCAGTGTAGTGTAAATAAAAACAAGAGACGATTTTGGCAATCCAGCTGGTATTGCCCTTTGTGTCTGTTCCCTGCTTGTTTTACTGAGAATAATGATATAGGAGGCATATTTTACAATTGTGCTTTGGTCCTAGGAGTACACCTGATCTGGAGTCCGCTCATGTATCAGTAATACAAAAGCACTGACTGGATCCACAACAAAGAACACTGTGGATGCTCTTTTCCCACAGCAGATGAGCTCAGGACTGGTACGTAGTAAAACACTTGGATTGTACTTACCAATGTAATACGAGCTTGGAATGTACTTACCAAAAAGCTGTGTAATAATTAAAGTAGAACTATAGACAAAACTTTTTTTTCCTTTTGGATAGAGCAGGGGAAGGTTATAACCCACGTCAGGTTTTTTTTTTTTTTTTTACCATCTGTGTCCGATAGCCAAAACAGGAAGTGAGAGAAAATCCCTGCAAATTATTTCTTGGGGACCCCCTGGTTAGCAGAACTAGTGACTCCCTTTTTTTTTTATGACAATTAAAAATGTTGGACTTTCTTTTAGTTTCACTTTCAATGATAATCGTAAACAGGACAAATAGAGAGGGTGAATCTCCCTAACGGGGGGGGGACAGACAGCAATAAAAACTGACGAGTTCTAATCTCTCCCCAGTCTATCCAAAACGAAAGAAAATGTTTTGCCTTTCATTATACTTTAAGCCCGGGTTCACACTGTAGCGAACACAGACAACGCATGCGATTCGCACCCGCACTGCGGTGCCGATCACATGCGATGTCTGTGCAATGCGAGTTCAGCCATACAGTTGGCTGAACTCACATTGGATTCGCACAAAAAAGGCGCAGGGACTTTTTTTTTCCCCCGCACTGTAATCGGAACGCATGGGTGTTCTTACCCATGCGATCCGATTCCTGTCCGAATCCACAGTTCTCACTGCGATCTGTGAACCATTCTGGGGGTGTCATTAACATTGTATTGACACCCGCAGCGGTTCGCAGAGGGCAGTGTGAACTGCCTGCGGGAGAGATGCGATGTGGGAACCGGTGCTGGAATCGCGCTAGTTCCCACATCGCTACAATGTGAACCCGGGCTGAAGAAAGATTTTATTTTCTTGCAATACACTGAGATTATTACAAAGACTGTTAGCGTTTCATCCCTTGTGTCCAGGGACGATCCTTGGTCCCTAACGACAGGTAGTCGCTCCATATGTAGCAGGGGCTGTTTTCTGTGTCAGACATTTGTGAACAAGGCCATGATCTACAAAGACATTCAGATTTAGTTGATTGTGTCATCTCCGAGCCAACATCTCATTCCAGGAAGTAGCAATGATTAATGCCTGAACAAAGATGATGCTGTTCTTCCGGGAGGACAGCAGATGAAGGCATTATCAGGAGGATTACTGTGATCTCTGTGAAAGATGATAAATAGCTGTAAGGGGTACACTTAGCAAATTACAAAGCATGCATGTACTTAAAGTGATTGTAAGGGTTCGTCTTTTGCTTTGTTTTTTTCTGTTTAACCACTTGCCAACCGCCCTATAGCCAAATGACGGCTGCAGGGCGGCTGGATAACTCTGGGATCACGTCATATGACGTGATTCCAGAAAACTGCTCCCGCGCGCCCCCTGGGGCGCGCACACGGGAACATCCGTGACCGCCGGGTCACATCACGGATCACGGTAAACGACAGAGCGATCACATGTAAACAAACCATGTCATGTCATGACGCCGGTTCCTCCCTCCCCTCTCTGTACCGATCAGTACAGAGGGGGAGAGATCGGATGGGAGCCGCGCTGTGGGCTGGATGTGTAGTGCCCACAGCGCAGCTCAGTGACATGTACAGTCACATCCATCCCTCCATGCTCAGCCATCCCCCCCCCTGTAACCCTGTGCAATACTCTGTAACCCTGTGCAATACTCTGTAACCCTGTGCAATACTCTGTAACCCTGTGCAATACTCTGTAACCCTGTGCAATACTCTGTAACCCTGTGCAATACTCTGTAACCCTGTGCAATACTCTGTAACCCTGTGCAATACTCTGTAACCCTGTGCAATACTCTGCAACCCTGTGCAATACTCTGCAACCCTGTGCAATACTCTGCAATGATCCTCTACAACCCTGTGCAATACTCTGCAATGATCCTGTGCAATACTCTGCCATGCCCCGCCATGCCCCGCCATACTCGGCCATGCTCGGCTGTACTTGGCCTCTGTATGTGGCCAGGCTGTGGAAATCTCACACATGTGGTATCACCGTACTCAGGAGGAGCAGGAGAATCTATTTTGGGGTGTCATTTTTGGTATGTCGTCATACGACGTCCTTGACTTTGTGTGGGGATATCTGAATGATGGGTGCAGCTACAAGCATCATTCAGATATCATCTTTTTCAGCCGGCGATTCCCTACACCATAAGAATGATCATAGCGGCTGTTCCACTGCTTGATCATTCTTACGGGAGGCGAGAGGGGACGCCCCCCCCTCTCGCCGCCCTCAGGTGCTTCTACCGACTCACCGCTACGATCGAAGCCAGGATCTTTTTTTTTATTATTATTTTTTTTTTTTATTTCAGGCTTCCCAGCCTAGAGGTGAGATGTGGGGTCTTATTGACCCCATATCTCACTGTAAAGAGGACCTGTCATGCCATATTCCTATTACAAGGATGTTTACATTCCTTGTAATAGAAATAAAAGTGATCAAAAAATTTATTTTTTGGAAAAAAGCCTCAAACTAAAATAAATAACGTAAAATAAACAATAAAAAAAAAAAAAAAAAAAATTTCCCCGTGTGCTCGCAGTCAGAAGCGAACGCATACGTAAGTTGCGCCCACATATGAAAATGGTGTTCAAACCACACATGTGAGGTATCGCTGTGATCGGTAGAGCGAGAGCAATAATTTTGGCCCTAGACCTCCTCTGTAACTCACAACATGTAACCAGTAAAAATTTTTAAAGCGTCTCCTATGGGGATTTTTAAGTAGCGAAGTTTGGCGCCATTCCACGAGCGTGTGCAATTTTGAAGGGTGACATGTTGGGTATCTATTTACTCGGCATAACTTCATTATTAACATTATGTAAAAACATTGGGCTAACTTTACTGTTTTGTTTTTTTTTGAAAGCACAAAACTGTTTTTTTTTTTCAAACAAAACGTGTTCGAAAAATTGCTGCGCAAATACAGTGCGAGATAAAAAGTTGCAACGACCGCCATTGTATTCTCTAGGGTCTTTGCTAAAAAAAACATATATAATGTTTTGGGGTTCTATGTAATTTTCTAGCAAATAAATGATGATTTTTACATGTAGGAGAGAAATGTCAGAATTGGCCTGGGTGCTCCAGAACGCCTGAAGGGGCTCCCCTGCATGTGGGGCCTCAGTATGTGGCCACGCTGTGTAAAAGTCTCACACATGTGATATCGCCGTACTCAGGAGTAATAGCAGAATGTGTTTTGGGGTGTAATTTGTGGTATGCATATGCTGTGTGTGAGAAATAACCTTCTAATATGACAATTTTGTGTTCTTACCCATGCGATCCGATTCCTGTCCGAATCCACAGTTCTCACTGCGATCTGTGAACCATTCTGGGGGTGTCATTACATTGTATTGACACCCGCAGAGGTTCGCAGAGGGCGGTGTGAACTGCCTGCGGGAGAGATGCGATGTGGGAACCGGTGCTGGAATCATGCTAGTTCCCACATCGCTACAATGTGAACCCGGGCTGAAGAAAGATTTTATTTTCTTGCAATACACTGAGATTATTACAAAGACTGTTAGCGTTTCATCCCTTGTGTCCAGTGACGATCCTTGGTCCCTAACGACAGGTAGTCGCTCCATATGTAGTAGGGGCTGTTTTCTGTGTCAGACATTTGTGAACAAGGCCATGATCTACAAAGACATTCAGATTTAGTTGATTGTGTCATCTCCGAGCCAACATCTCATTCCAGGAAGTAGCAATGATTAATGCCTGAACAAAGATGATGCTGTTCTTCCGGGAGGACAGCAGATGAAGGCATTATCAGGAGGATTACTGTGATCTCTGTGAAAGATGATAAATAGCTGTAAGGGGTACACTTAGCAAATTACAAAGCATGCGTGTACTTAAAGTGATTGTAAGGGTTCGTTTTTTGTTTTGTTTTTTTCTTTTTAACCACTTGCCAACCGCCCTATAGCCAAATGACGGCTGCAGGGCGGCTGGATAACTCTGGGATCACGTCATATGACATGATTCCAGAAAACTGCTCCCGCGCGCCCCCTGGGGCGCGCACACAGGAACATCCGTGACCGCCGGGTCCAGGGGACCCGGCGCAACACGGATCACGGATCACGGTAAACGACAGAGCGATCACATGTAAACAAACCGGCGTCATGTCATGACGCCGGTTCCTCCCTCCCCTCTCTGTACCGATCAGTACAGAGGGGGAGAGATCGGATGGGAGCCGCGCTGTGGGCTGGATGTGTAGTGCCCACAGCGCAGCTCAGTGACATGTACAGTCACATCCATCCCTCCATGCTCAGCCATCCCCCCCCCCCTGTAACCCTGTGCAATACTCTGTAACCCTGTGCAATACTCTGTAACCCTGTGCAATACTCTGTAACCCTGTGCAATACTCTGTAACCCTGTGCAATACTCTGCAATACTCTGCAATGATCCTGTGCAACCCTGTGCAATACTCTGCAATGATCCTGTGCAATACTCTGCAATGATCCTGTGCACTACTCTGCAATGATCCTTTGCAACCCTGTGCAATACTCTGCAATGATCCTGTGCACTACTCTGCAATGATCCTGTGCACTACTCTGCAATGATCCTTTGCAACCCTGTGCAATACTCCGCCATGCCCCGCCATGCCCAGCCATACTCGGCCATGCTCGGCCGTACTTGGCCTCTGTATGTGGCCAGGCTGTGAAAATCTCACACATGTGGTATCACCGTACTCAGGAGGAGCAGGAGAATCTATTTTGGGGTGTCATTTTTGGTATGTCGTCATACGACGTCCTTGACTTTGTGCGGGGATATCTGAATGATGGGTGCAGCTACAGGCATCATTCAGATATCATCTTTTTCAGCCGGCGATTCCCTACACCATAAGAATGATCATAGCGGCTGTTCCACTGCTTGATCATTCTTACGGGAGGCGAGAGGGGACGCCCCCCCCTCTCGCCGCCCTCAGGTGCTTCTACCGACTCACCGCTACGATCGAAGCCAGGATCTTTTTTTTTATTATTTTTTTTTTTATTTCAGGCTTCCCAGCCTAGAGGTGAGATGTGGGGTCTTATTGACCCCATATCTCACTGTAAAGAGGACCTGTCATGCCATATTCCTATTACAAGGATGTTTACATTCCTTGTAATAGAAATAAAAGTGATCAAAAAATTTATTTTTTGGAAAAAAGCCTCAAACTAAAATAAATAACGTAAAATAAACAAAAAAAAAAAAAATTTCCCCGTGTGCTCGCAGTCAGAAGCGAACGCATACGTAAGTTGCGCCCACATATGAAAATGGTGTTCAAACCACACATGTGAGGTATCGCTGCGATCGGTAGAGCGAGAGCAATAATTTTGGCCCTAGACCTCCTCTGTAACTCACAACATGTAACCAGTAAAATTTTTTAAAGCGTCTCCTATGGGGATTTTTAAGTAGCGAAGTTTGGCGCCATTCCACGAGCGTGTGCAATTTTGAAGGGTGACATGTTGGGTATCTATTTACTCGGCATAACTTCATTATTCACATTATGTAAAAACATTGGGCTAACTTTACTGTTTTGTTTTTTTTTGAAAGCACAAAACAGTTTTTTTTTTTTCAAACAAAATGTGTTCGAAAAATTGCTGCGCAAATACAGTGCGAGATAAAAAGTTGCAACGACCGCCATTGTATTCTCTAGGGTCTTTGCTAAAAAAAACATATATAATGTTTTGGGGTTCTATGTAATTTTCTAGCAAATAAATGATGATTTTTACATGTAGGAGAGAAATGTCAGAATTGGCCTGGGTGCTCCAGAACGCCTGAAGGGGCTCCCCTGCATGTTGGGCCTCAGTATGTGGCCACGCTGTGTAAAAGTCTCACACATGTGGTATCGCCGTACTCAGGAGTAATAGCAGAATGTGTTTTGGGGTGTAATTTGTGGTATGCATATGCTGTGTGTGAGAAATAACCTTCTAATATGACAATTTTGTGAAAAAAAAAAAAAAGAAAAAAAAAATCTTGATTTTGCAAAGAATTGTGGGAAAAAATGACAACTTCAAAAAACTCATCATGCATCTTTCTAAATACCTTGGAATGTCTTCTTTCCAAAAAGGGGTCATTTGGGGGGTATTTGTACTTTTCTGGCATGTTAAGGTCCCAAGAAATGAGATAGGCCGTCAGTACTTCAGGTGTGATCAATTTTCAGATATTGGCACCATAGCTTGTGGACTCTCTAACATTCACAAAGACCAAATAATATACACCGATTTGGGTTATTTTTACCAAAGATATGTAGCGGTATACATTTTGGCCAAAATATATGAAGAAAAAAATTACTAATTTGCAAAATTTTATAACAGAAACGAAGAAAAATGCATTTTTTTTACAGAATTTTCGGTCTTTTTCCTTTTTATAGCGCAAAAAATAAAGAACCCAGCGGTGATTAAATACCACCAAAAGAAAGCTCTATTTGTGTGAAAAAAAGGACAAAAAATTCATTTGGGTACAGTGTGGCATGACTGAGTAATTGTCATTCAAAGTGTGAAAGCACCGAAAGCTGAAAATTGGTCTGGTTAGGAAGGGGGTTTAAGTGCCCAGTGGTTAAAATAACACACATATCATACTTACCTCCACTGTGCAGCTTGTTTTGCACAGAGTAGCCCCGAACCTGTTCTTCTGGGGTCCCCCGGCGACCCTTGCGGCTCCTCCCCACATCAGATAACCCCCTAGGACAGTGGTTCTCAACCTTCCTAGTGCCGTGACCCCTTGATAAAATTTCCCAAGTTGTGGGGACCCCTAAGAGTAAAATTATTTTTGCTGGTCGCGTTTGCTGGCACAGTGGCGGCGTTTGCTGGCACAGTGGCAACAATTGATGGGCACAGTGGCTGCACAGTGGGACGTTTGCTGGCACAGTGGCTGCGTTTGGCACAGTGGTAACAATTAAAGGGCACAGTGGCTGCGTTTGATGGCACAGTGGCGACAATTTTTGGGCACAGTGGCTGCGTTTGGCACAGTGGCAACAATTAAAGGGAACAGTGGCTGCGTTTGCTGGCACAGTGGCTGCGTTTGCTGGCACAGTGGCTGCGTTTGCTGGCACAGTGGCTGCGTTTGCTGGCACAGTGGCTGCGTTTGCTGGCACAGTGGCTGCGTTTGCTGGCACAGTGGCTGCGTTTGCTGGCACAGTGGCAGCGTTTGCTGGCACAGTGGCGACAATTGATGGGCACCGTGGCTGCCCTTGGCACAGTGGCAACAATTAAAGGGCACAGTGGCTGCGTTTGCTGGCACAGTGGCGACAATTAATGGGCACAGTGGCTGCGTTTGGCACAGTGGCAACAATTAAAGGGCACAGTGCCTGCGTTTGATGGCACAGTGGCAGTGTTTGCTGGCACAGTGGCGACAATTGATGGGCACAGTGGCTGCATTTGCTGGCACAGTGGCGGCGTTTGCTGGCACAGTGACGACAATTGATGGGCACAGTGGCTGCATTTGATGGCACAGTGGCGACAATTGATGGGCACAGTGGCTGCATTTGATGGCACAGTGGCGACAATTGATGGGCACAGTGGCTGCACAGTGGCGACGTTTGCTGGCACAATGGCGACAATTGATGGGCACAGTGGCTGCGTTTGGTACAGTGGCAACAATTAAAGGGCACAGTGGCTGCGTCTGATGGCACAGTGGCTGCGTCTGATGGCACAGTGGCTGCGTCTGATGGCACAGTGGCTGCGTCTGATGGCACAGTGGCTGCGTCTGATGGCACAGTGGCGACAATTGATGGGCACAGTGGCTGCGTTTGGTACAGTGGCAACAATTAAAGGGCACAGTTCCTGCGTTTGATGGCACAGTGGTGGTGTTTGCTGGCACAGTGGCGACAATTGATGGGCACAGTGGCTGCATTTGATGGCACAGTTGCAGCGTTTTAATGGGGGGTTTTTTCTGATTGTTTCAGTTTGTTTGCGCCCCCACCACTGATTTATATATAAACGTTGCGGTTGATTCCTCAAAAGTGGTTATTCTGTGCCAGTGCTAGATACACAAAGTGTATAGCTTCCAAACATGTATCTAGCACTGGCACGGAATAACTACTTTTGAGGAACCAACTGGGACGTGTGTATATATATATATATATATATATATATATATATATATATATATATATATATATATATATATATATATATATATATATATATATATATATATAATGTATGTGTTGTCTTGTCAGCTTTTCCTGTGTGTCTGACTTACCAGAAGTCACAGGTGTTCTTCAGCAAGTCATGTTTCGTTGCCTCCCTCTTGGTACACTCGTCCGCAGCAAGCAGATTTCGGTGGGTGTACAAAGATGTCCGCTTGCCGACTTCTAAGTCTAAGCCTTACTGCGGACGAGAGTACCAAGATGGCGGCGACGGAACGTCACTTCCGTGCTGTCCCTCCTCTCCAGGAAGTGACATCTCGCTGGCCGAGACGGACGGACTCAGGCAGTAACTTCGGGAGCATCTCGGCCAGCATTCGCGACCCCCTGGAGAATGGGCAAATAGCCGCCAAATGTATGACTCCAGCGCCATTGGATTTGATTGACAGCAGTGGGAGGCAAGGGCTGTGCTGCTATCGGTCTAGCCAATCAGGACAAGAGACACTGGCTAGAGCTGGTGTGCTCGTCCCCGGCACGAGAAAAAGAGGGTTTAGGCAAGTAAAACGGGGGCACTGGGGGGCTGCTGCACTGCAAGAGGTTTTTCACCTCAATGCATAGAGGACTGGCCGAGATTCGATCCACCTATGGGCAGGCTGGTTGTACTGAAGTCAGTCCATCGATTTGACTTCAGTACAACCAGCCTGTTGGATTTTTTTTGGAGGCGGTTACTGCTGGTGGCTATAGCCACCAGTGGTGATCAATGTGTTCTCCCCGCCGGCAGAACACCATAGCTCTGCGGGAGAGATTCCCCCTTCAACGCTGACTGTGTTTATGGAGGGGGATCGACAGGAAGGAAAATCGCATCATCTGCAGCTTGCCTGAGGCTGTGCTCTCCTGCACATAGCCTCAAGGCTTATAAGGTAACAGCATTGACCCTGTGTCAGATCCTTATCACAGCTCCAGCACATGTAAATATAGAGCACTTAGGCTGTGTGAAGGAGAGCAGCTCCCGATGAAGAGCTTTTTGTTTAACTCGGCTCAGGTTGTGTTCCGTTCACCTGCATACAGCCTCTGTTATAAATTACATCCCATTGGGGGGGGGGAGAGAAGCAGAGGGCAGTCTGAAGAATCCGATGCACCCGTAAAGGAGGTGGGGGGGGGGGGGATATGTGGGTTTAAACCCAAGAGCATTCATCCTTGGCACAGGTGCAGCAGCTAAGCTAGTGCAGGGGCATGGCGAGAGCACAAAAAAAGGAGAAAAAGCTGCAGAGGGACTCAGGAGTGTGTACTGTATGGGGAAAGAAATAGAGAGCCACAATGCAGGCTTTACTGTGCAAGAAGGAGAGGAACACAGGTAGGCGACAGTGGCCTTTGAACTGGAGAGGGGACAGTCCTGTGGGATGATGTCAGGGTGTGCAGGAGGCAAACACTGTAACCCCTTCTCTCCCAGATGTCCGCCATTGTTTCTTGATCGGTGTTGTGTATGACTTTGATAATAAAAAATATAGTTTTTTTTTTTTTTTGTTTTTTACCACAAGGTCTCTGTACTCTTAAAAATATGCTTGGTATAGGTCCACTATATAAATCACTGTAGATTGCAACATCTGTTCTTAAAATATATGTAAACCCAGAGGGTGTATTCTCATCTAGGCATTGCGTGAACGCATGCTTTTTATGTGCATTTTCATTCTACGCGCATAGAGCAGCTCATTTATCAGAATAGGCTGCCTTACGTGCAACAAACACGCCAAAGAAGCTCCTGCACATTTGCTTCATGCAGTTTTTTTTACCACTTTTGTTTATCACTCGCAGATGCAACAGATCAGAGCTAGCTTGATGTAAACAGATGCAAGCCTCTTTACATTCAGCCACCCATAAAACCATCACGGGTCCACCGACATCCACTGGCAAAATGTGGACAAAAAAAAAGAAAAGAATGGGCACGGATGTCTTGCCCCCCCCAACCCATGCTGAACAGAGCAGATGTGGCCACGTGAAAGGACCCTTTATCCATGTTCACTATCATGCCTCAATGTATACAGTACCTGCCCGTGAGAATGTGTTTCCAGCTCGAACCCATCGCGCTGGTTCTCGACGACAGGGTACTGTACATCTCCCACTGGCTGCAATAGGAAAAACATTTTCCTATTGCAGTGAGCACGCGACAGAATTCCCCTCCAGGAGCATACCAGGCCCTTAGTTCTGGTATGGATTTTAAGGGGAACCCCTACGCCAAAAAAACGGCGTGGGGGTCCCCCCCAAAATCCATACCAGACCCTTATCCGAACACGCAGCCCGGCTGCTCAGAAAAGGGTGGGGACGAGCAAGCACCCCCCCACCCCCTCCTGAACCGTACCAGGCCACATGCCCTCAACCTGGGGGGGGGTGGGGTGGGAGCTTTGTCCCCATGTTGATGAGGCCAAGAGCCTCTTCCCGACAACCCTGGCCGTTGGTTGTTGGGGTCTGCGGGTGGAGGGCTTATCGGAATCCAGGAGCCCCCTTTTAATAAGGGGGCCCCCAGATCCCGGCCCCCCACCCTATGTGCATGAGTATGGGGTACATTGTAACCCTACCCATTCACCTGGGGGAAAAAAGTGTCAATAAAAAAAACACACTAGACAGGTTTTTAAAGTAATTTATTAGGCAGCTCCGGGGGTCTTCTTCCGACTTCTTCTCCACTCTCTTCTCCTGGTGTCCGGTTCTTCTCCCGCTCTCCGGCCTCTTCTCCAGGTCTCCGGTTCTTCTCCCGTTCTCTGGTTCTGCCGGGCTCCTCCGCCACCTTCTGCTCCTTTGTCGCTCTTTTGCTAGCAGTGGTCCGGTCTTCTCCGTCGTCTTGTTCCTTCTTCTCTTCTTCCGATGTTGACACGACGCTCTCTCCCACTGTAATGCCGTGTGCGAGGTGCGCAACGACTTATATAGGCATGGGGCGTGGTCACCGGGTGATGTTATTTGGTGACCCCACGCCCCTTATGACGTCACGTCCTGGGGCATGATGGGACTGTTACGTCATAAGGGGCGTGGGGTCACTGGATGACATCACCCGTTGACCGCGCCCCATGCCTATATAAGTCATTGCGCACCTCGCACACGGCATTACAGCGGGAGAGAGCGTTGTGTCCACATTGGAAGAAGAGAAGAAGGAACAAAACGATGGAGAAGACGGCCAACGCTAGCAAGAGAGCCACAGAAGATAGTGGAGGAGCCCTGGAGAAGAGAGCGGAGAAGTCGGAAGAGACCCCCGAAGTCGGAAGAAGACCCACCATGTACCCCATACTCATTCACATAGGGTGGGGGGGGGCCGGGTTCTGGGGGCCCCCTTATTAAAGGGGACTCCTGGATTCTGATAAGCCCCCTCGCCCGCAGACTCCGGCAACCAACGGCCATAGTTGTCGGGAAGAGGCCCTTGTCCTCATCAACATGGGGACAAGGTGCTTTGGTGTGGGGGGGCTGCAGGGCGCCCCAAAGCGCCCATCCCCTCCATGTTGAGGGCATGCGGCCTGGTACGGTTTGGGGGGGGTTCGCTCGTCCCCACCCTCTTTCCTGACCAGCCGGGCTGCGTGCTCGGATAAGGGTCTGGTATGGATTTTAGGGGGACCCCCACGCCGTTTTTTCGGCATAGGGGGTTCACTTAAAATCCATACCAGACCTAAGGGCCTGGTATGCTCCTGAACCCATGCTGGTTTTTTATTTAAAATTTGGCGTGGAGTTCCCCCTCATGATTCATACCAAACACCTGTCAGCAATGCTTGATGTTCATCGGGAAAGGAAAACACATTTTTCCTTTCCCTGATGAACGAGCCAGCTCGGTGCTGGCTCCCACGACGGGGCTCGCAGGTGTCAAATCTCGCCGATAACAGCGGCGAGATTGACACAATATCGCGGTCACCTACTGTACAGGGATGTTAAGCAGATAACTCTTTGTGAATTTGTTTCAAAGTTTCTTACCTGCATACTCTGCCAGTAACAGGATTTTCTGTTGCAAGCTGACAACCCAACTTATCAAGTCTGTCTATAGGCAATCTGGCAACCAACTGAAGAAGTTCACATGGCAGGTTGACTGTGCTGCTGCCAATGGCAAGGCTTAGCAATGTCAGCCTACAACAGGAACTGCTGCTACTGGCAGAATCTCAGGTAAGAAACTTTCCAACAGATTCCCAAAAAATTATTTGCTTAAGAAAACCGCTCTTTACACTAAAAAAAAAGGATACAACTGATAAAGGAAATATAAAACAACTTTGTTGATAGTTTGAAATTTGGCACTGCTACGTGCGTTGTATTAAATGTTGTTTTTGTTTTTTTTAGCAGAACATCAAGCATTCTCTTTTTGGAGCGCTTCGCGAATAAGTGAAAATGTCTTCCCATTACTTGGACATGTTCATGGCAACAGACCCAGGGTCAAAAGTTGCATATCATTTCCATAAAGGCTCAGTTTTGGATTTTCTCAACCTCCAGACCAGTATAATGTGTAAATGGTTCAAAAGGTTTCCTGAAGTTATCTTTATCATTCGTTCTCAAGACGCTCAGAAAAAAACTCTGTACACATTTTTGGCAGATGGCCCATACCTACCCACAACATGTCACACAGAAAAAATTCTTCATATAGCTGTGCCAAAGAATGAGAGCCATGAAGGACTTACTGATATGTTTCAAGTTTTAAAAGATTTCAACACCAATTGGCAAGACATACGCATATTTCTGGTGGACCACCAATTTAAAGGAACTGATGCTATACTTGAAGTATTTCCATCTGCTGAGGTTGTTCTCTCAGCCTATCACGTCTGCAGACACTTCCAGCAAAGTATCTATCAGCTATCATTACCTAGCCAGACAGAACACTTGCTGATTGACGCTTTGAAGAATACAATGTGTTCCGCCACTAAGGGGAATCTAAGAAACATGCATACAATGTTAAACCAGTTTGTGAAGCCCAGTATGTTGATGCAGCTGAAAGCAGACTGGCTTTTGGAAGATCGGATTTGGGCCTTGCATCGCTGGAAAAGCTCTACTCACTGCTTTGAGTATTTTCAAACTATTGAAACTTTGAGCCGTGCTTTCACCGAAATCTTCAGAAACACGCGAGATACGAATGCCATCCCAAAGTCTCTGGTTAAGTACATCCAGGAAAATACTTTTCACACAAATGTTGTAGAAAAGAGGACATGTACTAGTCAGGAAATTGCCATAATTGATTGCAAAGGAGAGGAAGCAAGAGAAGCAGATGGAGAAGCCAACAGCGACCTTGAGGGCACTTCATTGATAGGTCAATCTCTGCAGGACATTTGCAACCCTTCAGCCTTAAGCCTTTGTCAAAAAGAACTTGAAGTTGCACAGAAGTCAGTGCAAGTGATAGGAACAAATGAAGAAACAACCAATGTTCAGCTTCTAGAGCACCCCAATGAGGTCAGTTATGGAACACCAGCGACTTGTTCCTGCAGCTTTAACCAAGTCTTAAAGCTTCCTTGCCGCCATATCTTAGCGGTTATCACTGCCAGTGAGAAGGTGGTTCAGTCAGAGATGATACAAAGACCCTGGCGGGCACAGACGGGAGGGTCCGATTCTAACCTTCCTGTATCATCTGACATTCTGGAAATCATAAAGGGTGGAAGCACAGATGTTCCTGAAAAAGAATTGACTGTGGAATCCCTAACAAAGCAGCTCTCTGAATTACTGTCAGAGTGCAGCGAGGATACATTTCAGCAGCGCTATAATACATTGAGGGAGTTGGCAGATGCATGGATCGGGCCTTATGAACAAGTGAAACTTTAATGTATTGGGAGATTGTGCTTATCACATTCCAGATAATATGTACATAATAAAGGAAATTTTAAGTATTTGTTTTCAGATCTCGGTTTGCTTACACAAATCTTTCAGATTGAGAAATGTGGTTATAAATGCCTAATTTTTCCAGAATTTCTCAATTTAGTTGTGCAATTTCTGTGTTGCCATCCGATAATCCACTACTAACCTTTGGTGCTTCAACTTCTGAAATGTTAGCTCCTTTGTCCGTCTTCCAAAGCCATTACTACACGCTGCAACCAAAAGCAGTGCTCTAAATTTTAAATTCTCAATTACTGAAGTGCAAAATTAAAGTAGAACTAAAGGCAAAACTTTTATTTAGTTTTGGCTAAAATGGGGATTGATTAGAACACCTGTCAGACAGCTTTACAGCTGTCTGTGCTCTTCCTTAGGGGGATTCACCCTCTCTGTTTGTCATGTTTAACATTATTACAAAAAGTGAAAGTGATTGTAAATCCCATATTTTGGGTTGTCCTCAGAACAGTAATAGAGGGGAAATCTTTCAAGAGGGACACTAGTCCTGGTGACAACCAGCAATTTCCTCTTTGGAGGGATTTCCTCTTGCTTCCTGTCTATTAGACCCCTGATGTCTCCCCTGCTCTTCAAATCTGTAAAGCCAGGGCAAGACGGCTCTGAATCCAGAAGTGACAAAATTCTCATTGCTTCTGGCTTTATTCATCACAGAGGAGATCCAGGAATGGATTTCTCTCAATCTACTCTGTGAAAAGCTGACCCGACCACATACAGCGGTCCTGGGTTTTACCGATTGAACAGGAGAGCCCAGAAATGATGGCACCGGGAGGGGCTCTAAAGGCACATCACTTTTACATGAAAGCCTATCCTTGGCTGTAAAAAAAAAAAAATAATTTTTATACAGGATCATGGCTGTAGCTGCAGGACTACAACTTGCAGTCAAGGACGTTTATATACTTGTTAACCACTTAAGCCCTGGACCATTTGGCTGCCCAAAGACCAGAGCACTTTTTGTGATTCGGCATTGCGTCGCTTTAACTGAAAATTGCGCTGTCGAGTCACGTGGCTCCCAAACAAAATTGACGTCCTTTTTTCCCCACAAATAGATCTTTCTTTTGGTGGTATTTGATCACCTCTGCGGTTTTTATTTTTTGCGCTATAAACAAAAAAATAGCGTCAATTTTGAAAAAACCGCATTATGTTTTACTTTTCGCTATAATAAATATCCCCCCAAAAATATATAAAAAAACATTTTCTCAAGTCATCTTCCAGGACGGCACACCTGAGAGATGAGAGGCTCCTCCTGACAGGAAACACAATCAATCAACAGCTGTTTTAAGTCCACACCCTTCCCCTTGATCCTCAGTTTTTGATTGTGTTTCTCCCTACACGGCGAAACTGTTTGTTTTTTTCCAAATGACCGAAGCCTGGGGCTGGTGGTCTCCCCCTGGGAGCCGGACCAAATGCCTGGGAAGCCTCTGGGTCTGGCAGGATATATTTATCCTTCCCGGGGGGTTCCCCTATCCTTTCCTCAGGGGGGGCAGCAGAAACTGGGAAAGCCCCCCTGAGAGCTGAAGGCCCCTGGGTACAGTGGTGTCCCCAGAACTTCAGGGGCCTTTATCCTGTCTCCCCCCCCCCCCCCCTTACCTGTCCGGGCGTCCGTTCAGACGGGGGTGCTGGCCGTCGGTTCTTTCCAGGGGGATCGTATCCCCTGACTCCTGGGTCCCTGGTAGCTCGCGTGGGCTGCTGGGGAGGGTACCGCCTGAACGACCCGCGTTCTTACCCAGAAGGGAAGGCTGAGAGTCAGCAGGAGCAGGCGCCCACATCCTCCCTCCTTTCGAGGAGGCACCAGTTTACTATGGTGAATGTCTGCCTAAACCACCTCATGGGAATGAGGAACGTACGGCATTTCCCCCCCCCCCCCCCATGTGTATATACTGACTGGACAGTGCAGGACACAGACTAACCTTGCAGCTCCCTAAAGCAGTTGTGGGGGGGGGGGGGGGCACTTTGGCAGCTATCCTCCTTGCGTGTGGACCATAAGGATGGAAAAGCAAGCCCGGTGGCTGTGGAAAAAGGGGAAGACGACAACGGTGAGTCAAAAATCCCCAATCCCAGCCAGATGGTTTCTGGGCATTTGAGATAATCTCCCCTGGGGTCTGGATTCAAATAGCCCAGAAGCTTTTGCTAAAGACAAATAGCTATGGGATATGTGGACGGGGGATTATAACGGTGCTAAGGTCAAAGGGTGTGTAAAGAAGAAGCACAAAAAAAGGGAAATTTTGTAAAAAACAAGAATTACAAACTTTATTAATGATAATACAAAAAATAGAAAATTGCACTTAGGACAATAAACACATTAAAATAAGTCTATATACTGTATATGACCCATAAAATGAAGGAGTAGGCCAGATGGAGATGGCCAACAGAAAGGAGGCTCAATTTCCTACATGTTTCGCCAAGGCATTGGCTTCTTCAGGGAACAAGAGCTCAAAAAGTGGATATAAGGAGGGGGTTCTGTATATGGAGATATAGAAGGCATCATTTACTCAAAAGTTTGTTTATCAATACAGTGCATCGTATACATTCAGAGGAGTCAGTATTGTGGCTGGATAGACATGCAAACCAAGAAACCCACCAATGCTGGCAGTGCAAACGTACCTGCGGCATCAGTACCAAGGGGGAGACCGCACGGAGGCGTCACCAATGGGTAATAGGCAAGCCGCGCCGTAAAATGTGCCTGCAGGGGGTATACAGTAGACCTGGCAATGGAGTGTATTAACATTATATGGATGTTTGTTGAGTTTAACATACGAACAGCAAGAGAAAATTGCATATCAATTGCTTGAAGCTAAAATATGTAAAGATATATAAGTAGTGTAATTAAATCTCATCGAAAAAGTATAAACTCACGTTTTTCTTTAAAAGCAGGTAGAATAGAGAGGACACAAAGTGCCTGCAGATGGAAATACACATACACAGCAAGACAATCGAGGGAATGTGCCAAATCGGCGATCAATTGAAAAAAAGCCTGAGTGAGAGAATAAATTGTTTAAAGGATAGTACTGATAATTCCTTTAAATTTGACTGAACAAAAGTCATCAAAAAAGTGCTTACTTAGTATAGTCAACTATCGATTGAGAATGTGGTGGTAGTGCAATGACACGAATAAGGTGTCTAGCTTGAAGGTTTTTTGTCTTTGAAGTAAGGTAGCAATTGCAGTGCCTACCTAAATAAAGTGAATGCAAGAAAAGAGTTTTAGAACAACCTAGACTCTATTGGGCAGGTAGAATTGATGGGGGAACAAAAAATATCTTACCTAGTAAGCCCTGTGATATATATGTCATTCAAAAGAGAGCGGCATTTGGCTAGGGGAATGGATGATGAGTCCAAGATAGCTTCTAGAGGTAATGATACAAGGCACTATAAGTAGTATACAAAGAAGAACTCATTGCGGAATACCATCAGAAAAGGGGATTACCTGGATGCTGTGTGTGGAGTGGATGCAGGCACGTCCCTCGTCCAACAGGGGGACTGGGGAACTGGCCGGTTGCTGATATACCCCCCACACCTGATCAAATGCTGATCAGGTGTGCGGACGCAACTAGGAGGCATCCGCGCCTGCACACAGTGCGGTGCCGTGGAACTACACGTTCCATCATGCATCGCGCGCGCATGCTCAGAACTAGTGGGCCGGGTGGCGAATGGGAGAGGGAAGCGCGATGGAATGGGAGGTACCAAGGCGCATCCCTCTCCCACCGGCCGATGGAAACAGAGGGACCCAGGAGTCCGAGTGCGGCGCGGACACCAAGGGCAGACAGGGATCTGCCCTGGGCGTCCGTACAGGCACGAGCAGCGCTGGCAATGCCCTTCCCGAAGGGAGAGCCGGCGCCACGGTCAACACATCAAGGCACTGAGAGAACGGAGATACGATGCAGTCCAGTGGTGGGGCATGTTGGGTGCATGTGAAGAAGTGGGCGGAGACACAGGGTGAGGGAGCAGGCCTACCCTCATATGGCAGTCCACAGGGGTCATAGGGATGCCGGAGAGTACCTGTATGTCAGCCCACAATAACCAGCCACAAACTGAAAGCCATACATGGAGGACCACAGGGTCCTGGTTATAAAGTAGAACCTCTGAGAAAAACAAAACAAAAAACAAAGAACAAAAAGAAATACTCATGTGACATGTACTGACGTCAAAAGGACCTAGGGGTCAAAAGCATATTTTTAGTGTTTATACAATATCCAAGAACATTTTTTTAAAAAAAGAAACACAGAAAAGTATGAAAATTAAGCAAAGCTTGAAAATACTTGATACATACGAAGTATTACTAAGGAGAAAAGTACACTTGTAGCAAATAGCAACATCACGGAGGTAGGGATGTATTGGAAGAGCTGTAAGGGGAACCACAGGCGCAGCCATGGCAGAGAGATCAGGAAGCAAGGGAAAGGAAGGACAAAGCAAGAAAGGGAAGGGGCAAAACAAGGTAAAGAGGTGAGTAAGGACAAAGACGGTAGAAACTACAGACGACGCTGACTGAGAGGTGGGCAAAAAGGAAAAAGACGTATGGTAAATTGCGAGTATGAAACATCCAAAGAAAGATATTAAAGAAAAGGTTTAAAACTAATGTATTCATTAAGTCCTGGAAACTTGGTGGCATTTAATATATGGATCCATTTCGTTTCAAGTCGTAATAACTTATTATCAATGCTGCCGCCTCTAACGTGTAAAGGAACATGTTCGAGTGCGGAAAACACAATCACATGGGGATCAGAATTATGCTGGGCTGCGATGTGCCTGTTGATAGCAGTGGTAGTGGTATTTTTGTATAACGGTTTGATGTGATCTCGAATGCGGATCTGGAATGGACGTTTAGTTTTGCCAACATAGTATGAGCCGCATTGGCATTGAGCCAAATATACGACACCTACGGTGGCACAGGTGACGCGATGTCCAATGGCATGGGTGTTTCCATTGGGCAGGTTCACCGATTGTGAATTGGCGACAAATGCACATATGTCACATCTGCCACATTGGTATGTACCTGTGGCAGTGGGCATGTGTACATTGTCAGTAACATGGTGGCTGTGAATAAGTCGATCACGGAGTGAAAGGGGTCGACGATATGTAATGTCAGGGTATGTGTTGATGTACTTGGCAATGGTAGGATCTGATGTAAGTAGGGGCCAAAATTGATTGAGGATGCCCTTTACTTGGGTATGTTGATTAGAAAATTGGGTAATAAGTCGTACCGGTTGTTTGGGATCAAGTAGTTTGTCGGAAAAGACCAGATCTTTTCTGTTAAGTTTCTTTGCCTTGTTAAAGGCTTTTTTCAACAGAGTGGCTGTAGCCTCGATCCAGGAGTCTGTGATACAGTTCCTGTGCTGCCCTGAGGAAATCTTCCTCACGGGTACAGTTGCGTTTTATCCTCAGATATTGGCTGAAAGGGATGCTTCTAAGGAGAGGCTCGGGGTAAGCACTATGAGCGTGCAATATCGTATTGCCTGAAGAGGGCTTGCGGTAGAGGGCGGTGTAGATTTGGCCATTGGGTTGCAAGCCGATCTCGAGGTCCAAAAAGTGGATCCGAGACTGGCTGCACTCCATGGTAAACCTAAGATTGAACGTGTTCAGGGTGAGATACTGGACAAACGAGACAAGTTCTTCCTTGCTACCTGACCAAAACAGCAATATGTCGTCTATATATCTGTACCAGGATATCACCCTGGACCGGTAAGGGTTGGAGTGAGCCGGATCGAAAAGTTCCCTCTCCCACCCCCCCAGGTAGAGGTTGGCATAAGCAGGGGCACACTTGGTCCCCATGGCCACACCTTGTACCTGGAGGAAGTGGGAGGAACCAAACATGAAGTAATTCCGAGTTAGTATAAATCTCAGCAAGTCGAGGACAAAGTCACCGTATGTGTCATATTGGGGGCCTCTTTCCCGGATTAGTTTTTGAATTACTGAGATTCCTCTATTGTGAGGGATAATGTTGTACAGACTTTCCACGTCTAAAGCTACCAACCATGTATTGGTTGGTAAGATTTGACCATCAAGTATACGCAGAAGGTGGATAGTGTCCTTGATGTATGAGGGCAAGGCTACTACATGAGGTGCCAAATATTTATCTACCAATGCGCTGGCCGATTCAGTGAGACACTGTCGACCGGACACGATTGGACGGCCCGGGGGATGATCAAGGGATTTGTGTAGTTTGGGGAGGGAGTAAAAGGTGGGGGTTCTGGGTTCTGTAACACTCAAGAACTTCCATGTGTTGGAATCTATAATGCCCCTCTGGTGGGCTCCGAATATTAGCTGTTGATATTCGGATATGTAGTGATCAATAAGTGTTTTTGAAATTGGTCTATACCACTCGCGGTTATTTAAAATGTCAAGACACATTTGTTCGTAGAAGGGCACATCCATCACTACCACATTGCCGCCTTTGTCGGCTGGCTTAATGATTAGTTCAGGATGATTTTGAAGAGATTTGATAGCTTTGATGAGGGCCGGGGTAAGATTAGAAGAATAGGAGGAGTCAAGATTTAAACCTTCAATGGTGTTGGTGACCTGTTGTACAAAAGCCCAAATGTTGGGATTTGTAGATAGGTTCGGGAAATTAGTAGATTTGGGTTTAAAAGAGGCGGGAGGGGGGAAGGAGACACCGAGGGAGGTCGCCTCAGGGTCATGGGGGTCCAAGAGGTCATCCCCGCCAGTGTCGCCCTCCTCCCAAAGTGACATCAGTTCCTCAAGAGCTTGTATTTCGGCTAAGGTAGGAACTTGTTGAGGGGGATTAGTGTCTTGAAGGGGTGCGGTACTGGAAGGAGATTTATCGTAAATCACTTTGTAAAGCAATTTACGTGCGAAGAGGTGAATGTCTTTAATAAGGGCGAATTTATCAAAATCGTTGGATGGACAGAATGTCAGGCCAAGTTGAAGTACATGGATTTGATCCGTGTTAAGTGGGATAGATGATAAGTTGATTACATCGGGGGTGGATGGTCTTCGTGAATCACCAGGGTGTGTGTGGTGATTCACGAAGACCATCCACCCCCGATGTTATCAACTTATCATCTATCCCACTTAACACGGATCAAATCCATGTACTTCAACTTGGCCTGACATTCTGTCCATCCAACGATTTTGATAAATTCGCCCTTATTAAAGACATTCACCTCTTCGCACGTAAATTGCTTTACAAAGTGATTTACGATAAATCTCCTTCCAGTACCGCACCCCTTCAAGACACTAATCCCCCTCAACAAGTTCCTACCTTAGCCGAAATACAAGCTCTTGAGGAACTGATGTCACTTTGGGAGGAGGGCGACACTGACGGGGATGACCTCTTGGACCCCCATGACCCTGAGGCGACCTCCCTCGGTGTCTCCTTCCCCCCTCCCGCCTCTTTTAAACCCAAATCTACTAATTTCCCGAACCTATCTACAAATCCCAACATTTGGGCTTTTGTACAACAGGTCACCAACACCATTGAAGGTTTAAATCTTGACTCCTCCTATTCTTCTAATCTTACCCCGGCCCTCATCAAAGCTATCAATTCTCTTCAAAATCATCCTGAACTAATCATTAAGCCAGCCGACAAAGGCGGCAATGTGGTAGTGATGGATGTGCCCTTCTACGAACAAATGTGTCTTGACATTTTAAATAACCGCGAGTGGTATAGACCAATTTCAAAAACACTTATTGATCACTACATATCCGAATATCAACAGCTAATATTCGGAGCCCACCAGAGGGGCATTATAGATTCCAACACATGGAAGTTCTTGAGTGTTACAGAACCCAGAACCCCCACCTTTTACTCCCTCCCCAAACTACACAAATCCCTTGATCATCCCCCGGGCCGTCCAATCGTGTCCGGTTGACAGTGTCTCACTGAATCGGCCAGCGCATTGGTAGATAAATATTTGGCACCTCATGTAGTAGCCTTGCCCTCATACATCAAAGACACTATCCACCTTCTGCGTATACTTGATGGTCAAATCTTACCAACCAATACATGGTTGGTAGCTTTAGACGTGGAAAGTCTGTACAACATTATCCCTCACAATAGAGGAATCTCAGTAATTCAAAAACTAATCCGGAAAAGAGGCCCCCAATATGACACATACGGTGACTTTGTCCTCGACTTGCTGAGATTTATACTAACTCGGAATTACTTCATGTTTGGTTCCTCCCACTTCCTCCAGGTACAAGGTGTGGCCATGGGGACCAAGTGTGCCCCTGCTTATGCCAACCTCTACCTGGGGGGGTGGGAGAGGGAACTTTTCGATCCGGCTCACTCCAACCCTTACCGGTCCAGGGTGATATCCTGGTACAGATATATAGACGACATATTGCTGTTTTGGTCAGGTAGCAAGGAAGAACTTGTCTCGTTTGTCCAGTATCTCACCCTGAACACGTTCAATCTTAGGTTTACCATGGAGTGCAGCCAGTCTCGGATCCACTTTTTGGACCTCGAGATCGGCTTGCAACCCAATGGCCAAATCTACACCGCCCTCTACCGCAAGCCCTCTTCAGGCAATACGATATTGCACGCTCATAGTGCTCACCCCGAGCCTCTCCTTAGAAGCATCCCTTTCAGCCAATATCTGAGGATAAAACGCAACTGTACCCGTGAGGAAGATTTCCTCAGGGCAGCACAGGAACTGTATCACAGACTCCTGGATCGAGGCTACAGCCACTCTCTGTTGAAAAAAGCCTTTAACAAGGCAAAGAAACTTAACAGAAAAGATCTGGTCTTTTCCGACAAACTACTTGATCCCAAACAACCGGTACGACTTATTACCCAATTTTCTAATCAACATACCCAAGTAAAGGGCATCCTCAATCAATTTTGGCCCCTACTTACATCAGATCCTACCATTGCCAAGTACATCAACACATACCCTGACATTACATATCGTCGACCCCTTTCACTCCGTGATCGACTTATTCACAGCCACCATGTTACTGACAATGTACACATGCCCACTGCCACAGGTACATACCAATGTGGCAGATGTGACATATGTGCATTTGTCGCCAATTCACAATCGGTGAACCTGCCCAATGGAAACACCCATGCCATTGGACATCGCGTCACCTGTGCCACCGTAGGTGTCGTATATTTGGCTCAATGCCAATGCGGCTCATACTATGTTGGCAAAACTAAACGTCCATTCCAGATCCGCATTCGAGATCACATCAAACCGTTATACAAAAATACCACTACCACTGCTATCAACAGGCACATCGCAGCCCAGCATAATTCTGATCCCCATGTGATTGTGTTTTCCGCACTCGAACATGTTCCTTTACACGTTAGAGGCGGCAGCATTGATAATAAGTTATTACGACTTGAAACGAAATGGATCCATATATTAAATGCCACCAAGTTTCCAGGACTTAATGAATACATTAGTTTTAAACCTTTTCTTTAATATCTTTCTTTGGATGTTTCATACTCGCAATTTACCATACGTCTTTTTCCTTTTTGCCCACCTCTCAGTCAGCGTCGTCTGTAGTTTCTACCGTCTTTGTCCTTACTCACCTGTTTCCCTTGTTTTGCCCCTTCCCTTTCTTGCTTTGTCCTTCCTTTCCCTTGCTTCCTGATCTCTCTGCCATGGCTGCGCCTGTGGTTCCCCTTACAGCTCTTCCAATACATCCCTACCTCCGTGATGTTGCTATTTGCTACAAGTGTACTTTTCCCCTTAGCAATACTTCGTATGTATCAAGTATTTTCAAGCTTTGCTTAATTTTCATACTTTTCTGTGTTTCTTTTTTTAAAAAAATTTTCTTGGATATTGTATAAACACTAAAAATATGCTTTTGACCCCTAGGTCCTTTTGACGTCAGTACATGTCACATGAGTATTTCTTTTTGTTCTTTGTTTTTTGTTTTGTTTTTCTCAGAGGTTCTACTTTATAACCAGGACCCTGTGGTCCTCTATGTATGGCTTTCAGTTTGTGGCTGGTTATTGTGGGCTGACATACAGGTACTCTCCGGCATCCCTATGACCCCTGTGGACTGCCATATGAGGGTAGGCCTGCTCCCTCACCCTATGTCTCCGCCCACTTCTTCACATGCACCCAACATGCCCCACCACTGGACTGCATCGTATCTCCGTTCTCTCAGTGCCTTGATGTGTTGACCGTGGCGCCGGCTCTCCCTTCGGGAAGGGCATTGCCAGCGCTGCTCGTGCCTGTACGGACGCCCAGGGCAGATCCCTGTCTGCCCTTGGTGTCCGCGCCGCACTCGGACTCCTGGGTCCCTCTGTTTCCATCGGCCGGTGGGAGAGGGATGCGCCTTGGTACCTCCCATTCCATCGCGCTTCCCTCTCCCATTCGCCACCCGGCCCACTAGTTCTGAGCATGCGCGCGCGATGCATGATGGAACGTGTAGTTCCACGGCACCGCACTGTGCGCAGGCGCGGATGCCTCCTAGTTGCGTCCGCACACCTGATCAGCATTTGATCAGGTGTGGGGGGTATATCAGCAACCGGCCAGTTCCCCAGTCCCCCTGTTGGACGAGGGACGTGCCTGCATCCACTCCACACACAGCATCCAGGTAATCCCCTTTTCTGATGGTATTCCACAATGAGTTCTTCTTTGTATACTACTTATAGTGCCTTGTATCATTACCTCTAGAAGCTATCTTGGACTCATCATCCATTCCCCTAGCCAAATGCCGCTCTCTTTTGAATTACATATATATCACAGGGCTTACTAGGTAAGATATTTTTTGTTCCCCCATCAATTCTACCTGCCCAATAGAGTCTAGGTTGTTCTAAAACTCTTTTCTTGCATTCACTTTATTTAGGTAGGCACTGCAATTGCTACCTTACTTCAAAGACAAAAAACCTTCAAGCTAGACACCTTATTCGTGTCATTGCACTACCACCACATTCTCAATCGATAGTTGACTATACTAAGTAAGCACTTTTTTAATGACTTTTGTTCAGTCAAATTTAAAGGAATTATCAGTACTATCCTTTAAACAATTTATTCTCTCACTCAGGCTTTTTTTCAATTGATCGCCGATTTGGCACATTCCCTCGATTGTCTTGCTGTGTATGTGTATTTCCATCTGCAGGCACTTTGTGTCCTCTCTATTCTACCTGCTTTTAAAGAAAAACGTGAGTTTATACTTTTTCGATGAGATTTAATTACACTACTTATATATCTTTACATATTTTAGCTTCAAGCAATTGATATGCAATTTTCTCTTGCTGTTCGTATGTTAAACTCAACAAACATCCATATAATGTTAATACACTCCATTGCCAGGTCTACTGTATACCCCCTGCAGGCACATTTTACGGCGCGGCTTGCCTATTACCCATTGGTGACGCCTCCGTGCGGTCTCCCCCTTGGTACTGATGCCGCAGGTACGTTTGCACTGCCAGCATTGGTGGGTTTCTTGGTTTGCATGTCTATCCAGCCACAATACTGACTCCTCTGAATGTATACGATGCACTGTATTGATAAACAAACTTTTGAGTAAATGATGTCTTCTATATCTCCATATACAGAACCCCCTCCTTATATCCACTTTTTGAGCTCTTGTTCCCTGAAGAAGCCAATGCCTTGGCGAAACATGTAGGAAATTGAGCCTCCTTTCTGTTGGCCATCTCCATCTGGCCTACTCCTTCATTTTATGGGTCATATACAGTATATAGACTTATTTTAATGTGTTTATTGTCCTAAGTGCAATTTTCTATTTTTTGTATTATCATTAATAAAGTTTGTAATTCTTGTTTTTTACAAAATTTCCCTTTTTTTGTGCTTCTTCTTTACACACCCTTTGACCTTAGCACCGTTATAATCCCCCGTCCACATATCCCATAGCTATTTGATTACTTTGGGGATGAGGTGCTGCATCCTACGGTACCACCTAGCCACTCCTATATTGTTTTGCTAAAGACACCAGCCACAGCTCCCTCCTACATCAGAGATGCTGTATGGTGGACAAGTGGTGCAGAGGAGCGAGTGTGCCTAAACCACCTCAGATGGGAAAGAGGTAGGTAAGGCATTTTTTCCCCTTCCACCTGTATTTACTGAGTGGTGCAGTGCAGGACCTGGGGTCTCCATAACAAAATAGCCCAGAAGCTACTGCTAAAAGCCACCAGCCACAGCTTCCTCTTATAGCAGAGACACTGTGGTTATCACAACAGTAGGTTGCCAGCCTCTCCCTACATACCCGGTTGTGGTACATTAGTAGGGGTGAATACAGCAAAGAGGGTGACCTGGTAGAACAAAGAGTTCCTTACTGGCCAGGTATACCACTGAACAAGTTATTAATGGTGCAATGGTTGAAGGATTCAGGAGTAAGCTCCCTTGCTCAGCAGGTGCACTAGGTTATCTGGCCCTATTTGCCCAGCTGCCAGGAATCTGCTTAAAGTTGCTCCAAGATGCTTAAAAGCTGACCTAACTTTCAACAATGTGGCAGGGACCAAGCTTCTGTGTGGCACAGTAGGGGTTCCCTTGTGACAGATCCTCCTTTTGGGGGTTGCTTGCTATGGGTAACTTTTCATAAGCTCCAACCTCCCACTCCACTCTTACATTGTGGGTATATTTTAATGCAGGGGGTAAGAAAAACCTTTTTGGTTTGGACTACAGTCCACTCAGTGATATATCTAAAAGCGATTTACCATAAATCGTTTTCCTATATCCTTTGATTAAGGATTTTCTGTGCAAACATATGCAAGAGCTAGATGGCTATATGATTGCTTCTTTAAGGGCTGCAGGTGGCTATTTACCTCCCAGGCTAAATTGGTAACCACCCTTTTTAGAGGTCTTATATTGGTCTCTAGGGCTGGGCTCATTGAGACTTTAGTTACTGATCAGCCCCACCCGTGTATGAGCTGGCTAGCGTTTGCTCAATCTACGGAGGTAAGGTAGGACAACAGCTACTATAGTAAGGTGTCCAACCATTTTAGGATTGGTTCCTTCACTGGTGGTGAAGGATTAGTATCTACAGCCCAGGCTAGGCCTATGAAATAAATTGCTCCTGTTTGGTTATTTCATAAAGGGATACACCAGGACTCCTTCTTGGCTGCTCACCAGTAGACCTCAGTAGTGAAGGTTTGTCCTTGCTGGGGTGTTTGGCACAACTAAAGTACACATTGAGATTTGTGACCTCTCTGCTGAAGCTTGTTGGGTGTCCTTTATATCCTAAAGGTATACAGATCAGATTGGCTACAGATCAGAAAATACAACAGGGAAGGTGGTCTGTACTTTCTGGTTTTTGTGCCGCACGCCAGAAACGCACATCATTGAGTCTGGTGATGACATTTCTGCTCATAATTGTTATATTGCTGCACATCAGACCTACACAAGATTGGGGTCTGTCTGTGGGGTTTTTGTGTCCTGTATTACTGCCTTATTGGTTGCTTATCAGAAAGGCAGCAGGAAAGATTGATGGCAGGGGTAGTACATATACTGCCTTTGGTAATCGGTACAGCACCACAAGGTGGCGTCGTGCTGATTCAGACAGTGCTATTAACGGCAATAGCTGCCGATTTTAGGCATGCGATTTGACATGTGAGTCGCATGCAAAATCGCTTCAATATGGATGTGCTATCTCTATTCAGAATTGTTAGATTGTTGCACATTAGAGATATACACGATTGAAGTTTGTCTGTGGGTCCTGTATTACTGCCTTATTGGTTGCTTATCAGAAAGGCAGCAGTGATGACGGATGGTCCTGATTTTGTTGGAAAATACAAATTGAACCTGGGCCATGGGTAGTACACATACTGCCATTGGTAATTGGTGCAGCACCACAAAGTGACGTGCTGATTCAGACAGCGCTATTAACAGCAATGTCTGCCGATTTTAGGCATGCGACTTTGACATGTTGAGTTGCATGCCAAATCACTTCAATATGGATGTGCTATCTCTATTCAGAACTGTTATATTATTGCACATCAGACATATACAAGATTGAGGTCTGTCTGTGGGCCCTGTATTACTGCCTTATTGGTTGCTTATCAGAAAGGCAGCAGTGATGACGGATGGTCCTGATTTTGTTGCAAAATACAAAATTGAACCTGTGCCAGGGGTAGTACACATACTGCCATTGGTAATCAGTGCAGCACCACGAAGTGGTCCGGGCTGATTCACACAGTGCAAATAACGGCAATGGCTGCCAATCTTAGGCATGCGATTTGACATGTTGAGTCACATGCCAAATCACTTGAATATGGATGTGCTATCTCTATTCAAGATTGTTGTTGCACATCAGACACATACAAAATTTAAGGTTTACTGCCTTATTGGCTGCATATCAGAAAGGACACAACAGTGAAGGTTGTTTGTCTTTTTCTGATTTGTTTTTTGCGGCTCAGCAGGGAGACACATTGAGGGTAATGACATCTCTGCTCAGTATTGGTATATGCTACACATCAGACATACACAAAGATTGAACATTGTTTGTGTCCTGTATGTCCTATATTTACTGCCTTATCTGTATATCAGAAAGGCACAGCAGTAAGTGGTGTTTCTCATTGATCTTCCTTGCTGTTTCTTAGGTATACACAGTAGGGGGTTGTTGGCTGCACTCCTCCAGGGAGCCACAGCATGGGGACCCCTTGTTTGTTCGACCCGAAAACTGCTTTTCCTGCGACCTGTGTAATCTTGAGGTCTGTGGTTCCGTAAGCAGGGACTGCTGGATACGCTGCGACCTGGAGTCGCACAGTCACGAATGATACCCTTTGGAAGCCATAGTAGGACTTCTCATGCGTCTTGCAGTCCCAAGTGGCAGGTTGGGTCACACGGGTGTGGGAACCCTAAGCTTATCTGTCCCTTCTGGTTCAGGTTTTGCAATGCTGCAGGAATACTCATTGTGGAGTTATTGCCTTATTTTGCAGTAGACCAGAAAGATCGCAGCTGTAAAGGCTGTCTGTTGTTTCTTTGTTTTTATGTTGCTGCACAGCAGAAATACTCAACATTGAAGCTTGTTGGTGCTTTCTGTTTCATATTGCCTTACCTTATGGTACTTCAGAAAAACACACTGCTGTAGGTTGCTTGTGTTCTTTCTCTGTTGGTTCTATGTAACTGCACTACAGAACTGCATAACAGGAAGTGTCTTATAACTGTACTTGGTGGTTCGTCATAAATACGCAACATAGAAGTTTGGGTCTTTCTGTCTTCTCTTTATAGCCTTGTTTTGCTGTACATCAGTAAAACACCACTGTAAAAGGGGGTTCCCGGCCTTTCTGTATTTACCAGTTATGACCTAGCTAGCTGCACTTCAGAAATGCGCAGCATTTAAGGTGTGTTTGTGTCTTAATGCTTACATATTGGCCGCACATCAGAAAACCAGACTGTGAGGTTCAGATTTGGGTCTCTTCCCATATTTGATATTTTGGTTTAGCTAGTCACACTCGGATACACAACATTGATGTCTATGCTTGTGTCCTTTCTGTCTAAATCTATTGTGCTATGTCCACAATCTACGATTTTTTTATTTGTGATATTAATAATACATGTATCACCTTTTTGTATTTCAGCCTTCTCTTCCGTGAAAGGGCCTGGAGTCCTGGTGCAGATGTCACATGTCAAAAAGCCTCGACCCCTTACATTCAGGGATGCCAGAGCCATTTCATAGGGTTGAAGCCCAGTAGAGTTATGGGTCACTGGAGGAAGGCGATAATGAATCGCCCTGTTTAATAAGAACTTGGGAAGTTCGGTTCAGAGGAGTTTTATGGCCTGAAGATGAAGTATAAACATGTATACCCGACCAAATAGGTTACAGCTCGGTGCATGGCCTTCATTTTGCCCTTCTAGCAAAACTAGATGTAGCAGTATGAGTGTTCTCCTCCTGCTACGGATGTTAATCTCCTGAGTAGGCTCTCAGGCATAAGTAAAACTATAGATTGGGCATGCCTTAAACCCAGGGGTTAAGTTTTTGTTAATCTATTTCCCTTAAGTAGGTTTCCCTTCAGTCTTTGCTGACGTAAAGATAAAAATGAACAAAAAAGATTGTCTGTCAGGGGCCCCCCTTTTGGCAGTTTTATTTCCCTGGACAGGGTTGTGTTAAGACAGGCTCCCTTATTGATCAATGTAGTGTCCTTGTCTTACAACACAGCTCTCCGATTAATCTTTTTAGTGGTTCTAAGCAGGACCTATAGGCAGAATAGGCCATTGTTGTTAGATGTGTGACAGGCAACATTGATAACCTACAAGTTTAACATGTTTTCTGATTCCATCTTTAAGAGCCCACTCCACTTAGATCCTGCATCCGAAGCAGAGAAGGCAGGGACACCGGTGGAGTAGACCGGCAGATAAGTCGCATGATCCAGCTAAGATACCTTCATCAAGCATATGGAGTGAAGGTAAAGCTCACTGCAGAACCGAGGTTCGCCAAGAGGGTCTTGCAGTGGTCCCACCCTAAAGGTAGGCCTGAGCTACTTGATTATCCTCTCAGGTGTGCCGTCCTGGAAGATGACTTGAGAAAAGTACTAGTTACTTACCGGTAACTGTCTTTCTGGGAAATCTTCCAGGACGGCAGGCCTACTTCCCACCCGTTGAAGGAGGGAAAATTTTAGAACACTAGAAGGTGAGTACCTATGAGGAATGATTTCCCTTGTGAAACAGGTTCAGGAGTTACTTCTCTACAAACTGAGGATCAAGGGGAAGGGTGTGGACTTAAAACAGCTGTTGATTGATTGTGTTTCCTGTCGGGAGGAGCCTCTCATCTCTCAGGTGTGCCGTCCTGGAAGATTTCCCAGAAAGACAGTTACCGGTAAGTAACTAGTACTTTTTTTTTTTTTCTCAGTTTAGACCGATACATATTCTTCTTCATATTTTTGGTAAAAAAAAGGCAATAAGCGTTTATTGATTGGTTTGCGCAAAAGTTATAGCATCTACAAAATGGGGGATAGTTTTATGGCATTTTTATTATTTATTTCTTTTTTTTACTAGTAATGGCGGCAATCAGCGATTTTTATCGTGACTGTGACATTATGGCGGACAGATCGGACACTTTTGGCGTGATTTTGGGACCAATCACATTTATACAGCGAACAGTGTAATTAAAAATGCATTGATTACTGTGTAAATGTGACTGGCAGTGAAGGGGTTAACCACTAGGGGGCAGTGAAGGGGTTAAGTGTGTCCTAGGGAGTGATTCTAAATGTGGGGGGGGCGTGGCTATGTGTGACACGACACTGATCACCTCTCCCGATTACAGGGAGCTGTGATCAGTGTCCTGTCACTAGGCAGAACGGGGAAATGCTTGTTTACATCAGCATTTCCCCGTTCTTCCTCTCCGTGTGACGATCACGGGGATGTCCGTGGGATCCGTGATCACATGATCACACTCACGGAGGCCGCGGCGGGCGCGCGTGTGACCGCAAACTGCTTCTTATAGGGCAACGTACAGGTACGTTTAATCTGCCTGTACGTGCCCTTCTGGTGACATATATATCGGCATTGAAACCTGGAATTCTACTTTAGACACTGGTGTTTTCCTGGTGGGCTTTACAAGGACATTCCACGTTTCATATGTCTATAAATTAACCACTTCAGCTCCGGAAGTTTTACCCCCCCCCCCCCATGACCGGGCCATTTTTTTTGCTACATAGAACTGCATTACTTTGACAATTGTGCGGGCTGTACAGAAATTAAATTTTTATGTTCCCCCCCCCCCCCACAAATAGAGCTTTCTTTTGGTGGTATTTGATCACCTCTGCCTTTTTTGGGTTTTTTTGCGCTATAACAAAAAAAGACTGACAATTTTGAAAATAAAAACTTTTTTATTTTCTGCTATAAAAGACATCCAATAGAAAAATTTTAAAAATCTAATTTCCTCATCAATTTAGGCCAATTTGTATTCTGCTACATATTTTTGGTAAAAAAAAAAAAAAAAAAAAAAAAAACAATAAGCGTATATATTGATTGGTTTGCACAAAAGTTTTAACATCTACAAAATGGGGGACAGATTTATGGCATATTACTTATTTATTTTTAATATATATATATATATATATATATATATATATATATATATATATATATATATATATATATATATATATAATGTATGTACTTTTTTTTTTTTTTTTTCTTGTAATGGCGGTGATCTGCAATTTTTAGCGGCGGACAGATCGGACACCTAACTGACATTTTTGACACTTTTTTTTAGGGAACCAGTGACATTACAGTGATCAGTGCTAAAGATATGCACTGACATTGTACCAATTACACTGGCAGGGAAGGGGTTAACATCAGGGGCGATCAAGGTGTTAAATGTGTTACCTCACTGTGTGTTCTAACTGTATGGGGGACGGGCTGCCTGGAACAACACACAGATCCTTCTTCTTGCATAGCAGAAAGACCGGATCTGTGTGTCAGCCCCTGACAGAATGGAGATCTGCCTTGTTTACTATCGAGTCTGTCGGATCTGCTGATTGGCTCCCCTGCTGGCATGCCCACAAATCGCTGTGCACAAGGCCAGACGTACACCTACAGCGATTTGCGCAGCCATGCCAACCTGCCACAGTATTATGACGGCGGCTGGTCTGCAAGAGGTTAATCAGTACAGTTTTCACCCAAAATACAATGTGATATATTACGTAATTTCCTGGTTTTTATTCTGTCGTACGAGAGTTTTCGTAACCTTAGTAACCTTCATTTTCAATATGGAGACTATCATGCAAAAAAAAAACAAAAAAAAAACGGACGATCATTTGACCGATAATCTCATTGTGTTTACCAGGCTTTAGGCTGGATAGGGCTTGATGTAAGCATACCTGTCTCCAGTTAAGTACAAGGAAAAAACAACTTTTTCCATCACATAACTAAGTGTCAGAAACCATGAAATCAGATCGAGACAAAAGGTACAGTTAAATCACACTTGTTTAATAATAAAAGTAAAAAGAACAAACGTAGTCAAAACATAGCCAAAGTTCAGTAACCAGAATGGATAGTCAGCCAAGCCAGAAGTCGGGGATCAATGTAGTGGAACAGCAAGCAGGATCTGGAGCCAGAAGGGATGTCAGCAAAGCAAGTCTTGAACAGGAGCACAGGAGATCGTTTATGTGATGTTGACCAAGGCAAAGGCATAGAAACCTCTGGACTGAATGGCTTAAGTAGGCAGGACTGACGAGTAGGATATCATCAACAGCTGAGTAACTGTGGAAAGATAGGAGCTGGCAATTAGCCGAGAGCTGAGTAGCCAGCTCAGAGAAGGAAGGGTTGAGCCCAGCCCTGACACTAAGCAGCTGCTGTGTACACTGTAATACAGTAGGATCATTAGCTACATACTTTGTAAGCTTTGCTTTGTTCAAGCAGCAGTATGGACAACTTCCTTACTGCTACTGGAATTAAACAGAGTCGGGCTGAATGCGCCTCTGCCATTCAGAAAAAGCCTTGAATTTTTATCTATGAAAACAAGCCTTACTCTGAGCTAGGTGATGAGGTGAGAGGACAAACTCATGATTTTCACCTTGGCCAATCAGAGGAAGCCTTGTATTAATTGAAAAAATACAAGGCTTTTCCTGAATGGCGGAGAAGCATTCAGCCCGCCTCTATTAAATTCTAGCAGCAGACTATAAGTTCCCCTTAACTGCTCCCGGAACACCGCGCCACTTACTGTATTTAGCTAATACTACTACAGTATATTACACTGCACACATTGGTCCCATTGTTCTGTAGTGAAAAATAGTTTGTTTGGACCAGCTTGATCCAAAAAAACTATTTAAAGTCAAATTCAACATGGAATCCTACTTTAAGCTAAACACCCAAACCTGTAAATTAACCAATTTATGCATTTCCCATTTCGCACTTGAAGCCTCATAAAAAAGACACTCTGGGGGTTATAACAAAGCAGGCCACGTAAAGAAAACATTTCATTTTTTACTTTTTTTGAGCTTGCTTTTTATTGTACACAGGCTGTTTATAGTGCAGAAATTGTGGAAAAGTTTTCGCAGTGGGGAGCAGTAATCGCACATTTTTCTATTCCTAATAGTATTGCCACCTTGTCAAGGTGGAATAGTTTGTGCGCCCAAATGACCCTTAGAGCTATGTTAGCAGAAGCCTTTGTTACTGGAAGGGACACCCTAGCCAGACAGGGCTGAAGATGATAGGCCAGACTGGAGGTGGTACCCTTGGCCTCCAGGAAGGGATTGGGCAGGGGACTTACAGTCTCATTCTATAAGGCACATTGTTTAGCTATTCAGGGCCATAGTTTCTTCAAAACTGTAGAATGGCAGATGGATCTACAGAAGGAAATAATTACCCTAAAAACAGCACCTGTAAGTGCATTTCTGTATAATATGGTGGTGAGCTAATAATATAGGGAAATTATCATATGTTAATTCTTACCAATCCAAAACTGTCAGACTTAACATAAGATATTTTACGTCTTATGAACTACAATGGCTTGCCATCATCTTATAGGCAAAACAAGAGGCTTTAGTGGCAAACTAGGTAATAAAACCAGCAGAGGTAGCACTGAACATTATTGATACCTAGCCCCAAGATAGGTGATTGGGCTACTTGGTGTACAGAAGACTTAGCGGAGGCAATTTTCATGTTGAATGTAACTGTTTTCTTTTCATATGTACCTTACTCAATAAATGTATATAATATTTGTCTTGCTTACTGCTCTTTTCACACACTTGTTAAATGCTTAAATCTTTCTTCAGTCTCCCCCCCCCCCCACCAAAAAAAAAATTAAGTCAGCGGCTACAAATACTGCTGCTGACTTTTAATAAAAGGGCACATCTGTTGAGGGATCCATCGCTGTTCTCATTTAGCCTGATTCTTTGCCGGTTTTTGGGTCCCCAGCGTCGCCATGCTAACTGTGGGAAGCGGCTGTGACTTCTTGCGGTTTCACAGCTGGCTCTCCACTGTGCCTGCACAAGCCGCGCTGCACCCTGTGAATGGTCCCACAGCCTCCTGGGACTTGTGACGTGTCCCTTGAGGCTGCGGGCAGAAGGGGGGGGGCAGACTTTTGCACGAGACACCTAGGCAATCCGAGCAGGGAATGGGTATCTGTCAAAATCAGGTAATCGGAAAAAACAAAAAAAAAAGTGTCCAAAAACCTAAAGTGGAACTATGGACAAAATCACTTATACAATGCAGTTTGTCACTAGCAATAACATTAGCAAGCCTAAAGCTGGACGTACACCATAACATTTTCTTATTCAATTGTCTTTAGATTTACCTTAAACTATGTAGTACAAGGACCTGCCTGATTGCATACAAAGAAAGTGTTTAGTGTTGAAAGTGTTTAAGGTGTGACCTCCTATTATATGGTTTTGGTAGATCTAAAGTAAAATTGTACAAAAAAAATGTATAATGTATGGCCAGCCTTAGAGTCTCCTCTAAGGTATAGTTTACACTTGCGGTTGGAAGGGGGAAGGTGGCATGGTAAAAATATGCAGTTGAATGGCGGTTTTATGCCGCCCATCCTTAAAGCGGGGTTCCACCCAAATTTTGAACAATATCTGTATGTATTCTCTTCCTTGCCTAGATGCTGACATGCAGTTTAAAAAAATTTAAATCACCGTAATTACCTTTTATTTTTCTATTCTTTGTATTTCCTGGTTCTCCTCCCATGGGAGTAGGCGTGTTTCTAGCCTCTCCCAGACTCCTGGGAGCTAGTCTCAGGCTTCCCAGGATGCCACTGAGCATGTGCGGGAACGAGCGGTGAATGCTGGGAGCACAGCATTCACCACATCCAGGAAATAAATGCTTGTGGGCTTCAAATGCCCACAATGAAGATGGAAACCGCCTGCAGTGAATAATATAAGTTATTCTTTCCGACGAAATCTGACACAGGCGGACATATTACACACAATATGTGAGTATGTAATGCTGAGAAGAAAAGTTTGTGAATGAACTCAAAAAAAAAACAAAAAACCGATAGATAGGTGGACCCCCGCTTTAAGCTACAAAGGCAGCGGAGAGGTTGTACACAGGCCGCTGCCACGTGGGTTTGCAGTACAAAAAAAAAACTATTCCCCTGTTGCACTTGGCAGTACAGTGAATGGGGCCTGCACCATAACCGCCAGCCAAATGCTAGGCTCATAGTTGCAGTAGTATAGTATTCCCATCCAAAAACCTTGTTTGGCTGTAAAAAAAAAAAAAAAAAATGAGCATGCAGGAGGCAGCAGCATCGCTTCGTTAATGCCTGTCAATCACTCCTGCGCCAATATCTGAAAAGCATTATAACGTGGATTGCTTTTCAGAAACCAACACAGATGTAAATGAGCCCTTCCTGAACTAAGCAGTTCAGGAAAAGTGGCAGTTGGAGCAGTTAGGGGGGGACCATATAACACTAGCAGGGTGCCTTATAAAAATACTATTTCTAAAAGAATAAAACAATTGATAATGCAACTGATTATAAAGTTTTACATTACAAACCTGTAATATAAAAGATTTGTGTATTTTTCACATCCCTCACTAAGCTGTATGAAAATGCCTCTTCACTACTGATTTTTTTTTTTTTTTTTTTTTTTTTTTTTTTTTTTTTTTTAGGCATAGACTTTGCCAGGCTTCTCATGCCATTTATTTGGCATTACCTTGCTTAGTAGTCCTCAAAATGGACACAATTGACCATCTAAACTCTATTCAATTCACTGCAATTTTGGTGAATATTTTGATGGATCCTCCAAATTTGACTTAATTTTGAATCCAGGCCCTCCATGCAGCTGTGCCCCAACAGGTTATTTATATTAGTGATCCACTTTTGCCTCTAATCCGATTACTACAGCAGTGATCCATTACAGCAAAGGGATTCTGGACAGAGCTGCAAAAACTCCTTCCCAGTGTCCATGTTCATTGGAAGGGCTGCAATATCACTTGTGATGTCACTACACTCCCAACACAAACAAAAAGTGGAAGCCTTGTGTTTACATTGATATGCTACAAGTGCTGCTAAGGAGCAAAGTGCAAGATCAGAAGTCCAGGAACTGATCATTTCAACTCCTGGGCTTAGTGCTGGATGCCAAATGTCACGGACAGCAGATTGTTCCAGCCTGGACCCCACCAGGTCCCACAGGAACCTCTGATTGCTGGTACCATTTTGAAGGAATTTTATTAACATGTTCACGAGGGGGGAGAGGTATGAACCAGGGAAGCTAAAATATAAGAAGAATAAACTTCGACTTTAAATACCATTTTTCTTGCTCCTGGTGGCCAAACAGAGTGTCAGAGGAGCAAAGGAAAGGCTAGTGTGTGCAAATGGGGAAGACAGTTAAATATCCCTGTTGTGTTGTATGGGCGAGATACAGGTTCAGTTAAAGTTTCATGGAGAATTGGAAAAAGACCATTTTGAAAAAAGTTTAAAAATCTTCTAACTGTGACATAGCTCTAGTTACTCTAGTGAAAACGGGAGTGAGCGGTTTGCAGTAGGCATGTTCCTGTGGCTTGTTTCCATGTTGCAAAGGCCAATATTTCAGCATACACCTGATCCTTATTGTAGTACAATGATCTCTTGATGAAATAATTGCAGAATATTAACACTGCCAGTATAGCCTCAAATTATGTTTATTGGGTTACAAAACAGAGCAATGGCCTATGTGAGCTCCAAGCAAGGAACATGTTCTTCCCATATGTAGTTCTACATCCGATCATCAGTATAAAATGTCTACATATTTCACTCAAATTTGCAGAAGTTCTTCAGTAACTGTGGCAGGTCTAACTGATCAATGTCGAGTCTGCGCATCATATGTTTCTGGATGATAAGGCGGCACAATGTCTGCAGGGATGGAACTAGAAAACAAAAAAAAATTACTGAATTCTCTTTAGCATGACAAGCCACTAAATACGCTTCACACATGTCTTTGCTTTGCATCTTTTACATTCATGTACACATGCATAACTTCTCATTTGTCCCTCATTTTGGTCTAATCTATATAGATGTATATAAAATGTACTTTTTAGCTTTCAAAAAGTGTTTCCCAGTGCTAAACCGTTCATCCAATTTCTATATTGCTGCATTTGTAAAGGTCAAAAGCCATTATAAAGGAATAGTAGCGGTAGAAAAAGCACTTGTAAGTTTAACTAATATTTTTTTGTATATTTCTCCTTTGAGGGGGTGTGTCCTATGCCTACATACTTTTGCTAATGGGTGTCTCTTGTTCCCATCTCAAAAAGTTGGAGGTATGCGCATCTATGTACAGACAGGCAGGCATTCTTATTAAATTCCCTTCTCACATTTCTTTGATTTGTGGTTTCCTTTTACCCCCATCAACATATTTAAAAAGAATCAATCACCAATGAGTATCTGTAACAATTTAAGTTCTTCATAAGTCACAGTAGGCACATGAACCTGGATGCCACCTTGTTAAGGGCACCTGATATTGCCAATACCCCAAGGTGACAGTGCTTCTCTCTCAGCCTCCAGCTGACAGTAAGCTGCTCTCTTCCACAATCCTTAGCTGGCAGTGCATGTTTCAAACCTATATTCCCCCAGGTGATAGTACTCCTCTCTCAACCACAACCCCCAACTAACAGATCTCCTCTGCCAGCCACAACCCCCAGCAGACAGTGCTCCTCTCTCCCAACCACAATCCCCCAGCTGACAGTGCTCTTTTCCCAACCACAAACGCCCAGCCGACAGTGCTCTTTTCCCAACCACAAACGCCCAGCTGACAGTGACCCTCTCCCAGCCACAACCCCTCAGATGACAGTGTTCCTCTCACAGCCGCAATCCCCCAGGTGACAGTGCTTCTCTCCCAAGCACAATTCCCCAGGTGACAGTGCTTCTCTCCCAAGCACAATTCCCCAGGTGACAGTGCTTCTCTCCCAAGCACAATTCCCCAGGTGACAGTGCTTCTCTCCCAAGCACCATTCCCCATCTGACAGTGCTCTTTTTCCAAACACAAACCCTCAGCTGACAGTGTCCCTCTCCCAACCACAATCCCCCAGCTGACAGTGCTCTTTTCCCAACCACAAACCCTCAGCTGACAGTGTCCCTCTCCCAACCACAATTCTCCAGGTGACAGTGCTTCTCTCCCAAGCACAATTCCCCAGGTAACAGTGCTTCTCTCCCAAGCACAATTCCCCAGGTGACAGTGCCTCTCTCTTAACCACAATTTCCCAGGTGACAGTGCTTCTCTCCCAAGAACAATTCCCCAGGTAACAGTGCTTCTTTCCCAACCACAATTCCCCAGGTGACAGTGCTTCTCTCCCAAGCACAAATCCCCATCTGACAGTGCTCTTTTCCCAAACACAAACCCTTAGCTGACAGTGTCCCTCTCCCAGCCACAACCCCTCAGATGGCAGTGTCCCTCTCCCAACCACAATGCCCCAGCTGACAGTGCTCCTCTCCCAACCACAATCCCCCAGCTGACAGTGCTCTTTTCCCAACCACAAATCCCTAGCTGACAGTGCCCCTCTCCCAGCCACAACCCCACAGATGACAGTGTTCCTCTCACAGCCGCAATCCCCCAGGTGACAGAGCTTCATTCCCAACCACAATTCCCCAGGTGACAGTGCTTCTCTCCCAACCACAATTTCCCAGGTGACAGTGCTTCTCTCCCAACCACAATTCCCCAGGTGACAGTGCTTCTCTCCCAAGCACAATTCCCCAGGTGACAGTGCTTCTCTCTCAACCACAATTCCCCAGGTGACAGTGCTTCTCTCCCAAGCACCATTCCCCATCTGACAGTGCTCTTTTCCCAAACACAAACCCTCAGCTGACAGTGTCCCTCTCCCAACCACAATTCTCCAGGTGACAGTGCTTCTCTCCCAACCACAATTCCCCAGGTGACAGTGCTTCTCTCCCAAGCACCATTCCCCATCTGACAGTGCTCTTTTCCCAAACACAAACCCTCAGCTGACAGTGTCCCTCTCCCAACCACAATTCTCCAGGTGACAGTGCTTCTCTCCCAACCACAATTTCCCAGGTGACAGTGCTTCTCTCCCAAGAACAATTCCCCAGGTAACAACAGTGCTTCTTTTCCAACCACAATTCCCCAGGTGACAGTGCTTCTCTCCCAAGCACAATTCCCCATCTGACAGTGCTCTTTTCCAAAACACAAACCCTTAGCTGACAGTGTCCCTCTCCCAGCCACAACCCCTCAGTTGGCAGTGCCCCTCTCCCAACCGCAACCCCTCAGATGACAGTATCCCTCTCCCAGCCACAACCTCTCAGATGGCAGTGCCCCTCTCCCAACCACAACCCCTCAGATGACAGTGCTCCTCTCCCAACCACAACCCCTCAGATGACAGCGCTCCTCTCCCAGCCACAATTCCCCAGGTGACAGTGCTCCTCTCCCAACCACAATCCCCCAGCTAACGATGCTCTTTTCCCAACCACAAACCCCTAGCTGACAGTTCCCCTCCCCCAGTCACAACCCCTCAGGTGACAGTGCTTCTCTCTTATCCACAATCTCCATCTGACAGTGCACATCTCCCTGCCACAATCCCCCAGCTGAGAGTGCTCCTCTCCTAGCTACTACAGTCTCCAGGTGATAGTGCTCCTCTCCCAGCCACAATCTCCATCTGACAATGCACCTCTCCCTACCACAACAGTGCACCTCTTCATGCTACAATCCTTAGTTGAAAGTTCACTTTTACCGACCACAATCCTTAGCTGACAGTGCACCTTATCCAGGTGATAGTGCTCCTCTCCCAGCCACAATCTCCATCTGATAATGAACATCTCCCTGCCACAATCCCCCAGCTATCAGTGCTCCTCTCCCTGTCACAAGCTTTATGCTTGGTACACACAATGAGAAAAACGGATGAAAAATACAGTTTTCACAGCGATCGTCCGATAATCTGATCATTAGTACACAGCTTTTGAGAGCCGGTGACGATAGTTCATGCGGAAATATCCAAAGGGAAAGCTGCCGGCCACTGCTGAACCCAGGAGGGATGCAATGTATACATGATGCATGCACATGCAGGAGAGGAGTTTGTTCTGCGGTGTTGAGGGGTGAGCTGGCAGCTTTGTGTAGGGACATGTGCATGCAGGGACATGTGTGTGCAGGGACTTGTGTGTGCAGGGACATGTGTGTGCAGGGACATGTAGGGACTTGTGTGTGCAGGGACTTGTAATGTGGGAGGGGGCAGTGAGAGCAGTGTCTGCAGCAGGCTGGGAGGCTAGTTCTGGTGCTGTGCTGCTAACTTCAGTTGCTCTATGCATGCCACTGCAAGGTGGCCTCTGCAGTGATGTAGCAATAAATCAGGGCTCATTCACACCATATACCACTTTTCTACCATGTGCACCCCTCTCATGTACATACTACCCACTGCCACACACTCCGCACCCCTCTCATGTACATACTAGCCCCAACCATACACTCCGCACCCCTCTCATGTACATACTACCCCCCCCAATACACTCCGCACCCCTCTCATGTACATACTACCCCCCCCCCATACACTCCGCACCCCTCTCATGTACATACTACCCCCAACCATACACTCCACACCCCTGTCATGTACATACTACCCCCAACCATACATTCCGCACCCCTCTCATGTACATACTACCCCCCACCATACACTCTGCGCCCCTCTCATGTACATACTACCCCCCCCACTATACACTCCGCACCCTTCTCATGTACATACTACCCCCCACCATACACTCTGCGCTGCTCTCATGTCATACTACCCCCCCACTATACACTCCGCACCCCTTTCATGTACATACTGCCCCCCACCATACACTCCGCACCCCTCTCATGTACATACTACCCCCCACTATACACTCTGCGCCCCTCTCATGTACATACTACCCCCCACCATACACTCCGCACCCCTCCCATGTACATACTACCCCCCACTATACACTCTGCACCCCTGTCATGTACATACTACCCCCCACCATACACTCCGCACCCCTCTCATGTACATACTACCCCACCATACACTCTGCACCCCTCTCATGTACATACTACCCCCCACCATGCACTCCACACCCCTCTCCTGTACATACTACCCCCCACTATACACTCTGCACCCCTCTCATGTAATACTACCCCACCATACACTCTGCACCCCTCTCATGTACATACTACCCCCCACCATACACTCCGCACCCCTCTCATGTACATACTACCCTCCACTATACACTCTGCACCCCTGTCATGTACATACTACCCATCACAATACACTCTGCACCCCTCTCCTGTACATACTACCCCCCACTATACACTCTGCCCCCCAGTCATGTACATACTACCCCCCACCATACACTCCGCACCCCTCTCATGTACATACTACCCCCCACTATACACTCTGCACCCCTGTCATGTACATACTACCCATCACCATACACTCTGCACCCCTCTCATGTATGTACTACCCCCCACCATACACTCTGCGCCCCTCTCATGTCATACTACCCCCCACTATACACTCCGCACCCCTCTCATGTACATACTACCCCCCACCATACACTCTGCGCCCCTCTCGTGTCATAATACCCCCCCACTATACACTCCGCACCCCTCTCATGTACATACTACCCCCCACCATACACTCCGCCCCCCTCTCATGTACATACTACCCCCCACCATACACTCTGCACCCCTGTCATGTACATACTACCCCCACCATACACTTCACACCCCTCTCCTGTACATACTACCCCCCACTATACACTCTGCACCCCTCTCATGTACATACTACCCCCCACCATACACTCCGCACCCCTCTCATGTACATACTACCCCCCACTATACACTCTACACCCCTTTCATGTACATACTACCCATCACCATACACTATGCACCCCTCTCATGTACATACTACCCATCACTATACACTCTGCACCCCTCTCATGTACATACTATTAGACAGAGAAAGAGACTGAGGAAACACATTCCTGAACCCCTTTTCCCTGCAGCCTCAGCTGCACTGCAGATGAATGAACAGGAGACAGAGGCTCCTCTCCATTCATAAACCGACGCAGAGTAAACACAGTCACACACTCACTGTGTTCATTTAGAAAAGGAAGGGGCTGGTAAATGACATATTTACCAGTCCCTTTTCCTGAAGATCTCCCACAGCAGTCAGCGGGAGAGAAGAGGAGGGAAGCCGGCAGTGCTGTGGGGGGACATAGTTATTTTTTTATTGCTTTAATTATTTTTCTCATTATGGACGTGAGTGGGGGCTCATGTCTAAGTTTTGCCTAAGGCCTCACAAAGTCTAGAGCCGCCTCTGGAGAGAATGCAAGTAAATACCAACACCACACACAGCTGCACTATTATAACTACGTGTGAGTTGAGAATCAAGTTTTGTAAGCCCCCATTGACATTGGAGTGACTTGTCATGCGATTTGACAACAGCAATCGCACTGTTCAAATTGGAGCGAGCCGGCTTTGCGGTGCCGCATCGATTTGAAAAAGTAGTACATGCGCTACTTTTGGCAATTTCGGGTGTGATTTGAATAGTCAACTGTGCATCAAGCTGCACAGATGTCTTCCAAGTTGCACCCGAAGTCGCACTGACATGTGGCTTTGAAATCATGTAATTTCAGATGAAGTTGCACGATTTCAAAGCCACAGTCAATGTGAATGGGGGCTTAATGCCCATTCCTGACTGGCTACATTTTCCTTGGTTACATAGTTACATAGTTAATCTGGTTAAAAACCTCCATATATACAATCCTATACCCACAGTTGATCCAGAGGAAGGCAAAAAAAAAATTAAATCATGATCCAATTTGCTCCAGCGGGGGAAAAATATTCCTTCCTGATCTCCCAACCGGCAATCTGATATTCCCTGGATCAGCTTTACCTATAAATATTATTACCCAGTTATTATTATTACCCATATTCTATACATTTAGGAAAGAATCCAGGCCTTTTTCAAAGCAATCTACTGAGCTGGCCAGAACCAGCTCTTGAGGGAGTCTATTCCACATTTTCACAGCTCTTACTGTGAAAAAGCCTTTCGCACTTGGAGATCAAATCTCTTTTTCTCTAGATGTAAAGAGTGCCCCCTTGTCCTCTGTGATGACCTTAAAGTGATACTAAACTCGTTTTTTTTTCTTAAAAAAATAACAAACATGTTATACTTACCTGCTATCAGGAACCATGAATCAGACCGAGACAGAAGTATAGTTAAATCACACTTGTTTAATAATAATAATAATATTAATAATAATAATAATAAGGTAAACAGAGTAAACGTAGTCAAAACAAGCCAGAGTTCAGTAACCGGATCAGGTAGTCAGCCAAGCAAATGTCAGAGAGTCAGAGATAAACGTAGTAGTACAGCAAGCAGCAAGATCAGGAGCCAGAAGGAATGTCAGCCGAGCAAGTCTTCAACAGGAACGCAGGAGAAAGTCTCTGTGATGTTGACGAAGGCAGAGATCAAGTGAGCTGGAAGGCTTTAAGTAGGCAGGACTGATGAGCAGAATCAACAACAGCTGGGTAACTGTGGTGAGAGATGGGAGCTGGCAATTAGCCGACAGCTGAGTGGCCAGCTCAGAGAAGGAAGGGCTGAGCCCAGCCTTGACAGTATCCCCTCAAAGACCCCTCCACCTCGGACGACCACCGGGCTTGAGGGGAAATCACGGAGGAGGACAGGGGCATGTACATCCAAGGATGAGACCCAAGAGCGTTCCTCCGGACTGTACCCCTTCCAATGCACCAGGTACTGTATGCACCCACGGAACCTATGGGAGTCAACAATGGACTGTACTTCATACTCCTCATGGTTCTCAATCTGTATAGGGTGAGGACGTTACACCGAGGTGGTAAAGTGGTTGCAGACCAAAGGTTTCAATAAGGAGACATGAAACACATTTGAGATGTGCATACTAGGAGGAAGGTCCAAGGCGTAAGCCACTGGGTTAATCCTGCAAAGGATACGGAAAGGCCCAATAACCCGAGTTGCGAACTTCAAAGAAGGAACACGAAGTCGGAGGTAGTGAGACGACAGCCAGACTCTGTCCCCAACCCGGTAGGAAGGCACAGGCAAGCGTCTGCTGTCAGCATGGAGTCTGTACCTATAGTTAGCATGTTGCAAAGCCTCCTGAACTTGTGCCCAAGTGGAACAAAGACCACGGAGATGCTCCTCTAACGCAGGAATACTCTGCAGAACAAAAGAGTCAGGCAACATGAAAGGTTGGAAACCATAATTCGCCATAAACTGAGACAATCGGGAAGCAGAATTCAAGGCACTGTTGTTAGAAAACTCTGCCCACGGTAATAGGTCTGACCAGTTATTATAATGGTCAGAAATATAGCAACGTAGGAATTGCTCCAAGGACTGATTGGCTTGTTCTGCGGCCCCATTAGACTGCGGGTGATACGCAGAGGAGAAAGCAAGCTGAATTCCCAACTGTGCACAAAAGGTTTGCCAGAACGGGGAGACAAACTGACTACCCCTGTCCGAGACAATCACTTTGGGTAGCCCATGTAAGCAAAAGATCTCCTGAGCAAAAATGGAAGCCAGTTCCTTAGAAGTGGGCAACTTCTTAAGTGGAATACAATGACACATTTTTGAGAACCGGTCAACCACCATAAGGATAACAGTGTTGCCTTGGGAGTTGGGTAACTCCACAATAAAATCCATAGACAGGTGGGTCCAGGGCCTCTCTCCATTGGGTATGGGTTGTAGGAGGCCCAGTGGAAGGTGTTGTGGAGTCTTATGCCCTGTACACACGGTCAGACATTAATCGGACATTCCGACAACTAAATCCATGGATTTTTTCCGACGGAACTTGTCTTGCATACACACGGTTGCACAAAGTTGTCGGAAAATTCGATCGTTCTGAACCAAGTGACGTAAAAAACATACGTCGGGACTATAAACGGGGCAGTAGCCAATAGCTTTTGTCTCTTAATTTATTCTGACCATGCGTGGCACTTTGTGCGTCGAATTTGTGTACACACGATCGAAATTTCCGACAACGGATTTTGTTGTCGGAAAATTTTATAGCAAGCTCTCAAACTTTGTGTGTCGGAAATTCCTATGGAAAATGTGTGATGGAGCCTACACACAGTCGGAATTTCTGACAACAAGGTCCTATCACACATTTTCCATCGGAAAATCCGACCGTGTGTACAGTATAGGGCATTACTCTGAGCACACACGGAACAGGCAGCTATGAAGGCAGTTACATCAGCCCATAGACTAGGCCACCAGAATTGTTGGGAAATGGCCCAAACGGGTTGATTCTTCCCAGGGTGGCTAGCTGCCTTGGGAGAATGGTAGGTCTGGAGCAAGGCAGTATGGAGACTCTCTGGGACAAAGCAGCGGTCACAAGGTTTCTCAGGAGAAGCATGAACCTGAGCAGCAAGAATTTTGTCACCCAAAGGAGAAGTAAGACTGGTGCGAACCGTAGCCAGAATACGATCAGGAAGAATCACAGGAACCGGAACCGACTCCAACTTGGAAGTGGAGGAAAATTGTTGTGACAAGGTGTCAGCCCTTACATTCTTAGTACCGGGTAAGAATAAGACAATGTAATTAAAACTCGACAAGAAAAGAGCCCATCGTGCCCTTCTGGGAGAGAGGCACTTAGCCTCAGACAAGAATGTGAGATTCTTAAGGTCAGTAAGAATGAGAACCGGCACAATGGTACCTTCAAGGAGATGTCTCCATTCTTTCAGGGCTAAAATGATCGCCAACAGCTCTCTGTCACCAATCTCGTAATTGCACTCTGCAGGTGACAATTTCTACCACACGGTAGCCACACGGATGCATAGCACTCTCAGAGTTAGGACGTTGACACAGAAGGGCGCCAACTCCAGTCTCAGAAGCATCAACTTCTAGGATAAAAGCCAACGTAGGATCAGGATGTGCCAACACAGGAGCAGAAACAAAGGCAGCCTTGAGACTCTCAAAGGCCTTAATGGACTCCGGAGACCAACTCTGTGGGTTACCGTCCTTTCTGGTCATATCAGTCAGGGGCTTGACCAGAGACGAGAAGTTACGAATAAACTTCCGATAATAGTTGGCAAAGCCCAGGAAACGATGCAGAGGATATAAACCCATGGGTCAGGGCCACTGTAGGACTGCCGAAAGTTTCTCTGGGTAAATCGAAAAACCAGCAGTGGAAATTACATGAATTTAACTTGTTCACGATGGAACTCGCACTTCTCCAGTTTACAATAGAGATTGTTTTCTCTTAGTTTCTGAAGCACACAACAGACATCTGTGTGGTGGCTCTCCAGGGACTTGGAAAATATGAGGATATCATCGAGATAAACCACCACACATAACTGCAACAAATCTCGGAGGACATAATTTAATAAATTCCTGGAAAACTGCCGAGCGTTACAAAGGCCAAAAGGCATTACGAGGTACTCATAATGGCCTGTTCTGGTATAAAACGCAGTTTTCCACTCGTTGCCCTCCTTAATCCGCACAAGATTGTATGCCCCTCTTAAATCAAGCTTTGTGAAAACCCTTGCTCCCTTGAGGCGGTCAAATAACTCTGTAATCAACGGAATCGGGTAGGCATTCTTAATCGTGAAACAATTGAGACCCCTATAATCAATACAAGGTCTCAGTTCACCACTCTTCTTCTTCACAAAGAAGAAACCAGCACCAGCAGGAGACAAGGATTTGCGGATGAAACCTCTAGAAAGTGCATCTGCAACATACTCCTCCATGGCCTTATCCTCCAAGACCAACAAAGGGTAAACCCAGCCACGAGGGGATATGGCACTAGGTTGAAGGTCAATTGCGCAATCATAAGGCCGGTGTGGAGGCAAACTACCTTTGTCAAAGACATCGCTAAAATCGCGGTACTCCTCCGGCAGGGAGGAGAGTGAAGAGGTGCACAGAACCTTGGCTACCTTCTGGAAGCATGTCTCACTGCATTGTGGTGACCAGGAGAGAACCTCAGCACGGAGAGGGGATGTGCCTCTGTAACCAAGGATAACCAATAACCGAGTTTCCAGGTGAGTCTTGAGAATTTGTAACACTATGGCAAACTGATCCATGCGGTGACCTTGCACATCCAATCTGGAAAAAATATTACCAACAAGTGGATTGACTGCATCTTCTGAATTCATGGCCTTTGCCTACTATCAGGAACCATGAATCAGACCAAGACAGAAGTATAGTTAAATCACACTTGTTTAATAATAATAATAATAATAATAATAAGGTAAACAGAGTAAACGCAGTCAAAACAAGCCAGAGTTCAGTAACCGGATCGGGTAGTCAGCCAAGCAAATGTGAGAGAGCCAGAGATAAACGTAGTAGTACAGCAAGCAGGATCAGGAGCCAGAAGGAACGTCAGCCGAGCAAGTCTTCAACAGGAACGCAGGAGAAAGTCTCTGTAATGTTGACAAAGGCGAAGGCAGAGGTCAAGTGAGCTGGAGGGCTTTAAGTAGGCAGGACTGATGAGCAGAATCAACAACAGTTGGGTAACTGTTTAGAGAGATGGGAGCTGGCAATTAGCTGACAGCTGAGCAGCCAGCTCAGAGAAGGTAGGGCTGAGCCCAGCCCTGACACCTGCTCTGTGTAGTGGTTTTGCCCAGAGCAGCCCAGATCCTCCTCTTCTTGGGTCCCTCTTCTGTGCTCCTGGCCCCTCCCTCCTGTCAAGTGCCCCTACAGCAAGCAGCTTACTATGGGGGCACCCAAGCTGAGCCGCAGCTGCCTGTGTCCATTCAGACACAGATCTGCGGGTCGGCCCCGTCCCCTCTCTCTCCTGATTGGCTAACTGACTTTTAATGACAGCAGCAGGAGCCAATGGCGCCGCTGCTGTGTCTCAGCCAATCAGGCGGGAGAGTCCCGGATGGCCAAGGCACTCCTGGACATTTCTGGATAGAGAGGGAGCTTGGGTAAGTGTTGGGGGGCTGCTGTATACAGAAGGTTTTTTATTTTAATGCATAGAATGCATTAAGAGAAAAAACCTGCCTTTACAACCACTTTGGGGGAATAGCTCTACACCAAGTTCATGGGTAGTCTGTACCCTTGAAGATCTCCCGTTAATGGAAAGAATAGTTGCTGGAGTCACCGAGGAGTCTGAAACGACTATAAAACGTCTGACTGATTTTAGTTGCAGAGAGGACCGAACAGATTATAAGACAAACTACCACCAGCAGTTTCTATCAAAGCAATGGAACAATCAATAATGTTTTTGGTTGATGGTCTTGATCCATTAATTTGTTTTTGGACCTGGTGGTTAAAAGTAATTTAAATCGCTTACTTCATGTGCATGCACAGTGTGATTCACAGAAGGCTCATCTACCAGTGCATGCAGGAACATCTATAGACTAGTCGTTTCCTCTTAAAACCACATGTTAGGTGTTAAATGCTGAAAGCCTTTGGTACTTTTAAGACAAAGCATATATTTCTATGACTCATTTATATAGTGCTGACACTGAGAACATTGAGCTAATCACATCAGTCTCCAGCTACAAAGTTTTTACACGTATAGGAAGGAGACAGCACGTCTGTATAATGGAAATTGGGGAACCAGAGTATGTGTTGTGTGACTGCATCAAACAGTGGCGGCCCGTTCATTAGGGGCGCATGGCACGAGTGCCGCCCACCCATCCATGTGTCCGGCACCCTAATCTACATGCGGGGCGCTGAACATATGGATTCCAATGAGGGTTTTTTTTTTTTTTGAAGCAGGTGAGCCAGAGGTTTTAATAGCCTTCAAAAAGGGTGGACTCGGGGGGCAGAGCACTGCACCCCAAGCCCACCCAGTTGTGTGACAATAGCGACTGAATAGTCGCTATTATCACACTGATTCTCCTCCTGGCCAATCAGGAAGTGGGTCGTGAGACCTGTTTTCCGTTTGGCCAAAAGGAGAAGTCATCCTATTGGCCTATGAGGAGGGAGGAGATATACGACTGAGGAGACGCATGGGAAGCCCGACCGACCGACCCGGGACACGGAGGTGACTGAGGGGGGAACCGCTGCCGCCTCCACTTGTCAGCACAGTTTGAGTGAGCTGGCGAATGGGGGGGGGGGGATGGTTGTGGTGCGGGCTGGAGTGATGGGTGATGGGGAGGAAGGTCTGTGGTCGGGTCCTTCTGCCACTCCCCCAACCGATGGAACACCAGCCGCCACTGGCATTAAGTAACTAAGTTCTTGTTCAGGGCAATCAGATGTGTCACTGAAAGACTCTTCCCTCTGTCTTTGTAAGCTGATAAATAATAACTTCAAATATCAGCCACACTGTATCAAAGATCTAGAAAAGGCGATTATGTAAGCCTATGGGGGTTATTTACGAAAGGCAAATCCACTTTGCACTACAAATGCAAACTACAAGTGCAAAGTGCACTTGAAATTGCACTGAAAGTGCACTTGGAAGTGCAGTCGCTGTATATCTGAGGGGTAGATCTGAAATGAGGGAAAGCTCTGCTGATTTTATCATCCAATCATGTGCAAGCTAAAATGCTGTTTTTTATTTTCCTTGCATGTCCCCTCGGATCTACAGCGACTGCACTTCCAAGTGCACTTTCAGTGCAATTTCAAGTGCACTTTGCACTTGTAGTGCAAAGTGGATTTGCCCTTAGTAAATAACCCCCTATGTGTCCATGCATACATACAGGCGTATTAGAAGAGGAGGGTTTACAGTCTGAAAAAAAACAACAAAGGCATGTTCAGGAGAGAAGCTGAAGAAGTATGAACAGCGATCTGTCATCTCCCCTACACAGTCCCCTCCCCCCTTTAGTTAGAACACACACTAGGGAACACAATTAACCCCTTGATTGCCCCAAGTGTTAACCCCTTCCCTGCCAGTGACATTTTTACAGTAATAAATGCATTTTTATAGCACTGATTGCTGTATAAATGCCAATGGTCCCAAAAATGTGTCAAAATTGTCCGATGTGTCTGCCATAATGTTGCAGTCCCGATAAAAATCGCAGATCGCCGCCATTACTAGTTAAAAAAAAATAATAATAAAAAGGCCATAAAACTATCCTCTATTTTGTAGACGCTATAACTTTTGCGCAAACCAATCAATATAGGCTTATTGCAATTTTGTTACCAAAAATATGTAGAAGAATACATATCGCCCTAAACTGAGGAAAAAAATAGTTTTTATAATATATTTTTGGGGTATATTTATTATAGCAAAAAGTTAAAAATATTGAGTTTTTTTCAAAATTGTCGCTCTTTTTTTGTTTATAGAGCACAAAATAAAAACCACAGAGGCGATCAAATACCACCAAAAGAAAGCTCTATTTGTGGGAAAAAAAGGACGTCAATTTTGTTTGGGTGCAACATCGCACGACCGTGCAATTGTCAGCTAAGCGACGCAGTGCCGAATTGCAAAAAGTGCTCTGGTCAGGGAGGGGGTAAAATCTCTTGGGGCTGAAGCGGTTAAATAAAAACAGCTGCAAGAACCTAATATTTTCATGGGGTGGTACAGTTGGATAACGTAAAGTTAGTTAATGCTCAGGTACAGTTGGATATTGTGCAGTTAATCAACTGTGTGTCAACTAACTGCACGTTATCCAACTGTACCCCCCATGAAAATGTTAGGTTCCTGCAGCTGTTTTTTTTATTTAACTGACTTAATTGATATTCCACTATGAATGTAGTATATATGTATTTCTTTATTTTATTTTGATGCAATATTTGTTATTATATGTTGTGTTTATGTTTGTTGTGGTGACAGATACATTAAATGATAGCTTGCATTTTCTCTCCAGCAGAGTACCTTAATGGTTAAATGAATAATTGTGATCCCAGCTGGGTGGGGGGTGGTTGGATTGCTATATATCTGTCTAGTTGGTTATGTCAGACTAACTATGAGTAAGGCCTTGATAGGCTGAAACGCGTTCGTCTTGACACTGTTTGGAACATGAGTACTCCTTGGGCGAAATAAAGAGAAATTTTAATCATCCTTACCTGGTTGCCGACTTTAACTACATGGAAGGACTCTTGTATTGCGGGGTGGAGACCGCAAGTCACGCAATGTAAATACAGAGAGCTCTTGCCGGCCCTGATTGCATGATTGGGTTTGCAGTGCCATTATCTTGCATGTGTGTTAGAATGCATTAATGTTCAAATGCCAGACGTGTCTAAATGTGTGTGCAATATGCTGCTTGTAGTGCGTTTTTTAAAGCATTTTCCTACCTGGAGTGCTGGCATGCGGAAGGGCTTTAACTGACCTCCTGTGTGCATGAGGCCTAAACTTGCATATGATCACCATGTATAAATACACAAGTTGTTCCATAGTGAATTTGATGTAGAGTTATTCACTTTAAGGTCATAACAGAGAACAAGGGGGCATCTGGAGTAAAAGAGATTTAACCTCCACATACCGAAAGACTTCTTCACAGTAAAAGCCGTGAAAATATAGGCTAGATTCCCTCAAGAAATAGCTCTGACTAGCTCAGTATATTGTTTAAAAAAGGAGCTGGATGCATTCCTAAATACACGAAATATATCTATATATTAACATTTATAGATAATAACACCAGAGATTGTTAAAGCAGTTATAAACCTCAGATATTAAATATGAACAAAGTATTTTACTCTATAGTGTGCACTTGTCTCATTTAGGAGCACTAAGTGTCATTTCTGTCTGCTGCTTCGTTCCTCTGCTATCTGCATGAATCACTTCTGACAAGTTTTCCTGACACCAGGAGAAAAATGGTGACGGGGAGGGACCTCTAGCAAATTGACAGCCTCAGCTCTGTTCCTGTGTGCTGTGTGGAGGGGTGTGTGTTCCTTCCCTCCAATCAGCTCTCAGAGCTCTCCTCACTGAGCTCTGCAGAGTGTGACTTCAGCTCCCATCCCCTGTTTTTTGACAGCTCAGACAAGCTTTATATATTCTAGACTTAAAACTGATGAAGAAAACTTTAAACAGATAAACAAGTACAACCTATGTAGGAGGCCAATCACTTCACTGGGTATATGTAAGGGTTTACAAGCACTTTAATCTAGGGAATATCTGATTGCCTTCGGGGGATAAAAATACTTTTTCCCGTTCGCAAATTGGACCATGCTTTATAGGGGTTTTTCCGCCTTCCTCTGAATCAGTTGTGGGTATAGGATTCTGTATATGTAGTATTTTGTTTCTCCTGGTTAAACTACATAGTTTTTTTTTCAACCTAACTACTGTATGTATCTCTGTAGGTCCAGTATAAAGAAGATGTTAAAGATTTAAAGCAGTGATGTTCACCACACAGGAGCAAATTTATGGTGGGTATAAGAAATCTCCTGATCAGTGGTGGCCCATCCATTCAGGGCGCAGGGGCGCCGCCCCCCTAATCCATGCGCCCGGCCCCTAATCTACATGCAGGGCGCCATGTGCATTGATTCCAATGGGGTTTTTTTTCTTTAGAAGCACATGATTAGAGCCTGTCACACCCAGTTGTGTGACAATAGCGAATTAATATTAGCAAATTAATATTGTCTTTCTGATTCTCCTCCTGGCCAATCAGGAAGCGAGTCCTGAGACCCGTCAGCCGATTGGCCGAGAGAAGAAGTGACCTAGGAAGAGGAGGGAGGAGACGCAGGGGAAGCCGCCGCCCGGAGGAAGCGCTGACCGCAATCTAGATGGGGTAAGTGCAGGGCTGATGACCGACTGGGGGGGGGGGTGCATTGTTTGCCTCCCCCCCAAAAAAATTTACCACCAGCCGCCACTGCTTCTGATGTAATGTTCACTAGAAAGAGCTATTGGAAGCAATATGGCATCTGCTGTATATGTAAAGCTACTTTTTACATGTCCAGACCACCAAAGAAGAGAAAGAAGAGATCATTTTTTCTTGAACTATAAAAAGCCTTTCTGACTTTCCCCTGCACCCCTTTGCCTCTACTATTCTCTTCCTAAATTTGGCCATAACTGTCCAGTGGTGGCCAGAAAATGGAGACAAAACTAGAGAAAAATGTATACAATTTATAAATAATAGGACTTTGCTGCCTCCTCAAACTTTGCCATTATAAGCATTGGCCCTCAGCCAACAACATGGTAAATGCAATCCTGTCCCCCCTTCTTGTACATTGTCTACATGCAATACAAAGGCAACCAAAGCTTTCCTGTTTAGTGCAGAAGCTGATCTGAAGGACATTGGGAGATGGTTGGACACATGCCCGAATGTTCTCCAATGTCAAAGTAATCAATGAGCCCTAGCTTGTGAGTAGGGATGAGCCGAACACCCCCCGGTTCGGTTCGCACCAGAACCTGTGAACGGACCGAAAGTTCGCACGGACGTTAGAACCCCATTGACGTCTATGGGACTCGAACATTCGAAATCAAAAGTGCTCATTTTAAAGGCTAATTTGCATGGTATTGTCCTAAAAAGGGTTTGGGGACCCGGGTCCTACCCCAGGGGACATGTATCAATGCAAAAAAAACTTTTAAAAACGGCCGTTTTTTCGGGAGCAGTGATTTTAATGATGCTTAAAGTAAAAAAAAAAAAAGTGAAATATTCCTTTAAATATCGTACCTGGGGGGTGTCTATAGTATGCCTGTAAAGTGACGCGTGTTTCCCGTGTTTAGAACAGTCCCTGCACCAAATGTCATTTTTAAAGGAAAAAATCTCATTTAAAACTGCTTGCGGGTTTAATGTAATGTCGGGTCATGGCAATATGGATGAAAATCAGTGAGACAAACGGCATGGTTACCCCCCAGTCCATTACCAGGCCCTTTGGGTCTTGTATGGATATTAAGGGGAACCCCGCACCCAAATTAAAATAAGGAAAGGTGTGGGGCCACCAGGCCCTATATACTCTGAACAGCAGTATACAGGCGGTGCAAACAAGACAGGGACTGTAGGTTTGTTGTTAAGTAGAATCTCTTTGTAATTTTGAACGGGTACATTTTTTTAACGTGTTTAGCTCCAGCCAAAAAATCTTTTTTAAGCTTTTTGGAAAACATAGGGAAGGGTTATCACCCCTGTGACATTTGTTTTGCTGTCTTTCCTCCTCTTCAGAAGATTTCACCTCACTTTTTGTCCCAATGAAAAATGTTTTTTGAAAATGTGGGTTTTTTTGTGGAACAAGGATTGGAAAGCATCAGTGGAAAGGAGAATTTTTTTTCCCATATTAACTCTTACAGGAGAGAATTTCCCTTCCTAGGGGTAGATTTCATCTCACTTCCTGTTGTCTCCTTCCGTTTGCAAGTAGGAGTCGTTTGTAAGTTAGATGTTTGAAAGTAGGGTCCTGCCCTATATACTCAGCAGAAATTTGGGCCTTAGGTGTTGCTGTGGCCACAACACTGTAAGCCCTCACAGGGCCCTGCTGTGAAATATTAGATCAAGAATTGTAATTACATGCCCCTGTTGAACAGGAGCTGAAAAATTAGGCCTTAGGCACTGGTGCTGGTGCCACAACACTGCAACCCCTTACAGACACTCTAGTTGGAACGCAGGAACGAGCCCTGCTGCAAAGTATTGCATCAAAAATTGTAATTACACGCCCCTGTTAGACAGGAGCAGAAAAATTGGGCCTTGGGCACTGGTGCTGGTGCCACAACACTGCAACCCCTCACAGACACTCTAGTTGGAATGCAGGAACGAGCCCTGCTGCAAAGTATTACATCAAAAATTGTAATTACACGCCCCTGTTAAACAGGGGCTGAAAAATTGTGTTCTTACAAGCTATCAGCGTGATGATTGAGGAGGAAGAGGATAATTACTCAGGGATAGTCACTCAGCATCAGCATAGGCAGTCTTTGAAGGAATCTGAGATTTCAAAAAAAATTATTCGGTTACATCAGCATCAGGTGCTTGGTAGCTGGTGGTGATCCAAGACTGATTCATTTTTCTGAAGGTCAGTCGATCGACCGAGTCGGTGGACAGACGCACCCTGTGATCGGTTACCACACCTCCAGCAGCACTGAATGTGCGTTCCGAAAGAACGCTGGATGCAGGACAGGCCAGTAGCTCAATTGCATACTGTGCAAGCTCTGGCCAGTGATCCATCCTCAAGACCCAGTAACCCAGAGGATTTTCGGTGGGAAAGGTGTCCAAGTCTGATCTTGTCCCTAGGTATTCCTGCACCATGTAAAACAGACGCTGGCGATGGTTGCTGGAACCGATCATACCTTGGGGCTGCGGACCAAAAAATTGTCTGAACGCATCGGTCAGACGGCCACCTTCTCCACCGCTCCTTCTTTGACTGACCGAAGCCTCAGCAACACGTTGTCCAGAAACAGGAGTTTGTAACCTCCCAGTCTCTGGGAACGCGTTGCACAGACCTTTCTGCAAGGCCTCCCGAAGATGTTTCATCCTCTGCTCCCTCTGCGATGGCAAGATAAGGTCCGCAACCTTACCCTTGTAACGTGGATCAAGGAGGGTTGCCAGCCAGTATTGGTCCTTCTCCTTGATACCACAAATACGAGGATCCTTACGCAAGCTTTGCAGGATCAGGGAGGCCATGCAGCGTAGGTTTGCTGAGGCATTCGGTCCGGAGTCCTCTGGGTCACTAAGGACGACATGGTCTGCAGCCACCTCCTCCCAGCCACGTACAAGTTCATGTGTTTATTGGGACTGATCCCTTAAAGACTGCTGCTGATGCTGAGTGCCAGGCTCCACCTCCATACTGACACAATCTTCCTCCTCCTCCTCCTCCTCCTCCTCTTCCTGTGTGATCGGCGGGCACGCAGGAACACTGTCTGGATAAAGGGGGCCTTGAGAGCTAAGGAAGTCCTCCTCTTCCTGCCTCTGTTCTGCCTCAAGTGCCCTGTCCATTATTCCACGCAGCGTGTGCTCCAACAGGTGGACAAGGGGGGCAGTGTCACTGATGCATGCACTGTCACTGCTCACCATCCTCGTGGCCTCCTCAAATGGTGACAGGACAGTGCATGCATCCCTGATCATGGCCCACTGGCGTGGGGAAAAAAAATCAAGCTCCCCTGACCCTGTCCTGGTGCCATAGTCGCACAGGTACTCATTGATGGCCCTCTGCTGCGTGTGCAGCCGCTGCAGCATGGCCAATGTTGAGTTCCACCTGGTGGGCATGTCACAGATTAGGCGGTTCTTGGGCAGGTTAAGCTCCTTTTGGAGGTTCGTCAGCCGAGCACTGGCATTATATGACCGGCGGAAATGCACACAGACTTTCCTGGCCTGCCTCAGGACATCCTGTAAGCCCGGGTACCTGCCCAAGAACCGCTGCACCACCAAGTTAAGGACGTGAGCCAAACAGGGTACATGGGTCATTTGTCCCTGTCGGAGGGCAGAGAGGAGGTTGGTGCCATTGTCGCAAACCACCATTCCTGCCTTAAGTTGGCGTGGCGTCAACCACCTCTGAACCTGCCCCTGCAGAGCTGACAGAACCTCTGCCCCAGTGTGGCTCCTGTCCCCCAAGCACACCAGCTCAAGCACCGCATGGCATCTTTTGGCCTGCGTACTTGCGTAGCCCCTTGAACGACTACGGAGCACCGCTGGTTCCGAGGAAGAGGCCATGGAGGAAGAAGAAGAGGAGGGGGTGGAGGAGAGAGGTGTGTCACAATCATTAGCATTTTGGAGGCGTGGTGGCGGAACAACCTCCAACACTACTGCACCTTGTCCTGCATCCTTCCCAGCTGCCAGCAGAGTCACCCAATGCGCCGTGAAACTTAGGTAACGTCCCTGTCCATGCCTGCTGGACCATGAGTCAGCGGTAATATGCACCTTACCACTGACCGCCCTGTCCAGCGAGGCATGGACATTGCCTTCCACATGCCGGTAGAGAGCCGGAATCGCCTTCCGTGAGAAAAAGTGGCGTTTGGGTACCTGCCACTGAGGAACCGCACATTCCACAAACTCACGGAAGGGGGCAGAGTCTACCAACTGAAAAGGCAGCAGTTGAAGTGCCAGCAATTTTGCCAAGCTAGCATTCAACCGCTGGGCATGTGGATGGCTGGGAGCAAACTTCTTTCGGCGGTGCAGCAGCTGGGGCAGGGAAATTTGCCTGGTACAATCTGACGTCGGTGTACCAAAAGCAGATTGCCCACAAGTACTTGGCTGTGACACACCTAATTCTACACCTTAATTCCTCTCAGTGCAGGTCTCAGAGAGGACTGAAGGTCTAGTGGGGTTGGAAATCTCAGCTGATGAGGAGCAAGGAGAGGTCCTCTTTGTTCTTTGGTGTGGGTCTTTTAGATGCGCTTGCCAACGAACTGCATGGCAGGTCAACATATGTCTGGTCAAGCATGTGGTACCCAAGCGGGAGATGTTTTGGCCACGTGAGATACGCTTGAGACATATGTTGCAAATAGCAGCGGTGCGATCTGATGCACTCGTCTCAAAAAAGGCCCACACCAAAGAACTTTTTGAATAACGCGCAGAGACTGCAGCGCCCTGCACATGTGATGCAGTCAATGTGCTGCCCTTAGGCTGGCCCCTGGAGGGCATCCTGCCTCGTTGGTGATGTGCCGCCTCCTCCTCCTCTCTCCTATCAGGCACCCACGTTGAGTCAGTGACCTCATCATCCCCTCCCTCCTCATCACTGGAGCAAACCTGGCAGTATGCTGCAGCAGGGGGAGCATGACTGCCAGATTGCTGTCCTTCTTGGGCACCCCCTCTGTCCATGCTCATGTTACTGCCTTCATCGAGCTCAGTATCATCATCAGAGCCTTCCAAACGCTTGGCATCCTCCTGGAGCATGTACCCAACACTGTGGTCAAACAGTTCGAGGGACTCCTCAGGAGGACATGGTGGAGCTAGGGAAGGAGTCACTGATGACATTGAGCCGAGGGAAGAGGCCGCTGCTTTGCCAGACAAAGCACCCTGGGCATGGGTGAGAGAGGATGAGGAGGATGAGGACGGCTTGGTCATCCACTCTACCAAGTCTTCCGCATGTTGCGGCTCAACACGGCCAGCTGCCGAAAAAAAGGCCAAGCGTGTCCCATGACCACGTGCTGATGAGAATGCACTAAGCTGGGATATATATATATATATATATATATATATATATATATATATATATATATATATACTGCAGCTAGCAAAATCAACTGCCTGCCTGTAGTATGAGAACACCACCAACCTTCTACAGGTAGCTTTAGCTGAACACTGTGAGGTGGACGCACCCCACTAATTTGTAGGTTTAGCTGAATACTGTGAGCAGGACGCACTGCACTAAATGTAAATAGTCTAGCTGCCTGACCGTGGTACTAATAGGATCAAAAGAACACCAGTAATTTTCTTCAGGTAGCTTTATATACTGTAACAAGACAAGCCTGCCTGTCAGGAAGATAACAGGAACGGATCTAGCTGAACACTGTGAGCAGGACGCACTGCACTAACTGTAAATAGTCTAGCTGCCTGACCGTGGTACTAATAGGATCAAAAGAACACCAGTAATTTTCTTCAGGTAGCTTTATATACTGTAACAAGACAAGCCTGCCTGTCAGTAGGAAGATAACAGGAACGGATCTAGCTGAACACTGTGAGCAGGACGCACTGCACTAACTGTAAATAGTCTAGCTGCCTGACCGTGGTACTAATAGGATCAAAAGAACACCAGTAATTTTCTTCAGGTAGCTTTATATACTGTAACAAGACAAGCCTGCCTGTCAGTAGGAAGATAACAGGAACGGATCTAGCTGAACACTGTGAGCAGGACGCACTGCACTAAATGTAAATAGTCTAGCTGCCTGACCGTGGTACTAATAGGATCAAAAGAACACCAGTAATTTTCTTCAGGTAGCTTTATATACTGTAACAAGACAAGCCTGCCTGTCAGTAGGAAGATAACAGGAACGGATCTAGCTGAACACTGTGAGCAGGACGCACTGCACTAACTGTAAATAGTCTAGCTGCCTGACCGTGGTAATAATAGGATCAAAAGAACACCAGTAATTTTCTTCAGGTAGCTTTATATACTGTAATAAGACAAGCCTGCCTGTCAGTAGGAAGATAACAGGAACGGATCTAGCTGAACACTGTGAGCAGGACGCACTTTACTAAATGTAAATAGTCTAGCTGCCTGACCGTGGTACTAATAGGATCAAAAGAACACCAGTAATTTTCTTTAGGTAGCTGTTAATACTGTAACAAGACAAGCCTGCCTGTCAGTAGGAAGATAACAGGAACGGATCTAGCTGAACACTGTGAGCAGGACGCACTTTACTAAATGTAAATAGTCTAGCTGCCTGACCATGGTACTAATAGGATCAAAAGAACACCAGTAATTTTCTTTAGGTAGCTGTTAATACTGTAACAAGACAAGCCTGCCTGTCAGTAGGAAGATAACAGGAACGGATCTAGCTGAACACTGTGAGCAGGACACACTTTACTAAATGTAAATAGTCTAGCTGCCTGACCGTGGTACTAATAGGATCAAAAGAACACCAGTAATTTTCTTTAGGTAGCTGTTAATACTGTAACAAGACAAGCCTGCCTGTCAGTAGGAAGATAACAGGAACGGATCTAGCTGAACACTGTGAGCAGGACGCACTGCACTAAATGTAAATAGTCTAGAAGATAACAGGAACGGATCTAGCTGAACACTGTGAGCAGGACGCACTTTACTAAATGTAAATAGTCTAGCTGCCTGACCGTGGTACTAATAGGATCAAAAGAACACCAGTAATTTTCTTTAGGTAGCTGTTAATACTGTAACAAGACAAGCCTGCCTGTCAGTAGGAAGATAACAGGAACGGATCTAGCTGAACACTGTGAGCAGGACGCACTGCACTAAATGTAAATAGTCTAGAAGATAACAGGAACGGATCTAGCTGAACACTGTGAGCAGGACGCACTTTACTAAATGTAAATAGTCTAGCTGCCTGACCGTGGTACTAATAGGATCAAAAGAACACCAGTAATTTTCTTTAGGTAGCTGTTAATACTGTAACAAGACAAGCCTGCCTGTCAGTAGGAAGATAACAGGAACGGATCTAGCTGAACACTGTGAGCAGGACGCACTGCATTAAATGTAAATAGTCTAGAAGATAACAGGAACGGATCTAGCTGAACACTGTGAGCAGGACGCACTGCACTAAATGTAAATAGTCTAGAAGATAACAGGAACGGATCTAGCTGAACACTGTGAGCAGGACGCACTGCACTAAATGTAAATAGTCTAGAAGATAAAAGGAACAGATCTAGCTAAACTGAATACAGTGTATATATATATATATGCAACACCTGGGATGCATATATATACACAATACACTGTAAGTGCAGCTAACTGACTGACTGTTCTGCCTAATCTATCTAACTCAAATCAAATGACACTGTCTCTCTGTCTATCTCTTTCAACGCCGGAACACACACTACACAGGGCCGCCGTGCAGGCGGCCTTATATAGTGTGGGGCGTGTACTAAATCCCCTGAGCCATAATTGGCCAAAGCCTCCTTGGCTTTGGCCAATGACGGCTCTCTGTTCAGGCGGCGCTGTGATTGGTCAAGCATGCGGGTCATAGTGCATGCTTGGCCAATCATCAGCAAGCAATGCACTGCGATGCCGCAGTGAATTATGGGCCGTGACGCGCCACACAAATTTGGCGCGAACGGCCCATATCGTTCGCAATTCGGCGAACGACCGAACAGCCGATGTTCGAGTCGAACATGGGTTCGACTCGAACACGAAGCTCATCCCTACTTGTGAGGCTTTTGTGTGTTGCATGCATGGAGATTGGCAGAATTAGCAAAAATTAACAAATGATCACAAGAGATTTTCCAAAATGTTGTAAATCCTCTTAATTCCTAAAATCTAATTCATAAATTGATTGTGCCGCTTCCTATACTTTTGATGACAACTATTCTTAAACTGGTTCCATAACTGGGTATTAATGCATAGTGTATGAGCTGCTTCTGAATGTCAAAGAGTCATCACGTTCCCTTATAGGGAAAATCCCCCTCTCCCCTCATGGGCATGTGTTCAGCTAATAGTTGAATGTGATACATACATCCGTATTCTAACTGGATCACTCGGACACTCTTGGTGGAGGCGAAGACATCAATGACTGCATACAGCGGCTGTGAGGCTGGTATTCCACGGACACTGGCACCCATATCTTCTCCATTAATGATGGTGTGCATGTGACGGGTTCCATCTGATTGTGGTTCATACAATACCCCAATCCTGCTCCTGCGGGCTGTAGGTGGCAGCACATTGGTTTTGTACAAGTCATCCAAAATCTCGCTAAACCGGCCCGGCCTACTTCGTGCTACCAGCTTGTCACGAGAAATTTTATACTTGCCCACTTTTAGGTAAGGGTCCGATAGAAGTCCTTTTCCTGAGCTAGGGATATTTTCTCCTTCCTCGGTCACCACTCTATTATGGTTCCGTGTTATGGCGAATACCCAGCTATCCCCTTGATTGACAAGATCTGGCAGTGAATATTCTGGTACAACTTCCAGGCTGCGAGGATCTCGAGCTGTCAAACCAACTCTTAGGTGACCACACCACCCCCATTCTTTTTCCTCAATCTCGACCAAAAACAGCTGGCCAGGTTCCAGTGGGTCTCGGCTGAAGCAGATCCCATTAGCAAAGCTTTCAACTCTTGTAGCTTGTGTTCCTGTAGGGTCGATGCGCACATTCGTACCATGGATAGGGTGAAAACACGTGAATGGTTGCCATTGCACAGCCATGTCTCCAGCACAGAGCTCAGATGACATGCAGCTTGATACTATTTTTAAAAGGCCAGAGCGTCTGGGTTATCTGTGCTGAAACAGCTGCAGGAGGTATAGTGAAGTGCCTTTTAGGGAAAGTGAAGCTTACACCTACCAAATTTCTAATTACAGAAAGCCATGTGAAATCTCATTTCTGAAATTTTGGAAACAAATTGCAATTTCTGATAACGTCTTTCGTCAAGCAATAAAAGCTCTCCAATATAAGACCAAATAAATGGTCAAAGTAGGCCAAGTATGGTTCTAATAACATAGAAGGAAGTTAAACATGCTGCAACAATACCTGTTCTTGGCTTTGCTAATCGGATCTTTCATACTCTTCCCTATTAGATTGTAAGCTCTCACGAGCAGGGCCCTTCTAACACTCTTGTATTGAAAGGTATTCTAACTTCACTCTCTCCCTTTATATTGTAAATGCTGCACACACTGTTATATAAATCGTGTATAATAATAATAATAATTATTATTCTAATTTAAATGCCTGTAATGAAGGAGGGGAAGCAGATGCTCCTGGGGGGGACAATGGTTTTTGGACAACCATAGATGTTTCTGAAAATAGGCAAGCAATTGTCATTTTATGCGTTCTATATTTTTATTTCACTAAAGCTAAGCTCACCATACACAGTACACACTGACCATACACTCTTTGTACAATCAACTTTAGATTTACCTTAACCTCTTCAGCCCTGGAAGGTTCACCCCCCTTCCTGACCAAGCCATTTTTTGCAATACGGCAAGGTGTTACTTTAACTGACAATTGCGCGGTCGTGTGATGCTGTACCCAAATAAAATTGATGTCCATTTTTTCCAACAATTAGAGCTTTCTTTTGGTGGCAGTTTTTATTTTTTTGCGCTATAAAAAAAGACTGAAAATTAAAAAAATATAGATATATATTTTTTACTTTCTACTATAAAATATATCCAATAAAAAATTTAAAAAAATCTAATTTCTTCATCAATTTAGGTCAATATGTATTCTGCTACACATTTTTGATTGGTTTGCGCAAAAGTTATAGCATCTACAAACTATGGGATATTTTTATGGAATTTTTATAGATTTTTTTTTTTATTAGTAATGGCGGCGATCAGCGATTTTTAGCGGGACATTGTGGCAGACAAATCGGACACCTAACTTGCACTTTTTGTATACACATATGTTAGTGCACAGGACGTTAAAATCCAAAATTCTAGGGATAATAAAATGATAAAAAGACAGATATCGGTAATAGGATATGGATGAGTTCAACTACAAAACCAAGATACTAGGAATAATAATATTAATAATTAAAATTAAAAAATGTCCATGACAGAATAGTCTGTGTAGCTGGGAAGGTTATAGCATCTCTGTAGTGTAACCAGCGCTAAGGGCAAGGCTTTTCATATAGACGAAGTCAGCTCTATTGTAGAAGCAGGAGAAAAACACAAGAGAAAAGCGCCTCTGAGTGCAGGTATTTAATGAAGACATATAACATGTAATTCACACTTACATCGAAGTAGAGGATGACAAGCCAAGGGGGAGGAAGACTCCTGGATCAATGCATATTGTCCATGGCGTGGATCAGCAGTCATGCCCAGTGTGAGCTTCGCGTATGCTCTGAATGCGCATTGTGGATCTCCCATACCCCTGTGATGTCACACGCCACCGAGCGGCTTCTCAGTTTGTCAAGATCTACGGCGAGTTCAGCTGGCCGGTTCCCTTGCGGGTGACCGCGGCTGCCCCGATTTGATCACTGGCCTGCTGATCTGCGCCATGGACATTATGCATTGATCCAGAAGACTTCCTCCCCCTTGGCTTGTCATCCTTTACTTCGATGCAAGCGTGGATTACATGTTATATGTCTTCATTAAATACCTGCACTCAGAGGCGCTTTTCTCTTGTGTTTTTAACTGACACTTTTTGGGTAACAGGGACATTATTACAGTGATCAGTGCTAAAATAAAATGCACTGTCACTGTACTAGTGACACTGGCAGGGAAGGGGTTAACATCAGGGGTGATCGAAGGGTTAAGTGTGTCCCTAGGGGGTGCTAACTGTGGGGGAGGTGCTTTGACAGAGATCCATGTTTGCTTAGCAGAAACACAAGATCTACATTTTCCCCTCTGGCAGAACGACGATATGCCTTGTTTACATAGGCAGACCGCCGTTCTGCCTCTCCTCAGAATGATCGGCGTGTGGGAGTGGGAGCCAATCGGCTGATTGGCTCCCACTGCGTTCAATCACAGCAGGAGTGGGTCACCAGCGTAGTGGGCACCCAAGACCCCGTGCACGAAATCAGGTACAGGTATGTGATTTTGTGCAGGAGGGCCACCCTGCTGCAGTAATACAGTTGGAGGACTAAGAGGCATGCCTGAAGGGACTGAGTGCAAGCAGTCTGGGATGGATGCAGAGTCAGTCTTGAAGGACTGTGGAGAAGTAGCCAGGAGGGCTAGTGAAAGGGGCAGCTGCAACCAGGCAGGCTGGCAGTGCCTGAAAAGGTGGTACTGGGAGCAGTAGGAATAGGACAGCTAGCACCAAAGACCTCTTTTTCTGCTGCACTAGCAAAGGGGCCTGCGGTCCCTGCCTGCAAAGGGCATTCACTTTGGATCTGACTGAGTCTGGGTTGGATCAATTTGTCAGTGCTAGCTAGCCCTGGGAGTGGTAGTTCTACAAGCAAGTCTGTGTTGGAGATAGAAGAGGAGAATTGTGTATATACTGGATGTATATAGTTTATGTCCCTGAAGATTTCCTTGTTGATCAAGTAGGCATCCCATAATAACCCTATTCCCATCCAAGTTCAAATCAGGAGGGAGAGTCCCAGGTGGCCAAAGCACTTGTGGACGTCCCTGGATCGAGATGGGGCTCAGGTAAGTATTAGGGGGGCTGCTGCACACAGAAAGTTTTTTATCTTAATGCAGAAAGATAAAAAACTTTCTGCCTTTACAACCACTTTAACTATCTAATATGAGGACCTACCTAAACTAAGAATTCAATCTGTATCCAATCAGGCAGGTCCATGCACTACATAATTTGTAATAAAAACATCTTTGCCATTCTGAAGCTTCCCTCCAACCACTTTGCATATTATTTTATATATACTGTGATTCTGTACTTGCCAAATATGCTACAGAAATTTCCCTCCACTGAGTCTGGCTGCAACCATTTTAACTGTGGGCAGCTAATGCTGCTGCCTGTTCACATCCTGGATTTACACAGAGGCACACCTCCAGCTCTGCAGCTCTCATTGACCCTCTTATGACTCATCCCCCCTCCCTTCCAGGCAAACTCTCACGAGAGTGAGAGAGTGAGCTGTGCATGATGTCATAAGCCTAGGCTTTTTACCAGACAAGAAACAGGAAGTTGGCTATATAAGGTATTTACTGGCAGAAGAAAAAACATTTTACTATCCAAAGTTAAAACAAGAAGGGCAGAAGATTTATTAGATGGAAAGATGGAAAAATGACTGTAGTTCCGCTTTAACTGGTTGTAAACCCTTACATATACCCAGTGAAGTGAACAGCCTCAGATGACACACATGAAACAAATCCTACTACATAAGTTTTACTTGTTTGTCTGCATTCTTCTCCTCTCTACACCCCTTCAAAAGTGCAGAATCATGTTAAAAATCTTTCTTCATCTGTCTGGAGCACAGAGGAGGGGGCGGAAAAGCTGCAGTTACAGTCTGTGAGAGCTGATTGGAGGAAAGGAACACCCCCCCCTCCACACAGCAGAAGAACTGTGTTCTGAATAGACAAGCTCTGTTCTTAGCCCCCCCCCTTCCTGACACAAATTTATCTCATGTGTCGGGAAAACTTCTCAGAAGTGACTCATGCTGATAACAGAGGAACGAAGCAGCAGAGAGAATCGACACTTACAGCTTTGGGGAGAGATAAGTAAACACTACAGATATATGTGCTTTGCTCAGATTCCATGACTCAGGTTTACAATCATTTTAACCACTTGCCGACCAGCGGCCGCAGTTTTACTGCGGCAGAATGCAGGGGCGGATCCAGGGGGGGGGGCAACAGGGCAATTGCCCCCCCCGAAATAATAGCACACACACTCTTAATGTAACTGTCTCCTGCGCTCCGCTGCCGGCCCGAGTCTCTCTCACATGTGCCGATCAGCGGCGCCGAGAGAGAGACTCGCGTGTGGTATGTACGGGTGGCGGCGGCGGTCACTGACACTGAAGGTGGGTGGAGCCTCTTCCCTGCTCTGCACTCGTTGCTAGACGCCAGGCGGCCCTGGCATTAGCAACGAGTGACGTCACGGTCAGTCACACTCACACTGCAGTGAGTGAGTGAGTCACGGCGTCACGTCGGAGGTCGGACTCGAGTCTCTCAGAGCCGACCGACGTGACAGTGTGACAGGGCCTGGAGCGGGCGGCTGCTGTGTGACTGAGGCTGAGCGAGGCAGCGAGCAGGCAGGTGTTGAAGCCGCTCCCCTTCTGATAATGTGACTGAAGGGACGTTGCGTCGCGGCCATCTTGGTACTCCCGCACTTGTCCACAGTAAGCCTAGTGTTTGTAAGTCGGCAAGCGGACATCTTTATACACCCACCAGAGTCTTGCTTATCATAGTTATTTTCAACAGTAAACTCAACTTATATTTCACTAAATAAGCTGAGTTTACTATTAAAAATAACTGTGAAAAGCAAGACTCCGGTGGGTGTATAAAGATGTCTGCTTACCGACTTCTAACTCTAGTCTTACTGCTGACAAGTGAGGGTGTACCAAGATGGCCGCAATGCAACATGCTTTTGCATGCATGTTCTGATGAGTTACAATATCTCTCACTGCCCGCCCTCACTCTAGGACACATCCACTGGCAACTTGGCAAGTGACAATCCGCATGTTGTGGCAGGCGACATTGGCAAGTGACAATCCGCATGTTGTGGCAAGCGACATTGGCAAGTGACAATCTGCATGTTGTGGCAGGCGACATTGGCAAGTGAAAATCCGCATCTTGTGGCAGGCGACATTGGCAAGTGACAATCTGCATGTTGTGGCAGGCGACATTGGCAAGTGACAATCCGCATCTTGTGGCAGGCGACATTGGCAAGTGACAATCTGCATGTTGTGGCAGGCGACATTGGCAAGTGACAATCCGCATCTTGTGGCAGGCGACATTGGCAAGTGACAATCCGCATCTTGTGGCAGGCGACATTGGCAAGTGACAATCCGCATCTTGTGGCAGGCGACATTGGCAAGTGACAATCCGCATCTTGTGGCAGGCGACATTGGCAAGTGACAATCCGCATCTTGTGGCAGGCGACATTGGCAAGTGACAATCCGCATCTTGTGGCAGGCGACATTGGCAAGTGACAATCCGCATCTTGTGGCAGGCGACATTGGCAAGTGACAATCCGCATGTTGTGGCAGGCGACATTGGCAAGTGACACGCTGCATCTGGTGGCAGGCGACGGTAGCAAGTGACACGCTCAGGGCTCCCAATGATTCTGCATTATGGTGAGTTGAACGATTTCATTTTACATTACAATGTAATAATATAAATAATGCGCCTCAATCATCCTGACACCACATCAACCATGGTGCTGTTATGATTGAAGCGCCAACACCAGCCATTGCCCGACAAATTGCCCGCAAAATTTTATGACAGTGCCCCTCCCGAGACTAGGCTCTGGATCCGCCCCTGGCAGAATGGCACGGCTGGGTGAAACGACGTTATGTTACGTCGCTTTGTCCTGTGGCCACTAATCAAAATTGTTGCTCTCTTTTTGTTTATAGCGCAAAAAATAAAAACCGCAGAGGTGATCAAATACCACCAAAAGAAAGCTCTATTTGTGGGAAAAAAAGGACGTCAATTTTGTTTGGGTGCAACACCGCACGACCGCGCAATTGTCAGTTAAAGCGAAGCAGTGCCGAATCGCAAATAATGGCCTGGTCATTCAGCAGCCAAATCTTCCGGGGCTGAAGCCGTTAAAGCCCAACTCTGAGCAAATAAATCAAATGATCCATTGCAGTGGGGCTCTGCCTGCAGTGCAAGAATCATTTTGCCTAGGGGAGAGGGGAATCAGGTTTACTTACCTGATCCTCTGCTCTCCTGGCAGACTGCGGTCCTGGCATGATCTGGCGGTGGACTGTCCCTCTACTTTTTTCTTTATATTAAATAGGGCACCAGGTTTATGCCATGATGTCCTAGTCTGCACAGCATATTAGCACATTATGAAAGACTTACCTGTCAAACCCAGCCCTCCAGTGCTGCGCTGTACCTGATCCAGCTGATTCCGCCCCGTCGATCTTCTCCTGGTCTTCCTTCCAGGTCCTGCCGGGCTTTGGTGACGTTACTCCTGCACGTGCACATGGGAGTCACACATAGGTGTGCGCAGCCTATTGCATTAGGGTGTGCACCCCAAATCTCAAATACTAATGAACGCCACCTGCTGTCACAGAAAGGAGGCTCTGGTGGTGGGAGTTGATTGGGAGCATATTACGTTACGCCCTAAATACGGGTGTAACGTTTTCCTACTGTTCAACCTAGCCTTTAATATAATGGGGGCATTTACACTGGCCACTGGCACCCTCCACTACCCACCTGATGCTGTCCCTGGATAAAGTTAATGCACATGGGGTTATTAGGGTGTGCCCAGGCACACCTGGCACACCCTGTGCGCACGCCTATGGAGTCACATCTTCAGGGCACAAGGTGGTGCCACAAACGTACACTAATCTGCACATTTGGGGCTCAGTGTCATGGCTGCTGTTATAAATCACGGAGCCCCATAAAGTGTATCTGAAATCCCCCCCCCCCAGCCTGAAGTGACTGAGCTCATAGATTTTATCAGTCCCTTTCTTTGCAGCCTCAGTTGCAAGGATGAATAAATTGGAAGCGCTCTGAAGCTTCTTGCTCATGCACAAAATGAATCCAACTAAACACAGTTTGCTATGCTTCAGTACTAAAGAGACATTCGATCACTCACTGTGTTCATTCAGGAAAGGAAGGGGCCAATAAATGATATATTTACCGGCCCCTTCCCCCACTCTCCATCCTGAAACCTGAAACATCCCCCTGTGTTCCCGCAGCAGCTTCTGGCAGGAGAGGATCGAAGCCAGCAACACTGCGGGGGGAAAGGGGCACACGGGGGGGCCCAGACAGCAGATGGAAGGGGTGCATGTGCTAGAACCACTCCCCTGTAGTGCAGCCGGAGGGAGAAGCTGGCAGCATTGCACATGAAGGCAGAGGAGGATTGGTGTCTGCAATAAGACGGTACAGTCGGCCCTCCTACTCAGCAGGTGACTGGACCCCCTGTTTGAACTGATGGGGCCTGGGCCCAGTACGGGAGGGCTGACTGTACTGCCCTATCAGCGGCCCTGCTCAGTGTACTTGACAACTGACAGGCAGGAGGAAGCGCTAATGACAGGAGAGGCCGATAGGGTCTTTTCTGTCATAAAAGCCCTGCTTGGCTTTGATTTTTTTTTTTTATGTGAGTTTAATTCTGCTTTATTTTCCAGGTCACACACAGTGGGAGGATGGAGATGAAGGGGTTAATGTACTGAAGTGCAGGATAGAGGGAGGATGGGTAGCTCAGGCTGGTACTGAAGTGGTTTATAAAGTTTGCGCTTTCTAAATAAAGAAAAAACGCTGAGTAATGACTGTACACAGTGCTGGGCGCCATGACACTTCTGTCCCAAGAGGACATTGGTTGCTATAGGTGACAGCTCTGTATACAAACATCATTCTCTGCCAGAACTCTATCTGCACACATCAGCCAACTCAGCACATCAGATCCCGCCCACCTCAGGAGGAGCACGTGATCTCCAGCCACCAGACCGGTCACATGACTTGAGTCATATGAGAGGGAGGAAGTTGCTGGGGAGAAATATAGAGAAGGAAGTGAAGGCGGCTGGCTGTGATCTGCAGAGAGGAAAGGTGAGCTCTTATCGATCGGTATGAGGAGGATCCGCTCTATAGATGTGTGATCTGATCTGACATTGTCATAGAACTCTGATAGGGCTGAGGGTAGTAATAGGAAGGAAGGGGGCTTGTGTGTATATACACAGTGCTAATTCTACTGCAGGCTGTAAAGTGTTGTTAACCCCAATGGATAACAATTACCATGGCATTGCTAACATTTGGCCATTTACTATGCAATCTTACAAAAATATGAAGATGACCCTAAACAAACAAACAAACAGTCCAATTATTAACCAAACAGGCAGATCCTTTCACAAGATCGTAAATTTAAAGGGGTTGTAAAGGCTTGTGTTTTTTTTTTTTCACCTTAATGCATCCTATGCATTAAGGTGAAAAAACACCTGTCAGTGACCCCCCCCCCCCTGTTTTTACTTAACTGACCCCTTGAACTTGACCCAACTTGCGCTGTCTCTCTGCCCGAGGTTCTCGGCTGTTGATTGATAGCAGTGCAGCCATTGGCTCCCGCTGCTGTCAGTCAAATCCAATGATGCGAGTGCCAGTGCCGAGTCCGGCTTTCGTGTCTATGGACACAAAGGCTGGACTCGGGAGCGTGCTCGCAAGGTTACCCCCGCCCCCGGGAGAGCGTTTCTCCCAGGGGGTTATCTGATGTGGGGAGGAGCCACCGAGGGACCCCAGACGAGCAGGTTTGGGGCCACTCTGTCCAAAATGAGCTGCACAGTGGAGGTAAGTATGATTGTGTGGGGTTTTTTTTTTTTTTTTTTTTAACATAACGAACCTTTAGTGTCACTTTAGCAGAGATTGTACAATTACATTGTAAAGTGTATTGTCTTCCTCTTACATTATGTCTTGGTTACTATTGAATGTTGTATTTAGTTACTTCCAGACATCTACACAATTGTTTATGTATTTTTCTGAAATTTCCTTTTGCATCGGTGGCTCTTATTGCTTATGGGGTCTCTATGGAGCCCACCACAGCATTCATGATTACTTCTCCCCCACGATTACACTGCTAAGTCACTCCACTCCATATATGGACACTGGGTATAGTAGGTGTCAAATCTGGCCCCTGACCTCCAAAGAGTCAAGTTTGGTGCTCAGCATAGGTAATGTGCCCCTGACATCATCAAAGGGCCACACTAAGGCCACTTTCACACTGAGGCACTTTACAGGTGTTTTAGCGCTAAAATAGTGCCTGTAAAGCGACTCTTCTGTCACTCCAGTGTGAAAGCTCGGGTGCTTGCGGCACATTAAAAAAAAAAGTCCTGCAAGCAGCATCTTTGGGGCGGTTAAGGAGCAGAGTATACACTGACATCATCAAAGGGCCACACTAATGCCCCGTACACACGGTCGGACTTTGTTCGGACATTCCGACAACAAAATCCTAGGATTTTTTCCGACGGATGTTGGCTCAAACTTGTCTTGCATACACACGGTCACACAAAGTTGTCGGAAAATCCGATCGTTCTGAACGCGGTGACGTAAAACGCGTACCTCGGAACTATAAACGGGGCAGTGTCCAATAGCTTTCATCTCTTTATTTATTCTGAGCATGCGTGGCACTTTGTCCGTCGGATTTGTGTACACACGATCGGAAATTCCGTCAACGGATTTTGTTGTCGGAAAATTTTATAGCCTACTCTCAAACTTTGTGTGTCGGAAAATCCGATGGAAAATGTGTGATGGAGCCCACACATGGTCGGAATTTCCGACAACAAAGTCCTATCACACATGTTTCCGTCGGAAAATCCGACCGTGTGTACAGGGCATTAGTGTTCAGTATATGTAATGCGGCCCCTGACATCATCAGGGCAACACCTATAGTGTTCAATGTATGGAAGGTTACAAAATACTGTTTGTGGACATTCTGCTGGAGATGGTCAGATACTGTGGCTATGCTGTAAGTGTGGTTGGAGACTGAAGACATGCTGGGGGTGGAGGGGACTGGGAGCATGTTACAAGTGACACATGGAGATTATGGCTGTTTGAGTCTCTTTACAGTTCAGTGCTCCCACTACTGAAGTCTGAAGGCCACATTTGGCCCTCAGACTGCAGGTTAGGCCCCAGGGACAGCGAGGCTGGAGGCTACCACCTCCAACTTAAAATCAATGAACTCACTGTGCATGCGCAGTATAATGTGAGTATTCATGGGACATAAGGTTCCGCTGTCGTTGCCTCCTAGAATAGGGTTGCCACCTCATTCCTTTAAACCCGAAAACATATAAATGACACAGGTTCTGAGGCTAAATTAATGCAGATCAGGCACCAAGTGAGTTTAATTACTACCTTAATCAGCCACAGAACCGGATTAATTAATATGTGTTCAGTTTTAAAGGGATGAGGTGGCAACCCTATCCTAGAAAGTTTGTGTGCGCACTACTAATAGAATTCCAGGGGGTGAACCCTCTAGCATCTATAGAGGATAGTTCACTGGAAGCCTTTGTTGCCTTCACTGTGCCTGCCTCTCTCTGGTTCTAGCCTTTCCCTGCCTTCTCTTTTAGGATGCGTCCTCTTCTGCTGTGCGCTGTGCTCCTGGGAGCTCTTTTAGTAGATTCTGCACCCTCTGATGATGAGATTAAGTACTTGCCAGGGCTGAGAAAGCAACCATCTTTCCGTCAGTTCTCAGGCTACCTGGATGTTCCTGGGGGAAAACATCTCCACTACTGGTACGTAGCAGCCTCAGTGATGTCCTCTATCCAGATGTTTTTGTATTTGCTGACTCCTTATAACTCTCATTAATACAGGTTTGTAGAATCTCAGAAGAACCCAAGTTCCAGTCCTCTGGTCCTGTGGCTGAATGGAGGTCCCGGTTGTAGCTCTCTGGATGGCTTGTTGACAGAACACGGCCCTTTTCTGGTATGTAACTGCAGTAGCATTTGGATAATTGTTCAAAGAGAATGTGGCCATCTGCCAAGTCCTTTCATAACCAGCAAGAGAAGTGGAGAATGGGAGGGGTGACTCCCTTCTAATGCCTAATTCCCCTGCAATCAGCCCAGCTTCCCAGTGTCTGTTACTATTTCGAATAAAAATTGGTGTCTCCATTGTCTTCTAAAACCATATGCCACAAGGCACCTCTGATGTGTGGACCTGCCATATCTTCAGAGTGCAGATGGTGTTGGATGTATAGCAATTACATGACCTTACCACTACCCCCCCCCCCCCACCCCCATGGTACAGCAAATGAGAGATCCTGACTCAGGAGGTACCACTACTGGAACCTTGGCACACAAGATTATGCTGTAGGAGAGGTTGAATTTGCTTAAATCGTAACTTCACTCTGTCAATGAACATCGACTATTTGTTATCTTTATGCTGCTAGCATTTATAAATGAATAGGAAAGGTATATCCTATATTTGTTTTTAAACGTTTTTTTTATTTTACATTTCTTCACTCACTTCCTGCTGGTTTCCATGCCTAGGCAAATTATGTCATACATCCCAGGAGTCTTCAGGAGGGGAGGAGGGGCTTTTTCAGCTAAGCACACCCTCTCCTGCTTGCATGCCTGAGCTAGGAGCATGTGGATTCCAGGAAGTAAATGCTACATGAATCATCTGCCCTTCCTCAAGTTGGCCATGGGTGGTAGGGTGGTGTTTTTCAAAAGTGATTTCTCAACATAATATAACAGACCTGAAGAAAGAACGTTCGGCTGCCATAGTGGCTGCAATTCAAAAACGTAGACATCTGGAAACTTAACACACATGTTCTCCAACGGTGGAAACTCTCTTAAAGGGGTTTCCTTGGTTGCAGCTCAGGGAACTGTATGAGACCTGCGTAAACATTTGCAGGTAGGCTCGCCTTACATCAGTATAAATTCCAAGACCAATGCGGCAGATCCTTGTCCCGCTCCTTGCACCCAAAGCTATCCTCTACATTTTATATCTTACGTTCAGGCTATGCACGGGGAACCAATCTCTTCACCTCAGATAGCGCAGGCATTCAAGGATTTCTACTAGTCCTTATACAACATACCTACTGCTCAGTCTCCTGGCTCCCCTCCACCTTAGATGAAGATAAGGAATCTTATGTTACAGAGACCACACTCCCTACTTTGGATGAGGACTCTATCAGCGACCTTGAAACGCCAATTTCTGAAGATGAAGTGGTAAAAGCCATTGCTGCCACCCCAATTGACAAGAGCCCTGGTCCCCAACATGATGTCCAGGATAATGTCCCTCTACTCCTCTCCATCTGCTAGGAAGGATACGCATAAACTGTTCCTTATCTCCAGTGTTCTCTGTTCATAATGGGACGTGACAGGGGTTGCCCCTTGTCCCCCGTTATCCATGTCCTTACTATGGAACACTTGGCTATCGCCTTGCGAAACAACCCTACTATCACAGGTATAATGGTACGCCCTATTCACACTAAACTTTTTGCAAATGACCTGCTTCTGTTTGTGACACAACCACACTTGTTCCTGCCCTTAATACTACAGGAGTTCACAAAATTCGGGGTAGTAAGTAACGTTAAAGTAAACTACAGTAAGAAATCCTCAATATTTTGTTGCCAAAGGCAGTACTGCAACAACTTTTGACTACATTTCCTGTTAAGACCAGCTCCTCTTCCATTCGGTATCTAGGAATCCACATACTGATGGATGCATTCCAGCTCTTTTCTGGCAACTTTACTCCCATGCTCCTTAGGACCCAGACAAATTTTATCATGCTATGCGTCCAGGAGGCTTTCATGGCTAGGTAGGGTGAATACCTCGGTTTCTATACCCATTTCAAACAATCCCTATCTACATACCTAGTAATTCAGGAAGCTCCGTCCAGATGTTTTCCAAATTAATCCAAGAATACGCTATGAAATGCTATCCCTTTCGAAAGTTCAGGGAGGGGCTGGGGCCCCGGATGCTTTTTTTTTTTTTTTTTTTTTTTTTTTTTTTTTTTTTTTTTTATATACCATAAGACAGTGGTCTTAACCCATATCCTGGACTGGTTCCATCATTCCTTCATCCAAAGTTTGGGTTCAATTGAAAAGTCACTTGAACCCAATAGACCTCTGTGCCCTCCCTTGGACCCCTTCCACCCATTGTAGCCCCCCCCACCCCCCCTTTGAGGATATGCTTCTGCAGGATGACAACTCTCCCAACATTACTCTTTTTATTAGGGATGCACTGAAATTTCGAAGAGAATTTATGCCAATAATGGTGCCGACAATGGGGCGGGGCCTGTTGGGTGGGGCCCCGCCCATCACGGGGGTATCGTTTTGGAGAGCTTGTCCTTACTCTCTCCTTCTCCCCTCCCTCCTCGCCCATACTGCATTCGGCCTGTGGGTTCTCCGTGTAATGTAACGGTGGTTGCATATGGATGCTCAGCCGATGTGTAAATCGGCTGTGCAGGAGCTCGGTCACGATGTTTACTCTGAAAGTAAGGGAGAGATGTCTAGCAGTGTGTGCTGTGCTCTCTGCTTCCCCCTACAGTGCAGTACCTGGCATGGAGACTGAAGGTACAGAGCTGCAGCTGCCAATTTTTAAAAAGGCTGTATGTATATTTGTGTTTTATATGCACTGGTGTGAGGCACAGGCAGGCTGCATATGATGGGCACTGGTGAGGTTGCATTGATCTCCTGTACCATGTCTGCAGTCTCTGACCATCTCCTGTACCATGTCTGCAGTCTCTGACCATCTCCTGTACCATGTCTGCAGTCTCTGACCATCTCCTGTACCATGTCTGCAGTCTCTGACCATCTCCTGTATAAAAATATTTTTTAAAAACAGTCACTTTCGGTATCAGTGCTGTTTCAGTTTTCGGTATTGGTTTCGGCACCAAAAAACCCATTCGGTGCATCCCTACTGTTTATTGTTCAATGCTTCTCCTGACCTGCCCACCATACAAGCAGACATGAATCAGGACTGAGTCACTCTAGATCTCCTATGGATTAGCAAAAGGTGCTTCATCCTGACACAAACTGTCTTTAGCCACTAAGACTCAAAAAAAAAAAAAAAAAAAGGGGGGGGTTTAAGCTGGTGATCAGATGGTATAAGTGCTTTGACTATACACCATTTCTACCAGTCATTACCAGACACCCGGCGATGCCTGGTATCCAGGGGTACCATGCTTCACGTCTGGTGGGATTGCCCTCCTGTAAAGAAATTCTGGCAAACGATCTTTGACCTGTACTGTAAGCTGATGGTGACATCTATTCAACACTCAGCTGAGGTAGCCCCTTTGTCTATGCTCCCTGGACCTCTCAAATCTGCTAAAGATGTTTTTTGACACCTTCTGGCTGCAGCCAGGGTAGTGATTCCCTGACATTGAAGATCTGCAACCATGCCTTCCCTTGGGATTGGGCTACTGAAGTGGACCGCATCAGGGACCTGGAGCGTCTGTTGTCTCAGGAAAGTGACAAAGATGAACAATTCTCCCTCACCTGGACTTCATGGTCCATGTTCCACTATTCTTCAGAGTTCACCTTGTGGGCTGCAGGGGCCCCAGAGGCTCTACCTCATAGCCTGGATGGAGTGTATCCTGTCCCTAACCATCCTGTGTTCTTTCCTTTTTTCTCGTTTTTGTATAAGCATCTTTAGACGCTCTTAGAGCAACTGTTACGTAATCGTTCCCACCTCATTTTGATCAAATGCAATCCCAACAGCATAACTTTTCCTAAGAAAATAGTTTATCAGCGAATATCGCGATGTCTTAATAATTTATGTTTCTATGTTTTTCACGATGTTAATATTGGTGCAATCTACTATATATTATATTATCCCTATTTATCTGTTTTCTATTGTTACTGTCTTTACAATCTACATTCCGGAGATTATCCCACTTACTGAAACGTATATTCTCCATATGTTATTGTAAATACGATACTCTTCCCTTACTTTGATTATGTTATTGAGTATTGCTTATCCTCTCAATAAAAAAAAAAAAAAAAAAAAAAAATAAGATTAAACTAAAACATAGAGACCTGGATGATTTAATTCATTTTGGTTTGTGGTGCTCAGATGAAGTGTAGTTCCACTTTAAAATGTTACGAAACCCAGGACCCTGCATTCGCGAGATCTGGTCGCCCACAGTACACAGAGCATGGAAATGGAAATATAAACGGCTAAATAACTTTTCCCATCTGTAGTATATAGCGGTCTTGTGACTTCTACAAGCTTTAACCCGGCACTGATAGTACAGCTAGTGCAGTATGAAAACTCCTATCAGGATGCAGGACCCCGGAACCTCTGTCTGGATAGTGCTGATTGGCCCTGTGCTGATTACATGCACTTTCCAAAGGAGAGGGGAGGAAAAAAAAAAAAAAATAAAAATAAAACCCTTCATGTCAGTCTCTGGTAAGGAATATTTGTGATCCGAACAATAGTCGCATCACCACACCTGATGAGACTCGCAGTTAAAGTGCAAGGCAATGCCTACCGGAACTGACGCTTCTGCACAGGAAAACATGGCATTTAATGTGCACGAAGTATGAACCAGCTCTAAAGGATAGGTTTCCTTATACTCAAGAGTTTGCAATCCCAGCCCTACCTCCTAAGCTACATTGACCAATCCATTTTTTCAGTGCTGAAACATCTGCTGCCCACTTAACTTGGTTCCAGAGCCTGTCCTTCTCTGTTGTCCACAGCCCCGCTCTTTAGTGCTGGCCACCCATAGGCTTAAAGTGGAACTTTATTCATAGCAACTTGATAAAATTATGTTCTTTAGCATGGAACATACATTCCACATTAATAGTTATGCTACTAAAATGAGTGTGTGCTGTAAATTGCCCCCCGGCATTGCTCCTGTTTCATTTTGCTGAAGCCCCTGAACAGCAGTAAATCCATAAACCAAAACTAAACCCATCGATTTTAATGGTTTCAAAAAAGTTACATTCCTGGAATGCTGGGATTGCTAAATGTCACATTGGCTTGTGTCCTCAACCATCAAATGTTTGGTATGCTGATCACATGTGCGGCATCATGGCAGTTGCAGATTAAACAGAAGAAACTTCCTTGGCTGTAAAGGATAGGAGGGTTTAATTCCGCTTAAGGCTGGGTTCACACTAGTGCGAATTGGCTGTGAGTTTCCCTGCATTGAATTCGCATGACTGGAGAGTGTGCCCGGCTCTCAATGGAGCCGGTTCACACATCTCCAGGGTGGCTGCGGAGCGGCTTGCACAGGAGTCCTGTGCGTCTTTGGCTCCGTTTCAGGTCCGTATTCAGGCAAAAATTCGGGCCTGAAACAGAACAGGGATGCACTGGACCCCCTGCTGTGAGCCATATCAAGTGTGAACCCAGCCTGTCAGCAGATCGGCCTCTACAAACACTGCAGTGCCTAAAAATGAAGAGCAACTGAGCATGAGCACAGTGATCCAGTGTATGGAATTTGATTTTGAATAGTATAGGCACTTATTAATGTGTTTACACAGCTATACCTGCAAAAGAGGCCAGCATCAAGTGATCTAGCAGGACTTAATTTTCTGACTAAAGTAGTAGCAAGGAAACTGGGTGGAGGGTTGAATAGTTAAAGTTGTAAGGAAGGTACAGCTACCCTTTTTAAATGCTCATATCAAATGGGGAAAATATCTCTTCCATACACACTGATGTATTTATTGGAAGGTGCACAGTGAGAGGAAACTATATTGATGGAGAACATTGGGCACAAGCACATGAGCAAACACTGTTTTAGGTTCAGAGAATGACCGCCTTTTCTCTGGGGGAAAAAAACCAAACCTACTTTTTATAATGTTTCATGGCCCAACTATCAAGTGCATGTCTATAAATGGCAATGTTTGCTCCTGTGTCTCGCCTTTTGCAGTTTTTCAGAATGGGGAAGTAAAAAAAACATTAAAGTCGCCATGAAGCAGTGCCTTTCTTTAATCTGATCTTGTACAAGCTATAATTGTTTGTTCACAGCTTGGCTTCTGTCCCCTTTTTTTTTTTTTTTTTTTTTTTTTTTTTTTTTTTTCTTAGTTTGGTAAAATGTTAGCAGGTTATATTTTGCAACTTCACTGACTTCTTATATGGAGCTATTACTAGGCAATCCATTGTTCTTACTTGGCTTTTCTTTGTTGCAGATCCAGAAAGATGGAATCTCACTGGAATACAATGACTATTCCTGGAACAAGGTACTGACCTTTTTTATAACCTAACCGACATCACAATAATTGTTGCTGTTATCAGTTCTTGGATGTACGTTGGTTTTGTACTTTTGTTTTTCAGATTGCGAATGTTCTGTACCTTGAGGCTCCAGCTGGCGTGGGCTTCTCCTACTCCGATGACAAAAATTATAAGACGAATGACACAGAAGTAAGCATTCCATTATCACAAACTGCAAATCTTTCCTCTGTACTCTAGGTGGTGCTGAATGAAATGATTTTACTGTTCCGATGATTAAAGCAGGGACGTGCGGTGAGGTCAGTGGCTGGTGAGGCACTGGCTAGTATCAGTGCCAGATACACACAGGTTACATACACCGTGAATGTTAGAGCGAGAGGAATAATTCTAGCACTAGACCTCCTCTATAACTCTAAACCTGTAAAATTTTAAAGCGTCTCCTTTGGAGATTAAGTACCAAAGTTTGGTGCCATTCCAAGAGTGTGCACAATTTTAAAGTGTGACCTGTTAGGGTATCTATTGGCGTAACCTCATCTTTCAAAGTATACAAAAAAAATAAATAAATCAGGTTAATGTTAGTGGTGTGTGTGTGTGTGTGTGTGTGTGTGTGTGTGTGTTCACTCATGAAACAGTTTTTTTCCCCCAAAAAAAACTGCTGCGCAAATACAGTGTAACACAAAAAGTTGCAAAGACCACCATTATTTTCCTAGGGTGTCTGCTAAAGTGTGTTTGTGTCCCAAACCATTTTCTAGCAAAAAACAATGATGTAGGAGAGAAGTGTCAGAATTGGCCTGGGTGACAAGTGGTTTAATTACCATAAGTAATATACAAAAAAAAAAAAAATCTAATCTATCGGCGTATAACACACACCCCTTCATTTTAGGAGGGAAGTTTCAGGAAAAAAAAACGTATTTTTTAAATGAACTTTGAAGCTAAATAAGGGTCAATATGCCCATATGCAGCCTGATCAATACCCATTTGCAGCCTCAACTCAGATTACTGCTTCTTCGAGGGGAGGGGGGGGGGGGGGCGCGAGTGCCGTGAGATTACATACAGCGAGAATCTCCTGTTTAATCGGCGACCTCTTTAATACAAAGTCCCGCCTCCTGGACCGGCTTCTATGATAGAACACTAACACGCTTACACTATTTGTGTGTGTGTGTGTGTGTGTGTGTGTATATATATGTATAAAAAAAAAAAATATATATATATATTAATATAATATAATATATATTTTCAGAAGCTGTACTCAAGTAGGTGGCTTAACAGACAAATTACTGAAGTTTTGAAGTTATAAATTCAAACCAGTAATTTCACAGTAAATAGATAAATAATTTTATGTTGGAACATATAGTATAATATGATTTAGCTTGATTAAAACAGTAACTTTTCAGCAGTAGAAGATTCTCATTCTTCCTCTTAACTGTTAGAAAAACATGGGATTGTGGGTAAACCCATGCTTTTTCCTTGTAGTTAAGAGAGGGCTGGGCTGGAAGGGAGCATGTGTCTTTTAGACACATGCCCCCTTCTATGACACTGCAGTGAGAGGACAGCCTTCACTAGAGCATTTTTTTTTGGACCGCTTGTTCCAATGGTACTTTTACCATTGGTCCAAGGCTCCAAGCTGTCCATTTAGCTCAGTGCCTCTGACAAGAAGGGAAGCAAGGCACTGTGAGCTCAACCTCTCGGTCTGCTGCAAACAGTGTGCCAGCTTGTATTTAAACTGGCTGCTCTGTATGTAGCTTTTGAAAGGCTGCACAAGAAGCCCCGTATTTCCAGAACTATAGGTGGCAGGACCAGTGGTGGGGTAGGACTTCAGCTACCTACCCCCCCCCCCCCCCCCCAAATTTGGGGTCTCTGTGACACCAGGTCACTGAGCTACGACCCTCGAAGCTCGATCGTGCGGTCTGGACTCACTATAGCACCTCAAAGAAACCCTGTCACCAATGTAAAAAAATCAGAAGATCTAGTATATTTAAGTGCTTACTTGCAGCATTTTTATTCACCTGCAATGAGCCTTTGAACCTGCTAAGCCATTTGTGAGCTAGGGAATTAACTCTTCCTTAAGCGGTCAATCAAGAAGGCTGGCTCTGATCCATATCCAGAAGTTTACTGTTGTAAAAGGCAAGAGCAACGAGCAAGACTGCTAATGTGTTTTGGCTATACAGCCATAATCCTAGCCAAAACGCTTAGTGGTCTTGTTTGTGGTGGCTTTTGCATTTTAAAAAAAATATATTTTTGGATACAGAAACGTCATGCACCAGATTATTTTTGATTGGATGACTGTAAGTGGACAGGAGCCCTTCCTATTGCATCAGCATTTGACAAGCCTCAAAGAGGTAGAGCTTTCTTTGTATTTTCCCTTGCATGTCATAGCCCTTTCCTCTTATCGGAGTGTCCAGTTACTGTTTCTGCTGGCCCAGCTCCTTCGCCCCTCCCCTCACATCTGCTGGAACTGATGACATGACCTCCAAGAGAAGTTGTGTCGTATCTACTGTAGTCCTTACAGACTTGCACACCGTTCATGAAGGGTGATGTTGTGAATTAGTTTATGGCACTGCCATAGGATAATAATGATCTTCACCAGCACACATTGTTATAGTGATAATTTTGTCCTTTATTCAAGTAGAGTAACAGGCATCACAGGCAAGATTCTCACTATAACAAGGTGTGCTGGTGAGGAGCCCTATTATCCTATGCTCCCATCCAAGATGGTGACAGCCAGCAGCAGTCTCGGGGCTTTTGAATGTCTAGCCAAAATATGCTTTTACTTGTTAACATGTTAAATGCACATATAATCTTATAGGAAGAGTGTTGCTAAAATAGTCTGCTAGCACTTGATTAAAAATTTAAGGCACCTCCAGACAGACAAGGTGCTATGAAGTCAGCGTGCTGGTTGCTGGACTTGGCTTTCCCTGGTCTGTACTGCCTTGTTCCACTTAACTTGTTTTTGCTATGTTGTGTCTAATTGTACATCTTGTGACTGTTATTATGCTGGGTGGAGTGATTTTGATTCGGTAAATCTGATGCATTGCAGCATATGGAAATGGAAAGGAATTTTGTTTATGCATTGAGTGGTTGTCTCACTAGGATTTGTCTTTGTGTTTTAACCTTACCATGTATTGTCAGGAAGGGAATATTATATTTTATTTTTTCCAGATTAGTACATCAGGGAGTGCAGCTAAACCCATAGAATATAAACTGGACTGCTGCAATCTTTAACCTCTTGCCTCCCGCATAGTTACATAGTTGCATAGTAGGTGAGGTTGAAAAAAGACACAAGTCCATCAAATCCAACCTATGTGTGTGATTATATGTCATATGTGTTGTGGCAAAAAGAGGGTGGGATCTAACGCCTAAATGCCGCACATATGCGTCCATGGGTGGCAGAGGATTCTGTGCTGGAAGCACATTGGCTGTCACAGTGGTCTCATGATCAGGAGCTGGTCTCCCCAGCTCCTGATCATTACTAGGGGCCTAGGAGCTATCTTTGACAATCAGTTGTTGCATGATCAGGCAGACTTTCCTGTCCCCTGGGTGAAATAGTCCAATGAAAGGGATGCTGGTGCTGTATGGGAAGAGGTTAACAGGAGGACCCTCATGGAAGTCAGTTATGCCTCGTTTCCACTAAGTGGATCGCTACAGTTTGGAAGGCCTAGAATGGTCCGGCCTATTCAGGTGAGCGTTTCCACTGCAAGTCGGACCAACAGGGGCCATACGTGGGGTTAGGAAAAATGCCTAGCATGGCGTCACACGTCCACCAATCAGTGGAATGTATCGTAGCTCCGCCCTAACC
>JBBGZY010001778.1:0-66608 GCA_037952925.1 Lithobates clamitans
AATCAGAAACTGCAGACATGATACAGGAGATGATCAGAGACTGCAGACATGATACAGGAGATGATCAGAGACTGCAGACATGATACAGGAGATAATCAGAAACTGCAGACATAGTACAGGAGATGATCAGAGACTGCAGACATAGTACAGGAGATGATCAGAGACTGCAGACATGATACAGGAGATGATCAGAGACTGCAGACATAGTACAGGAGATGATCAGAGACTGCAGACATAGTACAGGAGATGGTCAGAGAGTGCACACATAGTACAGGAGATGATCAGAGACTGCAGACATAGTACAGGAGATGATCAGAGACTGCAGACATAGTACAGGAGATGATCAGAGACTGCAGACATGATACAGGAGATGATCAGAGACTGCAGACATAGTACAGGAGATGATCAGAGACTGCAGACATAGTACAGGAGATGATCAGAGACTGCAGACATGATACAGGAGATGATCAGAGACTGCAGACATAGTACAGGAGATGATCAGAGACTGCAGACATAGTACAGGAGATGATCAGAGACTGCAGACATAGTACAGGAGATGGTCAGAGAGTGCAGACATAGTACAGGAGATGATCAGAGACTGCAGACATAGTACAGGAGATGATCAGAGACTGCAGACATAATACAGGAGATGATCAGAGACTGCAGACATAGTACAGAAGATGATCAGAGACTGCAGACATGATACAGGAGATGGTCAGAGACTGCAGACATAGTACAGGAGATGGTCAGAGACTGCAGACATAGTACAGGAGATGATCAGAGACTGCAGACATGATACAGGAGATGGTCAGAGACTGCAGACATAATACAGGAGATGGTCAGAGACTGCAGACATAGTACAGGAGATGATCAGAGACTGCAGACATAGTACAGGAGATGATCAGACACTGCAGACATGATACAGGAGATGGTCAGAGACTGCAGACATAGTACAGGAGATGGTCAGAGACTGCAGACATAGTACAGGAGATGATTAGAGACTGCAGACATAATACAGGAGATGATCAGAGACTGCAGACATAGTACAGGAGATGATCAGAGACTGCAGACATAGTACAGGAGATGGTCAGAGACCGCAGACATGATACAGGAGATAGTCAGAGACTGCAGACATAGTACAGGAGATGGTCAGAGACTGCAGACATAATACAGGAGATGATCAGAGACTGCAGACATAGTACAGAAGATGATCAGAGACTGCAGACATGATACAGGAGATGGTCAGAGACTGCAGACATAGTACAGGAGATGGTCAGAGACTGCAGACATAGTACAGGAGATGATCAGAGACTGCAGACATAGTACAGGAGATGATCAGACACTGCAGACATGATACAGGAGATGGTCAGAGACTGCAGACATAGTACAGGAGATGGTCAGAGACTGCAGACATAGTACAGGAGATGATTAGAGACTGCAGACATAATACAGGAGATGATCAGAGACTGCAGACATAGTACAGGAGATGATCAGAGACTGCAGACATAGTACAGGAGATGATCAGAGACTGCAGACATGATACAGGAGATAGTCAGAGACTGCAGACATAGTACAGGAGATGGTCAGAGACTGCAGACATAATACAGGAGATGATCAGAGACTGCAGACATAGTACAGAAGATGATCAGAGACTGCAGACATGATACAGGAGATGATCAGAGACTGCAGACATGATACAGGAGATAGTCAGAGACTGCAGACATAGTACAGGAGATGGTCAGAGACTGCAGACATGATACAGGAGATGGTCAGAGACTGCAGACATAATACAGGAGATGATCAGAGACTGCAGACATAGTACAGAAGATGATCAGAGACTGCAGACATGATACAGGAGATGGTCAGAGACTGCAGACATAGTACAGGAGATGGTCAGAGACTGCAGACATAGTACAGGAGATGATCAGAGACTGCAGACATAGTACAGGAGATGATCAGACACTGCAGACATGATACAGGAGATGGTCAGAGACTGCAGACATAGTACAGGAGATGGTCAGAGACTGCAGACATAGTACAGGAGATGATTAGAGACTGCAGACATAATACAGGAGATGATCAGAGACTGCAGACATAGTACAGGAGATGATCAGAGACTGCAGACATAGTACAGGAGATGATCAGAGACTGCAGACATGATACAGGAGATAGTCAGAGACTGCAGACATAGTACAGGAGATGGTCAGAGACTGCAGACATGATACAGGAGATGATCAGAGACTGCAGACACAGTACAGGAGATGATCAGAGACTGCAGACATAGTACAGGAGAAGGTCAGAGACTGCAGACATGATACAGGAGATGATCAGAGACTGCAGACACAGTACAGGAGATGATCAGAGACTGCAGACATAGTACAGGAGATGATCAGAGACTGCAGACATAGTACAGGAGATGATTAGAGACTGCAGACATAATACAGGAGATGATCAGAGACTGCAGACATAGTACAGGAGATGATCAGAGACTGCAGACATAGTACAGGAGATGATCAGAGACTGCAGACATGATACAGGAGATAGTCAGAGACTGCAGACATAGTACAGGAGATGGTCAGAGACTGCAGACATGATACAGGAGATGGTCAGAGACTGCAGACATAGTACAGGAGAAGGTCAGAGACTGCAGACATGATACAGGAGATGATCAGAGACTGCAGACACAGTACAGGAGATGATCAGAGACTGCAGACATAGTACAGGAGATGATCAGAGACTGCAGACATAGTACAGGAGATGATCAGAGACTGCAGACATAGTACAGGAGATGATCAGAGACTACAGACATACTACAGGAGATGGTCAGAGACTGCAGACATAGTACAGGAGATGATCAGAGACTGCAGACATGATACAGGAGATGGTCAGAGACTGCAGACATGATACAGGAGATAGTCAGAGACTGCAGACATAGTACAGGAGATGATCAGAGACTGCAGACATAGTACAGGAGATGGTCAGAGACTGCAGACATGATACAGGAGATGGTCAGAGACTGCAGACATAGTACAGGAGATGGTCAGAGACTGCAGACATGATACAGGAGATGATCAGAGACTGCAGACACAGTACAGGAGATGATCAGAGACTGCAGACATAGTACAGGAGATGATCAGAGACTACAGACATACTACAGGAGATGGTCAGAGACTGCAGACATAGTACAGGAGATGATCAGAGACTGCAGACACAGTACAGGAGATGATCAGAGACTGCAGACATAGTACAGGAGATGATCAGAGACTACAGACATAGTACAGGAGATGATCAGAGACTACAGACATTCTACAGGAGATGGTCAGAGACTGCAGACATAGTACAGGAGATGATCAGAGACTGCAGACATGATACAGGAGATGGTTAGAGACTGCAGACATAGTACAGGAGATGGTCAGAGACTGCAGACACAGTACAGGAGATGGTCAGAGACTGCAGACATAGTACAGGAGATGGTCAGAGACTGTAGACATAGTACAGGAGATGATCAGAGACTGCAGACATAGTACAGGAGATGATCAGAGACTGCAGACATAGTACAGGAGATGATCAGAGACTGCAGACATAGTACAGGAGATGATCAGAGACTGCAGACATGATACAGGAGATAGTCAGAGACTGCAGACATAGTACAGGAGATGGTCAGAGACTGCAGACATGATACAGGAGATAGTCAGAGACTGCAGACATAGTACAGGAGATGATCAGAGACTGCAGACATGATACAGGAGATGATCAGAGACTGCAGACATATACCAGGAGATGATCAGAGACTGCAGACATATACCAGGAGATGATCAGAGACTGCAGACATAGTACAGGAGATGGTCAGAGACTGCAGACATAGTACAGGAGATGGTCAGAGACTGCAGACATAGTACAGGAGATGATCAGAGACTGCAGACATAGTACAGGAGATGATCAGAGACTGCAGACATAATACATGAGATGATCAGAGACTGCAGACATAGTACAGGAGACGATCAGAGACTGCAGACATAATACAGGAGATGATCAGAGACTGCAGACATAGTACAGGAGATGATCAGAGACTGCAGACATAGTACAGGAGATGATCAGAGACTGCAGACATGGTACAGGAGACGATCAGAGACTGCAGACATAGTACAGGAGATGATCAGAGACTGCAGACACAGTACAGGAGATGATCAGAGACTGCAGACATGGTACAGGAGACGATCAGAGACTGCAGACATGGTGCAGGAGATGATCAGAGACTGCAGACATAGTACAGGAGATGGTCAGAGACTGCAGACATGGTACAGGAGATGGTCGGAGACTGCAGACATGGTACAGGAGATGGTCAGATGGAATGATGGACGTCTCTCTTGTCTTCCAGAATGTGGTGTCGGAGAACTATCAGCAGAAAGTTTGTGTCCAGAATGTACAGAACACGGAGCAGGTAGGTACAGGCATCTATGATAACCACAAACTGTTCGCTGTCTGTAGGTGTCCTTGTTGTCACCTGTGGTCTGGCTTGGGGTCTATAGACGTCTCCTATGGAGGAATCTTCGGGGGTGGGGCAGCTACTCTGTCCTGTGAAATGAAAAAATCCTGCAAGTCTCCATGAATACATTTCTGGCATATCACAATATACATTTTATTATTGAAAAGCCATCCTTTGAGCTCCAGTCAGTGACTTTGGCTAGGCTAAGATAATGCCGTCATTCTGCTGCAGGCAGGAGGAAGCATTTCCTCAGTCTCCCCTCCCCCCCGGTGATCGGACTGCAACATTGTAACTTTGTTGCAAGGCGAGAGGCTGCAGACATTTGTGAACACAGCCGAAAAACTGCACATGCAACAAGACTGGTCATCTCTGAGCCGCATCTCAGTCCAGGAAGTAGATGGCGACCCTGGATGATGCCTGAACACAACACGGCGCCGTCCTTCTGGAGAGAAAAGCAGATGTATGATCAGGGGGAGTCCTGAGATCTCTGTGAGAGGCAATAAATACCTGGAAGGGTTACACTGACACATTACTCAGCATGCTGCACTAATCCGGGATAAATGTATTTATTATAGGTACTTCTATAATACTATCAATTTACACATATAATATATATATACGCTCACCGGCCACTTTATTAGGTACACCTGTTCAATTGCTCGGTAACACAAATTGCTAATCAGCCAATCACATGGCAGCAACTCAATGCATTTAGGCATCTAGACGTGGTGAAGACGACTTGCTGAAGTTCAAACTGAGCATCAGAATGGGGAAGAAAGGGGGATTTAGGTGACTTTGAACGTGGCATGGTTGTTGGTGGCAGACGGGTCTGGTCTTAGTATTTCTGGGATTTTCACACACAACCATCTCTCGGGGTTTACAGAGAATGATGGGAAAAAGCAGAAAATATCCAGTGAGCGGCAGTTGTATGGAGGAAAATGCCTTGTTGATGTCAGAGGAGAATGGGCAGACTGGTTCCAGATGATAGAAAGGCAACAGTAACTCAAATAACCCCTCGTTACACCCAAGGAGTGCAGAATACCATCTCTGAACACACAACACATGGAACCTTGAAGCAGATGGGCTACAGCAGCAGAAGACCACACCGGGTGCCACTCCTGTCTGCTAAGAACAGGAAACTGAGGCTACAATTGGCACAGGATCACCAAAATTGGACAATAGAAGATCGGGAAAACGTTGCCTGGTCTGATGAGTCTGGATTTCAGCTCCGACATTCAGATGGTGGGGTCAGAATTTGGCACATGGATCCATCCTGCCTTGTATCACCGGTTCAGGCTCCAATCATCTCACCACTGGACAATGAGGTCCCTGTACTCCAATGGTCTCCACACTCACCACATCTCATCCAATAGAACACCTTTGGAATGTGGTGGAACGGGATATTCCCATCATGGACGTGCAGCAACTGTGTGATGTTATCATGTCACTATGGAGGAAAATCTCTGAGGAACGTTTCCAACACCTTGTTGTATCTATGCCACCAAGAATGAAGGCAAAAGGGGGTCCAACCCGCTACTGGCAAGGTGTACCTAATAAAGTGGCCAGTGAGTGTATATATGTATATATCAGGGTTGCCCCGATACTGAGCATTTGCCCGAGTACTTGTGTGTGTGTGTGTGTGTGTATATATATATATACATTTACATGAGTCCCTGCCCTCAAGGAGCTTACAATCTAAGGTTCCTATCTCACTATCTCACATTCATACAAATTCCAATTCTGAAAGGAGCCAATTAACCTTCCAGCATGTGTTTGGAGTGTGGGAGGAAACCGGAGCACCCGGAGGAAACCCACACAGGTACAGGGAGAACATGCAAACTCCAGGCAGGCGGGATTGGGATTTGAACCGGCGACCCCGGTGCTGCCAGCAGGGCTGCTGTTAGAAATCACAGGGCCCCATACAGCCTATCTGACCGAGCCCCCTCCCCCCCTTCCCGGCTGAAAGTGACTGAGGACATAGATTTATCAGTCCCTTTCTTTGCAGCCTCAGCAGCACAGATTCATGTATAGGAAATGCTCAGAGGCTTCCTTCTCATTCACAAACTGAAGCTTAATAGACACAGTTTACTATGCTTCAGTGATGAGTGGACACTGGAGTGATTGGTACTGAAAGCTCACTGTGTTCATTCAGAAAAGGAAGGGGCCAGTAAATTACATATTTACTGGCCCCTTCCCCTATTCTCTATACTGGAACATCTCCCTTTGTGCCCACAGTAGCTGCCGGCGGGGGAGGAGAGAAGCTGGAAGTGCTGCGGGGGAAAGAGGCAAACAGGGGGCCCGGACAGCAGATGGAAGGGGCACACAGGGGGGCCAGGACAACAGATGAAAGGGGCACACAGGGGGGCCCAGACAGCAGATGGAAGGGGCACACAGGGGGCCCCATGCAGCAGATGGAAGGGGCACACAGGGGGGCCGGACAGCAGATGGAAGGGGCACACAGGGGGCCCCATGCAGCAGATGGAAGGGGCACACAGGGGGGCCGGACAGCAGATGGAAGGGGCACACAGGGGGCCCGGACAGCAGATGGAAGGAGCACACAGGGGGGCCCGGACAGCAGATGAAAGGGGCACACAGGGGGGCCCGGACAACAGATGGTAGGGGCACACAGGGGGCCCCATGCAGCAGATGGAAGGGGCACACAGGGGGGGCCCAGACAGCAGATGGAAGGAGCACACAGGGGGGCCCGGACAGCAGATGAAAGGGGCACACAGGGGGGCCCGGACAGCAGATGGAAGGGGCACACAGGGGGGCCCGGACTACAGATGGTAGGGGCACACAGGGGGCCCCATGCAGCAGATGGAAGGAGCACACAGGGGGCCCGGACAACAGATGGAAGGGGCACACAGGGGGGCCCGGACAGCAGATGGAAGGGGCACACAGGGGCGCCTGGACAGCAAATGGAAGGGGCACACAGGGGAGTTTGGACAGCAGATGAAAGGGGCACACGGGGGGGGCCAGGACAGCAGATGGAAGGGGCACACAGGGGGGCCCAGGCAACAGATGGAAGGGGCACACAGGGGGGCCCGTGCAGCAGATGGAAGGGGGGCCCGGACAGTAGATGGAAGGGGCACACAGGGGGCCCGACAGCAGATGGAAGGGGCACACAGGGGGGCCCGACAGCAGATGGAAGGGGCACACAGGGGGGCCCGGACAACAGATGAAAGGGGCACACGGGGGGCCCGACAGCAGATGGAAGGGGCACACACGGGGGCCCGGACAGCAGATGGAAGGGGCACACAGGGGGGGCCCGGACAGCAGATGGAAGGGGCACACAGGGGGGCTCAGACAGCAGATGGAAGGGGCACACAGGGGGGCCCAGACAGCAGATGAAAGGGGCACACAGGGGGGCCCGGACAGCAGATGGAGAGGGCACACAGGGGGCCCCGGACAGCAGATGGAAGGGGCACACAGGGGGGGCACGGACAGCAGATGGAAGGGGCACACAGGGGGGCACGGACAGCAGATGGAAGAGGCACACAGGGGGGCACGGACAGCAGATGGAAGGGGCACACGGGGGGGCTTGGAAAGCAGATGGAAGGGGCACACAGGGGGTGCCAGGACAACAGATGGAAGGGGCACGGGGGGGGCCTGGACAACAGATGGAGGGGGCACATGTGTTAGGACCAATACCCCTGAAGTGCAGCCAGAGGGAGAAAGAGGAAGAGAAGCTGGCAATGCTTCAGGGGGAGGCAGAAGAGGATCTGAGACTGCAATATAACAGTACAGCCGGCCCTCCTGCTCAACAGGTGCTCGGGCCCCCCTTTTTGAACCGATGGTGCCCGGGCCCTGTACAGGAGGGCTGGCTTTATTGCCTTATCAGCAGTCCTGGCTGCCAGGTGGAAGTGCTAACCACTTAACTGCTGTGCTACCCGTATATCTGATGACAGGTCCACTTTAGAGTGTAATATCATATAAGTGTAGCAGGGTGTTATGCTGTCCGGTGAGGGTTGTATTGTTCTGTGTCATGGGGAATGTCTCTGTGTTCAGGTGGAGGAGGGGTGGGGGTGGCGTCAGTAAAGCCGATGCAGAATGTGACCTGGCCACTTTCCATCTTCTGTTCATCGGGATTGGACGCTGTGAGGAATCTGCTCAGAGAGCCCTCTGATTATCTATCGTTCACTTGCCGACCACAATGCATAAATATAGGTTGCGGCTTGCAACTGGTTTCCCCGGGTTATTTTTATTAAAAAATGTCAGTATTGTGTGGATAGAGCGTCTCCTCTCGGACAGTAGAAGATTGATTGCTCTGACATCTCTGCACTCATCTCCTCTCTCTCTCTCTCTCGTTTCCTTGGGGCCCCGCCGGGCGTCTCAGAGAAATCTCCTCTCTGCTGAACGATTGTTTCCTTTATAAACTAATTAAGTTGCTATAAACCGGTTGATCCTCTGCGGGGATGAGCGGGTCCGGACAGGTGCGGGGTGTGTCTGAGACTCTGAGAGCTAAGAATTCGCCACATCATGACGCTGAGAATAAAGCCGGATTCAGAGCTCCCGGGAAACGCCGGCGTCAGATTTTCCGGGTCACTTCACATGGTGTGTGGGCCAAGGAGAAAGTCAGAATGTGACTTCGTTCACAAAGAGCGCAGAAGGAAACAATGTATCAAACGTGAAACTGACGAATAAAAGAGAGAGAGCAAAATATTTTCTAAAAAAAGAGATTCACTAATATATATAGGAGAGATCACTGCTATTCCTCAGCAGTTCTCCAATCACATCACAGGGACTGATCACGTGACCATAGCAAGCAGACCCGCCCACTGAGCGCACAGGAAGCAGGAAGTGACTGGAATGCATCTATCAGTTCCTTATAGAGGTAGGACAGGTGAGAATCTATAATAACATTTGATACAAAGTGATTCCTATAAATAATCAAGATCCTCAGTCCTCAGCTTCTCCAGTCTTCAGTCGCCAAGTGTTGAGGATCCGGTACCTCCAGTGGTGTTCTTCCAGTCTTCAGTCCTCAAGTGTTGAAAGTCCAGTGCGCCCATCAGTTTTCTTCCAGTCTTCTGTCCTCCTCCATTGTTGATGTTCCAATGCTGCCAGCAGTGATCTTCCAGTCTTCAATCCTCAAGTGTTGATGATCCAGTGCCTCCAGCAGAGTTCTTCCAGTCTTCTGTCCTCCAGTGTTGATCATCCAGTGCCTCCAGCAGAGTTCTTCCAGTCTTCAGTCCTCCAGTGTTGATGATCCGGTGCCTCCAGCAGTGTTCTTCCAATCTTCAGTCCTCAGGTATTGATGATCCAGTTCCCCCAGCAGTGTTCTGTCCTCCAGTGTTGATCATCCAGTGCTTCCAGCAGTGTTCTTCCAGTCTTCAATCCTCCATTGTTGATGATCCAGTGCCCCCAGCAATGTTCTTCCAGTCTTCAGTCCTCCCAGTATTGATGATCCAATGCCCCCAGCAATCTTCTGTCCTCCAGTGTTGAAGATCCAGTGCTCCCATCAGTGTTCTTCCAGTCTTTTGTCCTACTCCATTGTTGATGTTCCCGTGCTGCCAGCAGTGATCTTCCAGGCTTCTGTCCTCCAGTGTTGATGTTCCAGTGTCCCCAGCAGTGGTCTTTAAGTCTTCAGTCCTCCAGTGTTGATGATCCGGTGCCTCCAGCAGTGTTCTTCCAGTCTTCAGTCCTCTAGTGTTGATGATCCGGTGCCTCCAGCAGTGTTCTTCCAGTCTTCAGTCCTCTAGTGTTGATGATCCGGTGCCTCCAGCAGTGTTCTTCCAGTCTTCAGTTCTCAGGTATTAATGATCCAGTTCCCCCAGTAGTGTTCTGTCATTCAGTTTTGATGATCCAGTGCTTCCAGCAATGTTCTTCCAGTCTTCAGTCCTCCCAGTATTGATGATCCAATGCCCCCAGCAATCTTCTGTCCTCCAGTGTTGAAGATCCAGTGCTCCCATCAGTGTTCTTCCAGTCTTCTGACCTCCTCCATTGTTGATGTTCCAGTGCTACCAGCAGTGTTCTCCCAGTCTTTAGTCCTCAAGTGTTGATGATCCGCTGCCTCCAGCAGTATTCTTCCAGTCTTCAGTCCTCCAGTGTTGATGATCTATTCCCTCCAGCAACCATTGTCTGTAAACTCTATAGACTGCATTGGTTGAAAATCTCAGGAGGTCAACCATGCTGCAACCACCACGTCTGCCACCAACAATCCTCCCATGACCGAGTGTCTGACATCAGCATCTTCACCAATATGGCTTATCTATCTATCTATCTATCTATCTATCTATCTATCTATCTATCTATCTATCTATCTATCTATCTATCTATCTATCTATCTATCTATCTAATGTCTATTTTCTAAATCTGAATTTTGGAATAAGTAATGCAGTAATCCAGTGTGAGACTTCTTGTATTGAAGACCGCTCACTCCTGCTCTCTCCAACCTTGTGCAGGGGGATTATTCTTGTCTCCTCCCCCCTCCCTGCTGGGCCCCTCCCACAGCTCTGCCCCTAGCACAGACTATGTACAGCCCAGTGATGATGTCACTGCTACTTTTTAGAAAGCTTTATCTGGGTTTAGTCGATGAAATTATAACACTGCAACACAGCCCACTTGTAGCAGAGCATGGCAGGGGAGCCCCGGTGGTAGATCCTCCTATGGCCACTGGCCTCCTCTTCCCTATGAAACTGCTGCGCCCAGGGCAACTTCCCCCTGGGCCCTCTCCCACGCGTTCCGTCCCGGCCCTGGGGAAACCAGTGGCCGTGGCTGCGTCCTAGTAGTTCGCCTTAGGGTAGCGGTGGCCCTGGTTGGTTGATAGGGGATCAAATACTTTTTTACTGAACTCAATATATAACATTTGTATCATGTGGTTTTTTTTCTGGATTTTTGGTTGATATTCTGTCTCTATCATATAAAATACACCTATGATAAAAATTATAGACCCTTCATTTTTTTTTGTAAGTGGGCAAACTTACACAATCTGCAGAAGATCAAATAACGATCCTTGTGTTCCTGATCACATGATATTATAACAACTGGAAGGAGGTGGATGATCGTAGTTATGCAATGAGAACACGTCTGTCCAGCTTTCGATCGATGTGTTCGGATGTTTTTTCTCACCTGTAGGACATTCTGTCTCCTCCATACAATAGAGGAACATTTTGTATCTTCTCTAGTTTGGTGAGAAGTATTTCTGGGGAAGGATGCCAATAGACCTGAAGAAATGTCATGAATAGTGGAGGAGATTTTTATCTGCGCTGTGTGTGATCTTCATTCATCTCTTCGTGCTCCTGTCTTCTCCTATCACTCCGATCTTGTAAAGTCGGCCAAATGTGAAGGTTTGTTCATCATTCACTGATTGATAGCGAATAGTTGGACTACAGAGATCTGGATCACATGTGACACTCAGACACGGATTCACGTATGTCTTCCCATTGGGGCAATCTGTGAGGGGAAAAAAGTATTTGACCCCCCCTGCTGATTTTGTACGTTTGCCCCACTGACAAAGAAACGATCAGTCTATAATTTTAATGGTCCCTTTATTATAACAGTGAGAGACAGAATAACAACAAAAATATCCAGAAAACGCATTTCAAAAAAAGTTATAAGTTGATTTGCATTTTAATGAGTGAAAGTATTTGATCTCCTATCAATCAGCAAGAATTCTGCCTCCCGGGTGTCTTCTATACAGGTAACGAGCTGAGATTAGGAGCACTTTCTCTTAAAGGGAGTGCTCCTAATCTCAGCTTGTTACCTGTATAAAAGACACCTGTCCACAGAAGCAATCAATCAGATTCCAATCTCTCCACCATGGCCAAGACCAAAGAGCTGTCCAAGGAGGTCAGGGAGAAGATTGTAGACCTACACAAGGCTGGAATGGGCTACAAGACCATCGCCAATCAGCTTGGTGAGAGGGTGACAACAGTTGGTGTGATTATTCACAAATGGAAGAAATGCAAAATAACTGTCAATCTCCCTCGGTCTGGGGCTCCATGGAAGATCTCACCTCGTGGAGTTTCAATGATCATGAGAACGGTGAGGAATCAGCCCAGAACTACACGGGAGAATCTTCTCAATGATCTCAGCTGGGACCATAGTCACCAAGAAAACAATTGGTAACACACTACGCCAAGAAGGACTGAAATCCTGCAGCACCCACAAGGTCCCCCTGCTGAAGAAATCACATGTACAGGTCCGTCTGAGGTTCTCTAATGAACATCTGAATGATTCCGAGGAGAACTGGGTGAAAGTGTTGTGATCAGATGAGACCAAATTCAAGCTCTTTGGCATCAACTCAACTCGCCATGTTTGGAGGAGGAGGAATGTTGCCTATGATCCCAAGAACACCATCCCCCACCGTCATACATGGAGGTCCTATGACCCCAAGAACACCATCCCCACCGTCATACATGGAGGTGGAAACATTATGCTTTGGGGGTGTTTTTCTGCTAAGGGGACAGGACAACTTCACAACATCAAAGGGACGATGGACGGGGGCCATGTACCTTCAAATCTTGGGTGAGAACCTCCTTCCCTAAGCCAGGGCAATGAAAATGGGTCGTGGATGGGTATTCCAGCATGACAATGTCCCAAAACACACGGCCAAGGCAACAAAGGAGTGGCTCAAGGAGAAGCACATTAAGGTTCTGAAGTCGCCTAACCAGTCTCCAGACCTTAATCCCATAGAAAATATGTGGAGGGAGCTGAAGGTTCGAGTTACCAAACGTCAGCCTGGAAACCTGAATGACTTGGAGAGGATCTGCAAAGAGGACAAAATCCCTCCTGAGATGTGCAAACCTGGTGGCCAACTACAAGAAACGTCTGACCTCTGTGATTGCCAACAAGGGTTTCTCCACCAAGTACTAAGTCATGTTTTGAGAAGGGTTCAAATACTTATTTCACTCATTAAAATACAAATCAATTTACAACTTTTTTGAAATGTGTTTTTCTGGATATTTTTGTTGTTCTTCTGTCTCTCGCTGTTATAATAATCCGACCATTAAAATTATAGACGGATCGTTTCTTTATCAGTGGGGCAAATGTACAAAATCAGCAGGGGGTCAAATACTTCTTTTTTTCTCTATATACACCGGGTACGGGGATCGGGGTGTTGTGTATCCGTTTTCTTAATAAGATAATTTGAGGGAAACGTTAGACGGTTGTCCCCAGAAACCCGGTGTCCCCATCCCCCCTCATCTCTTCTTCTGATGACAACTGGAAGATTTTGGATTTTCCATCACGTTTTGTCTCTTGATGGTGATCAGCAGAAGAAATAAAGAGAACATCACCTCTGCCCGGGGCTCAAGGATGGAGGGAATGATAAATGGTGGAGCTTTTCTGAAAATGATTCTTCTTATAGACATCAAAGGACCCCCCCCCCCCCCCCCAGGCCCTGAAATGTCTTCATCCTGCTCTTATCTCCAGAAGGACGGCGCCATCTTTCAGCATCATCCAGGATCTCCACCTACTTCCTGGACTGAGATGCCAAACTCAGAGATAACACACTTGTACCCATCCTGGTGCCTGTGCAGTTCTTGGCTGTGTTTACAAATGTCTTCACACAGATCAGCCCCTTCTGCAGCCTCCCACCTGGTGACTTGTTACAAAGTTACAATGTACAGTCTGATCACTGGGGGAGGGGAGACTGAGGAAATGCCTCCTCCTCCTTCTACAAAGTTACAATGTACAGTCTGATCACTGGGGGGAGGGGAGACTGAGGAAATGCTTCCTCCTCCTTCTACAAAGTTACATTATACAGTCTGATCTCTGGGGGCGGGGAGACTAAGGAAATCCCTCCTCCTCCTTCTACAAAGTTACAATGTACAGTCTGATCACTGGGGGAGGGGAGACTGAGGAAATGCTTCCTCCTCCTTCTACAAAGTTACAATGTACAGTCTGATCACCGGGGGAGGGGAGACTGAGGAAATGCTTCCTCCTCCTTCTACAAAGTTACAATGTACAGTCTGATCACTGGGGAAGGGGAGACTGAGGAAATGTTTCCCTCTCCTTCTACAAAGTTACAATGTACAGTCTGATCACTGGGGAAGGGGAGACTGAGGAAATGTTTCCCTCTCCTTCTACAAAGTTACAATGTACAGTCTGATCACTGGCAAGGGGAGACTGAGGAAATGCTTCCTCTTGCTTGCAGCTTACTGATGACCTCATCTTAGTCTGCACTAAGATACAAGTCAGATTTTGGGAATCCCCTGCAACAAAAATGTCATTTTTGGTGAGCTACTCCCAAAAGGAAAGCACGTCTAAAGGGATGCAGACCCTGCCACTTTCCCCTGCAGGTGCAGCAGCTGATTGATAATTATAAATCACTCTGAATGTGGTCACAGAGCAACAAACAGCTATCTCTTCAGAATAAAAAAAAGGAAGTCTGCAGCAAAGTTTGGTAAAATTCCTGCAATGCACAGAGATCACCAGGGGGGGGGGGGGAGTTTTCCTCAACAAAAGTGGAGTAACTCTTTAATGATGGGTCAGTTTTAAATTTATTGAATTATTGCTACTTACTTATGTATGGAATACTTTCTATTGGATTGCCGTTAAAAAGTAAGATACAGCTGAATGTGGGAGAATTCAGGAGCCAGTCAGTCCAGGAGAGGATTCTATATTAGGAGCTGAAGATAAAGGGCAGTAAAGGTTCCGCTGTAGTCTCAGACATTCGCCCTCTTCTCTCCTGGTTCTGGTCCAATACATGTAGAGTATAAGAACGTATTGGTGCTGATTGAGATCTCCGCTCTGTGCAGGTGAAGAGGAGGAACAGCTCCGTCTCGGGGCCCGAACAGCTGGACGCTCGTTACTTTGGGGAACTGCTGGCCGAGCTGAGTCGTAAGAACAATGATCTGTATGGCTTCCTCATGCAACATGTGGAGAAGATTGGAGCCAGGTACTTCCACCCCACACTGCACCCCATGTACCCCACACTGCACCCCATGTACCCCACACTGCACCCCATGTACCCCACACTGCACCGCATGTACCCCGCAGTGCACCCCATGTACCCCGCAGTGCACCCCATGTACCCCACACTGCACCCCGTGAATCCTGCACTGCACCCCATGTACCCCGCACTGCACCCCATGAATGCTGCAGTGCACCCCATGTACCCCACAGTGCACCCCATGTACCCCGCACTGCACCCCATGTACCCCGCACTGCATCCCATGTAGCCCGCACTGTGCCCCATGTACCCCGCACTGCACCCCATGTACCCCACACTGCACCCCATGTACCCCACAGTGCACCCCATGTACCCCTGCACTGCACCCCATGAATCCTGCACTGCACCCCATGTACCTTGCACTGCACCCCATGTACCCTGCACTGCACCCAATGTACCCCGTACTGCACCCCATGTACCCTGCACTGCACCCCATGTACCCCGCACTGCACCCCATTTAGCCCGCACTGTGCCCCATGTACCCCGCACTGCACCCCATGTACCCCTCACTGCACCCCATGTACCCCACAGTACACTTCATGTATCCTGCACTGCACCCCATGTACCCCACAGTGCACCCCATGTACCCCTGCACTGCACCCCATGAATCCTGCACTGCACCCAATGTACCTTGCACTGCACCCCATGTACCCCGCACTGCACCCCATGAATACTGCAGTGCACCCCATGTACCCCACAGTGCACCCAATGTACCCCGCACTGCACCCCATGTACCCCGCACTGCACCCCATGTACCCAGCACTGTGCCCCATGTACCCCGCACTGCACCCCATGTACCCCACAGTGCACTCCATGTACCCTGCACTGCGCCCCATGTACCCTGCACTGGGCCCCATGTACCCTGCACTGGGCCCCCTGTACCCCGCACTGCACCCCATGTACCCCGCACTGCACCCCATGTACCCCACACTGCACCCCATGTACCCCGCACTGTACCCCATGTACCCCACAGTGCACTCCATGTATTCCACTCTGCAACCCATATACCCTGCACTGCACGCCATGTACCCCACAGTGCACTCCATGTACCCTGCACTGCACCCCATGTACCCTGCACTGCGCCCCATGTACCCTGCACTGGGCCCCCTGTACCCCGCACTGCACCCCATGTACCCCACAGTGCACTCCATGTACCCTGCACTGCGCCCCATGTGCCCTGCACTGGGCCCCATGTACCCTGCACTGGGCCCCCTGTACCCCGCACTGCACCCCATGTACCCCGCACTGCACCCCATGTACCCCACACTGCACCCCATGTACCCCACAGTGCACCCCATGTACCCCTGCACTGCACCCCTTGAATCCTGCACTGCACCCCATGTACCTTGCACTGCACCCCATGTACCGTGCACTGCACCCAATGTACCCCGTACTGCACCCCATGTACCCTGCACTGCACCCCATGTAGCCCACACTGTGACCCATGTACCCCGCACTGCACCCCATGTACCCCTCACTGCACCCCATGTACCCCACAGTACACTTCATGTATCCTGCACTGCACCCCATGTACCCCACAGTGCACCCCATGTACCCCTGCACTGCACCCCATGAATCCTGCACTGCACCCAATGTACCTTGCACTGCACCCCATGTACCCCGCACTGCACCCCATGAATACTGCAGTGTACCCCACAGTGCACCCAATGTACCCCGCACTGCACCCCATGTACCCCGCACTGCACCCCATGCACCCAGCACTGTGCCCCATGTACCCCGCACTGCACCCCATGTACCCCACACTGCACCCCATGTACCCCACAGTGCACTCCATGTACCCTGCACTGCGCCCCATGTACCCTGCACTGCACCCCCTGTACCCCGCACTGTACCCCATGTACCCCACAGTGCACTCCATGTATTCCACTCTGCAACCCATATACCCTGCACTGCACGCCATGTACCCCACAGTGCACTCCATGTACCCTGCACTGCACCCCATGTACCCTGCACTGCGCCCCATGTACCCTGCACTGTGCCCCATGTACCCCGCACTACACCCCATGTACCCCACACTGCACGCCATGTACCCCACAGTGCACTCCATGTACCCTGCACTGCACCCCATGTACCCTGCACTGCGCCCCATGTACCCTGCACTGGGCCCCCTGTACCCCGCACTGCACCCCCTGTACCCCGCACTGCACCCCCTGTACCCCGCACTGCACCCCATGTACCCCACACTGCACCCCATGTACCCCGCACTGTACCCCATGTACCCCGCACTGTACCCCATGTACCCCACAGTGCACTCCATGTATTCCACTCTGCAACCCATATACCCTGCACTGCACGCCATGTACCCCGCACTGCACCCCATGTACCCCGCACTGTACCCCATGTACCCCATAGTGCACTCCATGTATTCCACTCTGCAACCCATATACCCTGCACTGCGCCCCATGTACCCCGCACTGCACCCCATGTACCCCACACTGCACCCCATGTACCCCACAGTGCACTCCATGTACCCTGCACTGCACCCCATGTACCCTGCACTGCGCCCCATGTACCCTGCACTGCGCCCCATGTACCCTGCACTGCACCCCCTGTACCCCGCACTGCACCCTGCACTGCACCCCATGTACCCTGCACTGCACCCCATGTACCCCGCACTGTACCCCATGTACCCCACAGTGCACTCCATGTATTCCACTCTGCAACCCATATACCCTGCACTGCACGCCATGTACCCCACAGTGCACCCCATGTACCCCGCACTGCACCCCATGTACCTCACAGTGCACTCCATGTATTCCACTCTGCAACCCATATACCCCGCACTGCACGCCATGTACCCCGCACTGCACCCCATGTACCCCACACTGCACCCCATGTACCCCGCACTGTACCCCATGTACCCCACAGTGCACTCCATGTATTCCACTCTGCAACCCATATACCCTGCACTGCACGCCATGTACCCCACAGTGCACCCCATGTACCCCACAGTGCACCCCATGTACCCCGCACTGCACCCCATGTACCCAGCACTGCACCCCATGTACCCCGCAGTGCACCCTAGGGGCCCTGCACCTCTGTATGAGCTTTATTGTAGGCGTCAGACTTAAGTCAGACTTAGGAGGCCTCATCTCTATTCCATACATTTTGGAACTTTTTAAAGGTTTTCTAAATTCATTGCTGGATTGCACATTATTGCTGCAAGCAGTGATTCTTCATGCAGCATCGATCGTTCCTTTCTGATAACGGACTTTTTGTTGTATTTGCAGGAGACCATCAGATTCCGAGTCACAGGTACGTCACAACTGCTACATGCGGTCATTCATTTTTATCTACTATGTCTCTTGTCTCGCCTAATGTTTCACAAGAAAACTGGTGCTTGTCTGTGATTGGCCTGTCTGTCAATAAGGCTCCTCGACACACACGTTACACTGTTATTTGACTGTACAACCACCTTTAGATGAAGTGTAAGAAGCTGCCTGATTTGATGTGAGCTCCTATTACATCATTTTAGTAAATCTTAAGTTTATTGTACAATCAGATTGTATAGTGCAATTGTATAGTGAAACCCAGTTTGCCCTGAACCAGAGATGGGCGAGAGGACTATGTGTTGGGAGGGGGGGATTCTGATTCAGTGCTGATAGGCTATTCTGATGTCAGTGGGAGGCTCTGATGTCATGGAGGGCCTCTGTGATTAGAGGGACTTCGTGGAAATGAAGGCATCTGAAGTATAGCAGTGACTTTGATGCGATGGGAGGCCTCTGACGTGATTGGGGGAGGGGGGGGGGAACTCTAAGGTGATGGGGGGACCTCTGACGTGATGGGGAGATCTCTGAGGTGATGGGGGGGGGGAGGCTCTGATATGATGGGGAGATCTCTGATGTAATGGGGAGATCTCTGATGTGATGGGGAGGGGCTCTGACATGATGGGGAGATCTCTGACGTGATTGGGGGGGGCTCTGACATGATGGGGAGATCTCTGATGTGATGGGGGGGGGGCTCTGACATGATGGGGAGATCTCTGATGTGATGGGGGGACCTCTGATGTGATGGGGGGGCTCTGATATGATGGGGAGATCTCTGATGTGATGGGGGACCTCTGATGTGATTTGGAGACCTCTGACGTGATGGGGAGATCTCTGGTGTGATGGGGGGACCTCTGATGTGATGGGGGGACCTCTAATGTGATGGAGGCCCCTGATGATTTGGGAGACCTCTGATGTGATGGAGGGCCTCTGATGTGATGGAAGGATCTCTAATGTGATGGAGGGATCTCTAATGTGACGGAGGGACCTCTGATGTTTTGGGAGACCTCTGATGTGATGGGGGGACCTCTGATGTGATGGGGGGGACCTCTGATGTGATGGGAGGACCTCTGATATGATGGGGGGACCTCTGACGTGTAACGGAGATCTCTGGTGTGATGGGGGGACCTCTGATGTGATGGGGGGACCTCTAATGTGATGGGGGGGACCTCTGATGTGATGGGGGGACACTCTGATGTGATGGGGGGACACTCTGATGTGATGGGGGGACCTCTGATGTGATGGGGGGGGACCTCTGATGTGATGGGGGACCTCTAATGTGATGGGGGGGACCTCTCATGTGATGGGGGGACCTCTCATGTGATGGGAGGACCTCTAATGTGATGGGGGGACCTCTGATGTGTTGGGAGGGCCTCTGACATGATGGGGGGGACCTCTGATGTGATGGAGGGATCCCTGATGTGATGGAGGGATCTCTGATGTGATGGAGGGATCTCTGATGTGTTGGGAGGGCCTTTGATGTGATGGAGGGATCTATGATGTGATGGAGGGATCCCTGATGTGATGGGGGGACCTCTGACATGATGGGGGGACCTCTGACATGATGGGGGGGACCTCTGATGTGATGGAGGGATCCCTGATGTGATGGAGGGATCCCTGATGTGATGGAGGGATCTCTGATGTGATGGGGGGACCTCTGATGTGTTGGGAGGGCCTTTGATGTGATGGAGGGATCTATGATGTGATGGAGGGATCTCTGATGTGATGGGGGGACCTCTGATGTGATGGGGGGACCTCTGACGTGATGGGGGGACCTCTGACGTGATGGGGGGACCTCTGACGTGATGGGGAGATCTCTGATGTGATGGGGGGACACTCTGATGTGATGGGGGACCTCTGATGTGATGGGGGACCTCTGATGTGATGGGGGACCTCTGATGTGATGGGGGGGACCTCTGATGTGATGGGGGACCTCTGATGTGATGGGGGGGACCTCTCATGTGATGGGGGGACCTCTGATGTGTTGTGAGGGCCTCTGACATGATGGGGGGGACCTCTGATGTGATGGAGGGATCCCTGATGTGATGGAGGAATGTCTGATGTGATGGAGGGATCTCTGATGTGATGGAGGGATCTCTGATGTGATGGGGGGACCTCTGATGTGATGGGGGGGCCTCTGATGTGATGGGGGGACCTCTGATGTGATGGGGGGACCTCTGATGTGATGGAGGGATCTATGATGTGATGGAGGGATCTCTGATGTGATGGAGGGATCTCTGATGTGATGGGGGGACCTCTGATGTGATGGGGGGACCTCTGATGTGATGGGGGGACCTCTGATGTGATGGGGGGACCTCTGATGTGATGGGGGGACCTCTGATGTGATGGGGGGACCTCTGATGTGTTGGGAGGGCCTTTGATGTGATGGAGGGATCTATGATGTGATGGAGGGATCTCTGATGTGATGGAGGGACCGCTGATGTGATGGAGGGACCTCTGACGTGATGGGGGGAGCTCTGACGTGATGGGGAGATCTCTGATGTGATGGAGGGACCTCTGATGTGACAGAGGGACCTCTAATGTGATGGAGGGACCTCTGATGTGAAGTTAATTCCATCGGGGTGGTTGCATTCATCATCCCAGGCTGAGGTTTCCCATTGATAAGTGACATTTACATTTTTTTAATTCCAGACTGGGGACTTTTGCAGACTTATAAAGGGTAACTGAAAAAAAAAGAGAAATGCTGGTATGGTGTATGGGCAGCTCTATAGGGAAGCCGCCTTGTATATGTCCCCAGTGGGGACCCTTTTATCAGTTTCTGGATGTCAACAGTGTTGTCACATTTGTTTTTAAAGCCGCACAGAAAACTCTTCATCATGCTCTGTATACATTCAGTACAGCGATGGAAAATGTTACATCCCTAACATGGCTTTTCCTGTGTTTTTTGTCTTTTTTTTAAATGAGGTCTTGTGTAGTCATTAGTATTACATACACCGGTCACGTCACAATGACCGTCACCACCTCCAGCTATACACCCAGTGACACCTCGTTCCGGCCACGCTCTGCTTCTGTTCTATGTCTTCTCCGGGAACTTCTCTTGTGCTGCTCCCTGATCTGGATTTCCCCTCTAAATGTCACCAGACACACAATCCGCCTTCCTTGATAAACTCTTCTTTTCTAAAAGGAACAGTGGTGTGACAATAGCCATAGCAGATCATGCAGCTGCCATGGGATCCTCACAATCAATTTCCATCCTCCCAAAAATGGTGGATTATTTCTTTGTAAATGTTCCCAGTAAATTTGGGAAAGAAAGTTAAAGAAATGGTCACAGTTATTATTATTATTATTATTATTATTATTATTAATATTTATTATTACTATTATTAATAATAATATAATAATAATAAAAATAATAATATTTATTATTATTACCCACTTTCCGACTGCATCACTTAGAAGTAGAGCGGATCTTCTGTGCCAGATCACATACCTAGTACGTGATGTGGCACTTATGGGTAGCGGGCGCGTAGGTGGGCCGCCGGCGGCCCGGTTGTTGTGCTGTGATTAGGCACAGCAGAAGCCGATCAACGGGTGCCGGCCAATAGATGTGCGCCGACACCCGGGAGAGATACAGAACAGAGCTCTGCCTATGTAAACAAGGGGAAGTGATGGATTTTGATTCCCTGCAAAGCACATCTCTTAGCAAAACCACAACACAGCACACACAAAAACACTGGCTAGGCACACATTTAACCCTTTGATCGCCCCTGACGTTAACCCCTTCCCAGCCAGTGTCCTACAGTGACAGTGCATAATTTTGTTAGCACTGATCACTGTATTGGTGCCACTGATCCCCCACAAAGTGTCAGATTGTCTGCCGCAATATCACAGTCCCGCTATAAGTCGCTGATCAACGATCAACGACATTACTAGTATTAAAAAAAATAAAATTCCAGTATCTATCCCATAGTTTGTAGACACTGTAACTTTTGTGCAAACCAATCACTATACGCTTATTGGAATTTTTTTTTTTTTTTTACCAAAAACATGTAGCAGAATACATTTTGGCCTCAATTTATATAAAAAAAAATATTTTTTTGTATTTGGATAGGTTTTGTAGCAGAAATTAAAAAATATTGTTCTGTTTATAGCGCAAAAAATAAATAAATCAGAGGTAATCAAATACCACCAAAAAGAAAGTTCTATTTGTGGGGAAAAATGACATAAATATAGTCTGGATACAGCGTTGCATGACTGCACTATTGTCAGTTAAAGTAGTGCAGTGCTGTACAGCAAAAAAAAAAATGGCCTGGTCATTAGGAGAGGTAAATCTTCCGGAGATGAAGTGGATAACAAAACAACAACAATAGAAATAATAATAATTATTGTTATTAATAATAATAATAATACAAATAATAATGCCACTGCCGCAGCTCTTCAGCAGAAGTGTGTTCCTCCCTGTGTTGGGACCATAGGCGCATGTGCAGGAGGTGTGCTTGGGCACACCCTAATCACTTTGTGCTGTGCCCGATTCCCCCTGGTGCCCCGGCTTCCCCTCGTGTTGTGCCCTCCCACCGCAGTGCTGCTGGCTTCCCTTCTTTCCTCTCCTTTCCCCCCTGCTGCTGTGGCTGGTATTTCAGGATGGAAAGTGGGGGAAGGGGCTAATCAATATGTCATTCATCGGCCCCTTCCTTTTTGAACATACTCACTATGTTCAATCATAGCTGAAGCATAGTATACTGTTTACTATGCTTCCATTTGTGAATGAACAGGAAGCTGCTCAGCAGCACAGAGCACTTCCCATTCATTCACTGTGCAGGGCAGCTGAGGCTGCAGAGAAAGGTATGAGTTTTGAGCTTTGGGGTTGAAGTAATGGGGTGCAAATAAATATTATTCGAGGGTGGTGATGGACTTCCTCTGTTTATTGCACCTATGTATTAACATATCTATTCCTATAGTTAGCTGGTCTAGTAAAACTCTGATCACATGTTAATGTTGATATCACAATAATACAAGGTTAGCTATGAAACCAAGCACACTGCTTAATAAAACAAAGTCTTATTTATTTCCCAAGAAAATAGGAAACGTTAACATGAAACTACTCAAAGATATTACAAACATATACCAACAGAACACATAATACAAGAATATCAAAGATACTTATCACCATGCTTTCCTCAAGGCTTTGTATCGTCAGGCTTGACTCGGATGACAAAGAGAGAGCCATGTGGCTCAAAACGGTGGATAGAGCTATGCGGCCCAGGCACAAGCCAAGACTGATTAGGGTAGAGACAGAGAGATAGCTTTCTCACTCGTTCAGTCTTTTATACTTCGATCATACACCATCCAAACCCAACCCCAATGCCATCCCATCTAGACTTTTGACGAATCAGTAGGCAGTCCTCCTTAACAGATTATATCACTGTCCATCCTGCTGTATTTTGGCCTCTAGGGGCAGCATTGTCCATGTCAATCTTCAATGCCTTTTGATCTTCTGTAGCAGGACATTCATCAATCATCTTGTCAGCTATGGTCCCTTTCAAGTTTGTGTTATAGCAACAGATGCTCCGGAGCCAAGAGCTGAGAAAAGGCATTCCTGACCGCCCCCCTAGGAAAGCAAATGCTTGGTTGTATCAACCAGAAAGAAACTCAAACCTTTACCCTTTAAAACCATGGAACTGCAAGTATCAGCATGGCTGATCTTTGGGAATAGGAAACAGATATGTAGAAACTCCAGAAATATGACATTAGACCATGTTGCCTTCCAACAGGGGTGCACACCCTAATGCAATAGGCTGCGCACACCTATGGCTGGGACAGCGGACTCTCTATTCACTTCTGATATTAAACTGACACTTGTCGCCAATAGCAACACAAATTTGTGTAATAACCACCTTCTAACCCTGATATGTATTGTACAGTTTTTTTTCAATGGCTCAATAAATGATCAATGGCCCTGATTGTATTTGATGAAGATCCATTTCTGTCCGGTTCCTGGATCTCTTCTGTGATGATTCGCTGTGTGAAACCCAGTTCTTCTCTGTTCTCTCTTGTAGGAAGACATCGAATCTCTGATCCCAAAAGGCGTCTCTGAACTCACCAAACAGCAAATTCGCTACCTGCTGCAGGTGAGACTCCGCAGAAAACACAAAATATTTTATTTATTTATTTTTTGGTTTGTTTCAATTATTTTCTGTCTTGTCTGTATATATACTGTATATATTGATTTTTTTGCACTGTTTGTCTTTTTCATTCCATGGTTAGATGAGGCAGACCTCAGATAAGTCGATGAAACTTGTTCTGGCGACCTTCAGCAGCCTGCGGGAGGAACTGGGACACTTACAGGACGATCTGAATGTAAGTGGTGATACCACCGGTGTACGCAGTCTTATACAAATGTGATTGGCAGCAGTGTGGTCATTGTATTTGGACCAAAGATCTGTGGGCACAGGAAAGGTGCCTCGTATTTGTCTTTCCCATTCCTGTCTTCCCCTAGTTCTGTATTTTGGGTGAAGCACATTTTAGTCTGCTCCAAAAATAATTCTAGATGCAGGTCTGGATGTCTATAGGATGAAAGGCTGTAGCTGGGTGGATAGGTAGAGTGCACTGGATGTTGGGGGGTCAGGTGAGGTACATTGAGTGTAGGGTGAGCTGGATGTTGGGGTCAGGTGAGGTACACTGAGTGTAGGGTGAGCTGGATGTTGGGGTCGGGTGAGGTACATTGAGTGTAGGGTGAGCTGGATGTTGGGGTCAGGTGAGGTACACTGAGTGTAGGGTGAGCTGGATGTTGGGGTTGGGTGAGGTACACTGAGTGTAGGGTGAGCTGGATGTTGGGGTCAGGTGAGGTACACTGAGTGTAGGGTGAGCTGGATGTTGGGGTCAGGTGAGGTACACTGAGTGTAGGGTGAGCTGGATGTTGGGGTTGGGCGAGGTATATTGAGTGTAGGATGCACTGGATGTTGGGGTCGGGTGAGGTACATTGAGTGTAGGGTGAGCTGGGTGTTGGGGTCAAGTGAGGTATACTGAGTGTAGGGTGAGCTGGATGTTGGGGTCGGGTGAGGTATATTGAGTGTAGGATGAGCTGGATGTTGGGGTCAGGTAAGGTATACTGAGTTTAGGGTGAGCTGGATGTTGGGGTCGGGTGAGGTATACTGAGTGTAGGGTGAGCTGGATGTTGGGGTCAGGTGAGGTATACTGAGTTTAGGGTGAGCTGGGTTATGGGGTTGGGTGAGGTACATTGAGTGTAGGGTGAGCTAGATGTTGGGGTCAGGTGAGGTACACTGAGTGTAGAGTGAGCTGGGTGATGGGGTCAGGTGAGGAATATTGAGTGTAAGGTGAGCTGGATGTTGGGGTCGGGTGAGGTACATTGAGTGTAGGGTGAGCTGGGTGTTGGGGTCAGGTGAGGTACACTGAGTGTAGGGTGAGCTGGATTTTGGGGTCGGGTGAGGTACACTGAGTGTAGGGTGAGCTGGATGTTGGGGTCGGGTGAGGTATATTGAGTGTAGGATGAGCTGGATGTTGGTTGGGTGAGGTACATTGAGTGTAGGGTGAGCTGGGTGTTGGGGTCAGGTGAGGTATACTGAGTGTAGGGTGAGCTGGATGTTGGGGTCAGGTGAGGTACACTGAGTGTAGGGTGAGCTGGGTGTTGGGGTCAGGTGAGGTATACTGAGTGTAGGGTGAGCTGGGTGTTGGGGTCAGGTGAGGTATACTGAGTGTAGGGTGAGCTGGATGTTGGGGTCGGGTGAGGTACACTGAGTGTAGGGAGAGCTGGATGTTGGGGTCAGGTGAGGCACACTGAGTGTAGGGTTAGCTAAATATTGGAGTCAGGTGGGGTGAATAGTGTGTCAGGTCTGTACTGGGTTTAGGGTTATATGGAGCATGCTGAGTGTCGGGGTCACGTGGGGCGTACTGTGTTTCTGGGTCATGTGGGGCACAATGAATGTCAAGTAAGGTGTGCTGGGTTTTGGGGTCCCATGGAGTGTGCTGGGTGTCCCAGTAAGGAGAACTGTCTTGAGTGTGGGAGTGATATGGGCTGTGCTGGGTTTTTCAGTCAGGTTGGGTTTCCTGGGTACAGGGGGTATTCTGGGTGCCGTGGTCAGGTGAGGTTTCCTGATTGCTGGGGTCATGGGGAAACATACTGGGTGTGGTGTAGTGGTCAGGTGAGGCCTCTTGGGTACTGGGGTCATGTGGGGACATGTTGGGTGTCATGGGTCAGGTGAGGTCCCCTACGTATTGGGGTCATGTGGGGACATGTTGGGTGTCATGGGTCAGGTGAGGTCCCTACGTATTGGGGTCATGTGGGGACATGCTGGGTGTCATGGGTCAGGTGAGATTTCTTTGGTTTTGGGGTCACATGGAGACATACTGGGTGTCAGGGTCATGTGGGGTGTGTTGGGTGGAGGAGTACCGAAACCTTGGCACAATGCAGTCATTGATATCACAGTGTGGGAGTTTGTATAACAGGTCAGACCAGGAGAACATGAATTAGGAATATTGTATATATAATAGAAGGGTGTTTTTATATCTGGGCAGACGGGGGCTGGGAAACACTAAAATCTCAACACGTGTTTAATCAAGAACAGCAAAGAGCCCCCTGTGGTCACCTGTACACCTCTCCGATCCCATCTCATAGTGTCTCATAGAGAAGAATAAAAACTCTGCCCCCTACTGGCATCACCAGCCAATGCAGAGACCAAGGGGTGGATCTCTGATTCTGAATTTAAGAATGTCTCTCTTCCCCTAGAGGTGGTAATAGACATGTGAAGGTTTTAGTCATCATGATGACTTGATCTGACCAGCAGTCGGCATGTCTATTGGCCAGTGGGGTCCTAAATGTGTAGGACTCCTATTCTACATCTATATGATCTCATCCCTGCCCCCCAATATGAAGCCACAAACCATCCCCTCACCCCAATCCAATCCCATCACCCCAATCCAATCCCATCACCTCAATCGAATGGGATTTATTTGATTTCTCAAATTCCCAGCCCATGTCATCCTGAAAACTGAAAGTAATGAAAGAACTCTAAGCAAGTTCTAAGCAAATCAGGGTGTCGGATTTCATGCCGTCGATCACTGTAACCTTTCCTGTGTTTTGTGCTCCCCCTGCACCTGGACACATTACATGAATGGAAATCAATTTTTATTGTCTGCAATTACTTATTTTGCATTGAGTGCCAATTTCCTTCCTGTGGAAACTCTGATACAAAATGTTTCTTCTTACAGAAATTAGAAACTGCCAAAAAATCTCTGGAGAAAGATCTGACCTTCAAAGACGACCAGATCAGAGAATACGAGACCATCCTGGCCTCCCTGAGAGAGAAGAACCGCCAGCAGCAGGTACAGCCAGTGCTTTATAGGACAGATGGCATGTGATTGGACACTCAATGAGAAGGCAGCCTGTGATTGGACAGCCCCATGTGATAGGACATTGTGTGATTGGACAGCCCCATGTGATAGGACATTGTGTGATTGGACAGCCCCATGTGATAGGACATTGTGTGATTGGACAGCCCCATGTGATAGGGCACTATGTGATTGGACGGCCCCATGTAATAGGACACTGTATTTGGACATTGTGTGATTGGACAGGCCCATGTGATAGGGCACCGTGTGATTGGCTAGCCCCATGTGATAGGACACTGTGTGATTGGACAAGACCATGTGATAGGACACTGTGTGATTGGACAGCCCCATGTGATAGGGCACTATGTGATTGGACAAGCCCATGTAATAGAACACTGTGTGATTGGACAAGACCATGTGATAGGACACTGTGTGATTGGAAAGCCCCATGTGATAGGACACTGTGTGATTGGATGGCCCCATGTGATAGGGCACTGTGTGATTGGACGGCCCCATGTGATAGGACACTGTGCTTGGACAGCCCCATGTCATAGGACACCGTGTGATTGGACAGCCCCATGTGATAGGACACTGTGTGATTGGACAAGCCCATGTGATAGGACACCGTGTGATTGGACAGCCCCATGTGATAGGACACCATGTGATTGGATGGCCCCATGTAATAGGACACTGTGTTTGGACATTGTGTGATTGGACAGCCCCACGTGATAGGATGATGTGTGATTGGACAGCCCCATGTGATAGGATGATGTGTTATTGGACAGTCCCATGTGTGGGACACAGGCATACGAATAAAAACTCTACACTATGTTATGGCCGGAGTTCTACTTTAAGAGGCGCCCCCCGCCCCCTCATAATCCCGGCTCTGTCATCTTTTGTCTCTCCAGCAAGAACTGAAGGAGAGTCAGATGAAGCTGCGCAGCGTGGAGGAGACCATCACATCCCTGCGCAATGCCGACAGCGACAAAGACTACCGGCTGAAGGAGCTGGAGTACGCCAAGAACGCCATGCAGCAGGAGAACAAAAATCTGCGGATTCAGGTGAGACCTCCGGACATGTTTTCTGTTTCTGAGCTATTGTTGGGGGGAGATCTGCGTATTGTTACCCGCAGCATTGGTTCTCCTCCAGTCTTGGAGTTTATACATTTAAGGTGTATAAAAATGTATTGCAGCTTATCAGTCATTATCAGATTTTCAGATGAGGGGCCGCATTTGTTTTCTTTTTCATTACATTTTTTTCTTTCTTTGCACCTGGGGATCCTACAAGTAGCACACTTCCTGTCCTAGGGTGACAACACTCACTGACTGCATTGTATTGAGAAGCAGCGTTGTCACTCTAAGCGGCTCTCCTACATCTCACCTACATAACACCCCCCCTTCTCCTCATCTCATAACCTAGGAGGAGGAGGCGGCCGTCGGCACTCTGTGAGATATATATTCTCACTTTTCCTTTGAGTGAGGAGATATAAAGGGGCGACGACGGCTGGTCCTGTATATTTTGGGGGGCTATTGCTCCTCCTTTCGGCCAATCGGGTCTCAGGACCCGCTTTCTGATTGTCCGGGAGGAGAATCAGGAAGACAATAGCAAATATTGTCATACAACTGGGTGGGCTCAGGGCACAGCGCTCTGCGCCCCGAGCCCACCCTTTTTTTAAGCCAATTAGAGCCTCCGACTCTAATCATGTTTATAAAAAAAAAAACAACAAAACATTGGAATCCATGTGTCCTGCTCCCTGCATTTAGATTAGGGGGCCGGATACATGGATTGGGGGGGTGGCACCCTTGCGCCCCTTATGGACGGGGGCACCACTGTAAAGGGGTTTATCTATAAAGTATTCTAGCAAGGTTGCTGAACTTTCCCAATCATTTTTTCCTAGTAGATCAATTGCTGTGTTGTCAGCTCCATCTAGTGGCCAATGTGTGGTATATTTCTCATTGAGATGTTTCAGGCAGCTATACTGAATTTAGGCCACTAGATGGAGACAACGACATAGGAATTAAGACTGCTAGAAATAACATGGGTACGTTTCGGTCACCTTGCATGAATGCTTTTAACATTCGGCCAACGAATGTTTTATAAATAGACCCCAAAGTGTCTTTATTGTGCTTTTTTTTTTAAACGCTTTGTATGACACGTGAGCTACTGCTTGTCCAGGTGTTCTTTCCCTTTCTGTATAATTGTGTAGCTCTCTTAGCTGTAACGCGTTCGGTAATTGTTACGGCCTGTGATTGACGAGTCTTGTGTTTTCCGCGCAGGTCTCCGAAACCGTCTCCAACCCCATGCTGCAGGCCAAGACAGACGAGATCACCCGGCATTACAAGGAGATGATCGAGAGCCTCCGAGAGGAGAAGGACAAGGAGATCCGCATCCTGCGGGTAAGGCTTGACAATGGGGGGGGTGAGCTGACCCTTTTTCCCCCGTGAGATGTGGAATTTCTAACGCGTTGATGTGACGTGTATTGCAGACTCAGGTCACCAAGTTCCAGCACGACGTGACGGTGAAGCAAGGCAGCAGCAGCGACCTGCAGATGAAGCTCATGGAGCTGACGTCCTCGCTGGAGGAGAGGGATTCGCTCATTAAGAGGCAGCAGGAGGTGAGGACTAGACATGTGCACTGACAAAAAATGTGTTCGTTTTCGTTTCATTCGCTTTTTGCTTTTTTCAGAAATTCGAAAATCGGGAAATTCGAAAATTTGGATTTTCAAATTTTGGATTTCCAAATTTTCGAATATTCAAATTTGAAATTTTCAAATTTCCGATTTTCAAATTTGCGATTTTCAAATTTGCGATTTTCAAATTTCCGATTTTCAAATTTCCGATTTTCTGAATTCTAAAATTTCAGAATTTCAAATTTTCTGAATTTAGAATTTTCCGATTTTTCTGAATTTAGAATTTTCCGAATTTCAAAATTTCTGAATTTAGAATTTTTCCGAATTTTCGAATTCCAAATTTTTGGAATTCAAAAATTCGGAAATTCAAAAATCAGAAAATTTGAAAATCTGAAAAAAAAAGTAAATCAGTAAAATTCTAAATAATAACTAACTAATAATAACTAACTATTAAATTATAGTTATTGGAATTTCCTTTCAAATTTGGCTGTTAGTGAACGTAACGAATACAAATTTATCTAAAGTTATGAATTATCCAAAATAATGAATGCCGCATCTAAACAAATGGAATGGAACAAATTATTAATAAATAATAACAATAAAAAGGTTTTATTACTATTATTATTATTGCTATTTATTATAATTAGATCGTTATGTTCCATTCTTTTCGATATGGCATTCGTTATTTCAGATAATTCGTATTCGTTATGTTCACTAACAGCCAAATTTGAAAGGAAATTCCAATACCTATAATTTAATAGTTATTATTAGTTAGTTATTTCAGATTTTTTTGAAGTTTTTCGGATTTTCATTCTTTTGAATTATCAGATTTTCATTCTTATTTTCGGATTTTCAAATTTCCTCATTTGGAATTTTCGAAATTTCGAAATTCCAAATTTCTGAATTTCCAAAATTTCGGAAGTTCCGAAATTTCTGAATCTGAAAAATTCCGAAATTTCGGAAATAACGTATTTAATAGAATGTAATAGAGCAGTAATAAATAAGGGTTCTAACCCTTCCCCCCGCCCTGCCCAGGACTCCAGGCCGGAGCTTTTTACTTTGAGACTCGGCAGTTGAGAAGTTTTACGAACTTTCTTTGGATAAAACAGAATATGAAGGATGGCAATTTTTAAAATTCTGTGTCTCCTGCAGGAACTTCTCCGGTTGCGCACACAGAGAGAGTCGAAGAACGTCACCCAGGAGGTCATCACAAGGAAGTAAGTGGAGAGCTACGAACCGCCATCCAGATGACTACAACAATCTGCATACGATATCAGTACTTGTTATCTAAAGTAATGACAAAGTTATCACCAAATAAAGAGGCCCATATCAGAAATGTAAAAATTGAATAAAAGAATAACATGGAAAGAATATAACTTTCTTCCAAAATTCGCATAGAATAAATTTGAATAGAAAAGAATAGAATAGAAAGAATATAATAATTTGAATTTTGAATAGATCAGAAAATAGAAATTTCCAAATTACAACAGTAACAAATTTAAACGAATCCGAAATAACGAAACAAAATTTCATCTGAGATTCGAATGAAATTGAGTTTGAAAATAAGAATAGAATAGGATAAAATAAACTATACCCATCTTCTGAAATTCAAATTTCAAATAGAATAAATTTGAATAGAATACATTTTAATTGGAATAGACTTGATTAGAATAGAATAGAAAAGAGTAGAGTAAAAAAAAAAAGAATAAAAAGGAAAGAATATAACTTTCTTCCAAAATTCGAATAGAATAAATTTGAATAGGATATAAAGAATATAAGAATTCAAATTTTGAATAGATAAGAAAATAGAAAATTTCAAATTACAATAGTAACAAATTTTAACGAATCCGAAATAACAAAACAAAATTTCGCCTGAGATTCGAATTAAATCGAGTTTGAAAGTAAGAATAGAACAGAATAGAAAAGAACAATAGAATAGGATAAAATAGACTATAACCATCTTCTGAAATTCAGATTTCGAATAGAATAAATAGAATACACTTGAATTAGAATAGAAAAGAATAGAGTAAAAAAAAAAAGAATAACATAGAAAGAATATAACTTTCTTCCAAACTTTGAATAGAATAAATTTGAATAGAAAAGAATAGAATAGAATCGTATTTCGAGTAGAATAGAAAGAATATAAATAATTTGAATTTTGAATAGATAAGAAAATAGAATAGATAAGAAAATAGAATGAATTTAACCATCTTCAGATATTCAAATCTCAAATAGAATAAATTAAAATAGGGAAGAAGAGAGTAGAATAGAATAGAATAGAAAAAAACAATAGAATATAACCATCTTGCAAAAGTTGAATAGAATAAATTTGAATCGATTTTGAAAATGAATAAACGAAACTAGATGCAATGAATTCTAAAAAATAATTTTAGTTACATAGTAGGTCAGGTTGAAAACAGACACAAGTCCATCAAGTCCAACCTATGTAAATTTAACTGAATGAAATTATTTTAAAAACAAACCAAAACAAAACAAATGTTTCTGTTCTGTACATGTCTATTTACTACATAACAAGTTACAGCAATAACATGTTAACGCGTTTCAGCCGAAGCCTTACTCCTAGCATATTGCTATGAGGCAGTTGTGGTGAACCTTGGCACCCTGGATGTTTTGGAACTACATTTCCCATGATGCTCATGCACTCTGCAGTGTAGTGGAGCATCATGGGACATGTAGTTCCAAAACATCCGGGGTGCCAAGGTTCGCCATCACTGCTATAAGGCCTTGGCCGAAATGCGTTAGCTTGTTGCTGTAACCTGTTTTGTAGTTGATAAAGAATCCATTGCAATGGATGATACAGAGTAGCTGGCTTTATTGTACTGGTGGTCAACCAGTATCTCCCCCAGGGTTCCAGTGAAAAGCCTATACAGAATCCCCCGGACTCCACCCTTATCACTGTACCTGGATAGGAAAGGTGGGCTGTAGAGGAAGGAGGAATTCTCTGGGTTCTGTAAAGCCCCCATAGTCCTGAAATAACATTTTCTGAATGTGTAATGACAGATACAGCACCCAGTACCCCATCCTCAGGCTGCTGAATGACTACAAAGAGACCCCGGGCATGACGACATCGCAGACGTTTCTCCTTGAGCGAAAATCGAACCGCTAGAAATCGGTAAGGATAATAGGATTTATTTTATGCAATGGACACGTGACGGTCCTTTGTGGTTCCCTATGCCTAGTTCTATTCATATATATATTGTTTTAAAGGACAAAATTTTCATTATTATTCTCATAGAAAATATTGAATTGGCTCTCTTGCCCATTCATAAACCTCGGGGAAATTTTTCCATCAACCCAACTAAGGTGAAAATAATTCATACCACCTGGAGAGAGGCCAACGATCCATATTTCTTCCAGACTGGGGAAACTATGTAATAAAAAAAAAATGACAATCCTCACTATCGGACTCGCGACTGTTTCTACTGGTGACCATTGTCACGGAAACAGAAAATTAAGGGAAATACAAAATTGTACAATTGTCACCAGAAAAAGGAGAAAATCATTCAGTGGGGATAAATGTTCCAGTGACAAACGAAACCCAAAATAATGTTTTGGCTACACATATACTTTATAATGTCCATCAATTTCTTCCTCTCACAAGTCCTACAGGTTTGGCCCAGAGGAGAGCGGGAACAAGAACAACCCCCCCCCCCCCTTTGGATTATTTATATGCCCACAGGGTTGTAGACCCTACCTGACCATCACACCTAAATGATCTTGTTGGACATCCCATTTCAAAACCATGGCCATTAATATGGAGTTCCCTACCTTCCCTATGGTCAATATTATGAAGCTGCCCCCTTTGTATCTTTAACATCCTGCACTCTCCTGGGAAAGCATTCCACACGTTTTTGGAATGTGTGTGTAAGAATTTGTGCCCATTTTGTGAAATCAGGTACTGATGATGGATGAGAAGACCTGGCTTACCATTGGCATTCCAATTCATCCCAAAGGTGTTCAGTAGGGTTGAGGTTAGGACAGGACAATCAAGTTCCTCCACACCAAACTGGTCAAACCATGTCTTTATGGAACTGGTCCCAACTGGTCAAACCATGCCTTTATGTAGCCGATCCAATCTAGTCAACCCATGTCTTTATGGAGCCAATCCAAACTGGTCACCCTATGTCTTTATGGAGCTGGCCCAAACTGGTCACACCATGTCTTTATGGAGCTGGCCCAAACTGGTCACACCATGTCTTTATGGAGCTAGTCCAAACTGGTCACCCTATGTCTTTATAGAGCAGGTCCAAACTGGTCACCCTATGTCTTTGTGGAGCTGGCCCAAACTGGCCCCATCATGTCTCTATGGAGCTAGTCCAAACTGCTCACACCATGTCTTTATGGAGCAGGTCCAAACTGGTCACCCCATATCTTTATGGAGCTGACCCAAATTGGTCACACCATCTCTTTGTGGAGCTGGTCCAAACTGGTCACACCATGTCTTTATGGAGCAGGTCCAAACTGGGCACCCCATGTCTTTATGGAGCTGGTCCAAACTGGTCACCCCATGTCTCTATGGAGCTAGTCCAAACTGGTCACACCATATCTTTATGGAGCAGGTTCAAACTGGTCAACCTATGTCTTTATGGAGCTGGTCCAAACTGGTCACATCATGTCTTTATGGAGCTGGTCCAAACTGGTCACACCATGTCTTTAATGAGCTAGCTTTGTACACAGGGGTACAGTCATGCTGGAACAGAAAAGGGTCTTCACCAAACTGTAAGGCCTCATGTAGACTGCTGCTGGTAAACGGACGTTTAGGAGCAGTTGGGCCTTTTCTTCAGCTGCCCCTGAACTCTCCTCTGTTATCTTATCAATACATGCACACAGGGTCGTTTATAGTCATCACGAGGCAGTTGAGTTTAGAAGCATTTTTTTGGAAAGCAAAAAAAAAATGCATTCAGGACGGATGTTCAGAGGCATTTGAAACGCCAGATGCCTGTAACAGCTTGTAAACTCGGTAACTTGTATTTAGCCGCATTTCGTTTACAGGCATTTTTAGTGGAGATACATTTTTGACTATTTGGAAAAAAAAAAGGAAACACTCCTAAATGCGGCATGTAAACGTGGCAAAACTAACGTTTTTAAACGCCGTTTACTATCTGTCAAGTTAAATCGTTCAGGGGAGGTTTTAAAACGTCCCGTGTACATGAAGCCTTACCACAAGGGTGGAAGACGCAATTGTCTAAAATGTCTTTGTATGATGGAAGATTAACAGTACCCTTTTCTGGAGACACCTGAACTCCACCAATGGGGGGGTGAAGGGTGTGATGGTCACTTGTCCACATATTTTTTCCACATGGTGTACCATTAGTGACCTCATTTGGTTGACATTCCACAGCCTACAGTAAAGAAAACCTTTCACTGATGGAAACTCTTTTATTACACAACTGATGTCCCCCTGTCCTTTATATATATATACCCAGTATCTCACAAAAATGACACTTTGCTACAATGTATATGTTTTTCACATGGACACAGTAATTACAAAAGGCACTTTGATCCTTATTGTTTGGTTCATACACAGGCTTATCCTGTGCTGGCTGCTTTAGTATATTTTGGGATCAGCACAGCAAAAGTAAGTACACCCCTCACATTTTTGTAAACATTTTCTTCTACCTTTTCATGTGACAACACTGAAGAAATGACACTTTGCTACAATGTAAAGTAGTGAGTGTACAGCTTGTATAACAGTGTAAATTTGCTGTCCCCTCAAAATAACCGAAAACACACAGCCATTAATGTCTAAACCGCTGGCAACAAAAGTGAGTACACCCCTAAGTGAAAATGTCCAAATTGGGCCCCAATTAGCCATTTTCCCTCCCCGATGTCATGTGACTCGTTAGTGTCACAAGGTCTCAGGTGTGAATGGGGAGCAGGTGTGTTAAATTTGGTGTTATCGCTCTCACTTTCTCATACTGGTCACTGGAAGTTTAACATGGCACCTCATGGCAAAGAACTCTCTGAGGATCTGAAAAAAAGAATTGTTGCTCTACATAAAGATGGCCTAGGCTATAAGAAGATTGCCAAGACCCTGAAACTGAGCTGCAGCACGGTGGCCAAGACCATACAGCGGTTTAACAGGACAGGTTCCACTCAGAATAGGCCTCGCCATGGTCCACCAAAGAAGTTGAGGTCACGTGCTCAGCGTCATATCCAGAGGTTGTCTTTGGGAAATAGACGTATGAGTGCTGCCAGCATTGCTGCAGAGGTTGAAGGGGTGGGGGGTCAGCCTGTCAGTGCTCAGACCATACGCCGCACACTGCATCAAATTGGTCTGCATGGCTGTCGTCCCAGAAGGAAGCCTCTTCTAAAGACGATGCACAAGAAAGTCCGCAAACTGTTTGCTGAAGACAAGCAGACAAAGAACATGGATTACTGGAACCATGTCCTGTGGTCTGATGAGACCAAGATAAACTTATTTGGTTCAGATGGTGACAAGTGTGTGTGGGGGCAACCAGGTGAGGAGTACAAAGACAAGTGTGTCTTGCCTACAGTCAAGCATGGTGGTGGGAGTGTCATGGTCTGGGGCTGCATGAGTGCTGCCGGCACTGGGGAGCTACAGTTCATTGAGGGACCCATGAATGCCAACATGTACTGTGATATACTGAAGCAGAGCATGATCCCCTCCCTTCAGAGACTGGGCCACAGGGCAGTATTCCAACATGATAACGACCCCAAACACACCTCCAAGATGACCACTGCCTTGCTAAAGAAGCTGAGGGTAAAGGTGATGGACTGGCCAAGCATGTCTCCAGACCTAAACCCTATTGAGCATCTGTGGGACATCCTCAGATGGAAGGTGGAGGAGTGCAAGGTCTCTAACATCCACCAGCTCCGTGATGTCTTCATGGAGGAGGGGAAGAGGACTCCAGTGACAACCTGTGAAGCTCTGGTGACCTCCATGCCCAAGAGGGTTAAGGCAGTGCTGGAAAATAATGGTGGCCATACAAAATATTGACACTTTGGGCCCAATTTGGACATTTTCACTTAGGGGTGTACTTCTTCAGTGTTGTCACCTGAAAAGATAGAAGAAAATATTTACAAAAATATGAGAGGTGTACTCACTTTTGTAAGATACTGGGGGTTATTTACGAAAGGCAAATCCACTTTGCACTACAAGCGCAAAGTGCACTTGAAATTGCACTGAAAGTGCACTTGGAAGTGCAGTCGCTGTAAATCTGAGGGGTAGATCTGAAATGAGGGGAAGCTCTGCTTATTTTATCATCCAATCGTGTGCAAGCTAAAATGATGTTTTTTATTTTCCTTGCATGTCCCCCTCGGATCTACAGCGACTGCACTTCCAAGTGCACTTTCAGTGCAATTTCAAGTGCAGTTTGCACTTGTAGTACAAAGTGGATTTGCCTTTCGTAAATAACCCCCACTGTGTGTGTGTGTGTATGTTTGTATATATATATATATTGTCTTTGGGATACAGAGTTTGTTAATGAATAAGTGGCCCCCTTATCCTGACCTAATCTAATGTAACTCATGCTGCAAGTCTTCACTGTCCTGGCCCTGCCTGCACTTTATAGTCCAATAGACTTCTATAGAACCAGCTCCATCTTGGGAATTAGCCCCATAGAAGTCTATAGTCCACCAATATGCAGACCAGTGGTAAGTATGCATCTGTGGAAGGGAACAAGGGTGGGTTAGGTTCGGTCAGAGGAAGGGAAGACCCCAGCGGCTGCTTTGTCTCATTTAAACAGTGCGTTCCCTCTGTAGAAGCAGTGGAAGGGCTCCGCTGCTCAGAGAACACACGGCACATGCGCAGTGCTTGAACATGTCAGAGCAGCTGCTGGGGGGACACTTCTAAAGCCTGTCCTGATTTAACGGGGGCAGGAGTTGTGTTTTTTTTTTGGACACGCTAAACACAGCCTGCCGGCCCGGAGGGGGACATGAGCATCTATTTAAACATACAATGTATTGGGGATGCTGAAATGCATGGGGGGGGGGATTTTTTGGGTAAAATAACCATTTTAACCCCATTTCCATTTTACGTTCTAAAACCATTTTTGTTTTTTTGTCTTTTTTTTTTTAGGAGTGAACATTCCTGAGCGGGAACAGAGCGGTGACCGGGAATTGTCGTCCATCATTTGTCTGATAGCAAAATCCTCCAGTTTGTCAGTGTTGGCGGTCCAGTCCGTGTAACGGTCACGCACACAGCGGATAAACGCGGTGGTGGGGGGATGATTGCGCATCGGACATTGTATTGGGGATTTAAATGGTGTTTGGAGTTTTGTATAAGAAATGGTGACTTGTAGGAAGAATCTCTGTGCCAACCGGCCAACATAATAAGATTGAGTCCTAGAGGTAGGGACCGAACTCCAGGTCCCTTTTTATTCACTATAATTCGACCAAAATTTTTACTGCGTTTTATCCGGAGATTTTAGACCTCGACAAATGTTCCAGCGCAAATGTTATTTAAATGAAAACATTGCACTTTTTCCTTCCAAATTCTAAATTTACTTAAAACTCCCAAGTTTACCAACTTCTTTTTAAATAGTTTTCTATTTGTGTATATATGATATAAATTCCATTTCTGAATGGTGTAGTTATTGGTAGGAATTAGAAGAGAGTGTAAAAGTGACATTGTACTGAAATATACCCCCCCCCCCCCCCGGAGATCTGATTTTAAAAAATTTGCTCTTTTGGATTTTGCAAAATTGACAGTTGACACAGCAATAGGTGCTTTTTTCTTTTGGATAGGGAGGGAGGTAAATTACCCTCAGGTGGGGTAGTGAGGAGGGGCGGGTGGGTGTATATATTCCCAGGTGGGGTATGGGGGAGTAAAGAGGAGTGGGGGGGGGGGGGTAGAGTGGAGAGGAGGGGGCTATACACCTTCAGATGGGGGTGTGGACTATATACCTTTTTAGGTGGTGTAGTGAAGAGAGGTGAGGAGGGTATATACCTCCAGGTGAGGTAATAGTAAGGGGGGGTTATATAACCACAGGTGGGGTAGTGAGTAGCAGTGAGCAGAGTATATACCCTCAGAATGAGAAATAAGTGGGAGTGAGGGAAGTATATACCCTCAGTATGGGAAATACACTATATTGTCAAAAGTATTGGGACACCTGCCTTTACACGCACATGAACTTTAATGGCATCCCAGTCTTAGTCCGTAGGGTTCAATACTGAGTTGGCCCACCCTTTGCAGCTATAACAGCTTCAACTCTTCTGGGAAGGCCGTCCACAAGGTTTAGGAGGGTGTCTATGGGAATGTTTGACCATTCTTCCAGAAGAGCATTTGTGAGGTCAGACGAGAAGGCCCGGCTCGCAGTCTCGGCTCCTATTCATCCCAAAGGTGTTCTATCGGGTTGAGGTCGAGACTCTGTATAGGCCAGTCAAGTTCCTCCACCCCAAACTCTCTCATCCATGTCTTTATGGACTTTGCTTTGTGCAGAGTGGAGAGTTGAAGCTGTTATAGCTGCAAAGGGCGGAGCCAACTCAATATTGAACCTTACGGACTAAGACTGGGATCTCATTAAAGTTCATGTGTGTGTAACAGGCAGGCGTCCCGATACTTTTGACAATGTAGTGTAAGTAGGAGTGAGGGAAGTATATAACCTCGGGGGGGTAATGAGGGGGGTATATAACCTCAGGGGGGGTAATGAGGAGGGGGCTATATAACCACAGTGGGGTAATGAGGAAAGGGGCATATAACCCCAGGTGGGGTAATGAGGAGAGGGGGGTATATAACCACAGGTGGGGTAATGAGGAGGAGGGTATATAACCACAGGTGGGGTGATGAGGAGAGGGGGGTATATAACCACAGGTAGGGTAATGAGGAGGGGGGTATATAACCACAGGTAGGGTAATGAGGAGGGGGGTATATAACCACAGGTAGGGTAATGAGGAGGGGGGTATATAACCACAGGTAGGGTAATGAGGAGGGGGGTATATAACCACAGGTAGGGTAATGAGAAGAGGGGGGTATATAACCACAGGTGGGGTAATGAGGGTATATAACCACAGGTAGGGTAATGAGGAGGGGGGTATATAACCACAGGTAGGGTAATGAGGAGGGGGGTATATAACCACAGGTGGGGTAATGAGGAGGGGGTATATAACCACAGGTAGGGTAATGAGAAGAGGGGGGTATATAACCACAGGTGGGGTAATGAGGGTATATAACCACAGGTAGGGTAATGAGGAGGGGGGTATATAACCAGAGGTGGGGTAATGAGGAGGGGGGTATATAACCAGAGGTGGGGTAATGAGGAGGGGGGTATATAACCACAGGTAGGGTAATGAGGAGGGGGGTATATAACCACAGGTGGGGTAATGAGGAGGGGGTATATAACCACAGGTAGGGTAATGAAGAAGGCGAGGGGTAAGTGAGGTATATACCCTTAGGTGGTAATAATAAAGGGGTTGTTGCAGATCTAATAACGTTTCTCAGCATCAGGATTGTTCAGAATAATAATTGGCTCCATTCATGCGGGCGATTACACTTGCTGCAATTTCTAGGTAGCAGGGAAGAGTATTGGGAGAGGAAATGGGTAGATGGGTAACGGGGGGCGGGGGTTATTGGGAGGTGAATCAAGTAGATGGGTAACGGGGGAGGTGATTGGACAGATCTTTTCCAGCATCAGTCAAGCTGCGGCTCCACCTCCTCTGGGGCGGTGCGACTCGGCTGCGGCTCTCTGCCCATGTGTGCGCACGGCCCTCCCACCAATACACCGGACTGGAGCCGACACTGAGAAACGGATGTGACATTTTGTATTATATTTTGTGTTTTCCCCTCTGTAAAACTTTTCATGAGCCATTTTTTTGCTGTCTATTTTGTAGCAATCCTGCTTCCCAGCAGAGTCCTGTCCCCCGATCTCCCACAGAGGGGGGGGTCATCCACCTGGAGACCCCTGACGGGACCTGCTGGGCCGGGGGGCCTGGACTGGCTTAGGGTCTCTTATTGTGTATATTAGACTTGGGGATGGATTTATTTTATGTTATGCCTGTTGCATGAGGGTTTTTTTTTTTTATGTATCTCTAAGCTGAGAGTTCAAGCTGCTCTACACATGGAGCATGAAATCCATTCAGAAATATGTTGGGCGAACGGGGCGGGGCCTCTAAGAAGGCGCACAGCAAGTACAGAAGATGTCAGAAGAGAACTTTTCATGTCATGTCCCAATATACAGCAACAGTATCTTTTTTTTTTGTTAGAAACGTTTCATCTTTTATCAATTGAATGTCCTCCTTAACCGCTTCAGCCCCGGAAGACTTTACCCCCCCTTCCTGACCAGAGCACTTTTTGCGATTCTGCACTGCGCCGCTTTAACTGACAATTGCGCGGTCGTGCGACGTTATACCCAAACAAAATTGACGTCATTTTTTTGTCCCCACAAATAGAGCTTTCTTTTGGTGGTATTTGATCACCTCTGCGGTTTTTATTTTTTGCGCTATCAACAAAAAAAAAGAGCGACAATTTTTTTTAAAAAAACGCATTTTTTTTTACTTTTTGCTATAATAAATATCCCCCAAAAATATATAAAAATTTTTTTTCCCTCAGTTTAGGCCGATACGTATTATATATATATTTTTGGTATAAAAAAAAAAGCAATAAGCGTATATTGATTGGTTTGCGCAAAAGTTATAGCTCTACAAAATAGGGGATAGTTTTATGGCATTTTTATTATTATTTTATTTTATTAGTAATGGCGGCGATCTGCGATTTTTATTGGGACTGCGACATTATGGCGGACACATTGGACACTTTTGACACATTTTTGGGACAGTTGTCATTTATACAGCGATCAGTGCTATAAAAATGCCCTGATTACTGTGTAAATGACACTGGTACTGAAGGGGTTAAACACTAGGGGGCGATCAAGGGGTTAAGTGTGTCCTAGGGAGTGATTCTAACTGTGGGGGGGAGGGGCTTCAACTCACATGAGAGCGATCACTGCTCCCGATGACAGGGATCGGTGATCTCTGTCATGTCACAAGGCAGAACAGGGAAATGCCTTGTTTATATAGGAATCTCCCCATTCTACCGCTCCGTGACACGATCGTCAGGAGACCGGCGGACATCGAGTCCGCCAGGCCCACGGGCATGGTCACGCTGTACGTGGCGCACGCGCCTGCTATCCCCGCCTCTTAAAGGGGATGTACAGGTACGCCCATTTGCCCACCGCTGTCATTGTGCCAACGTATATCGGAGTGCAGCGGTTGGCAAGTGGTTAAGGATGACCCCCTCTCAGCCTATGCAGTCAGTGATTTTTGCCTAGACTAAGGCCCCATACACACTATTAGATTTACTGCAGATTTTTGTTTTCAGATTTACCAAAACCATGTAGTGCAAGGGCCTGCCTGATTGCATACCTATTGAAACTCTCAAGGTTTGACCTTCATATTATATGGTTTTGGTAAATCTGAAGACAGAAAATCGAATAGTGTGTATGGGGGTCTAAAGGCCCGTACACACAATCAGACTTTTTGACAACAAACATGCAAATTACCTGTTCTAAGGAAGAATCCGACCGTGTGTACGCTCCATCGGACAAACTTTTTTCGGTTTTCACCGGACAAATGTTCGCTGTGCAAACAGACAAACTTTCCGGCAACAAAAGTCCTAATGGTGCAAAATCCTATCGTGTGTACACAAGTCCATCGGACTTTAGTCCAAAAGTTCAAACACGCATGCTCAGAACCAATGCAAAAGATCAGACAACAATACAGAAGTTGACCAAAGGGTGGCCGTAAAGAGCTGAAAAACCACGTGACTTGGTGAAAGTTGGCTGAAAAAGTCCTGCCGTGTGTATGCGGACCAAGTTCACGGCCAACGCCCTTTGAGGGCGGAAATCCACGGAAAAGTTTGTTTGAAGTCCGATCGTGTGTATGAGGCTTAAGACTTGATCATCCTTCAGCTCCAGCCACTGAGATGAGGCCATTCTAAAGCCTCATACACATGATCGGACTTCAAACAAACTTTTCCGTGGATTTCTGTCCAAAGGGCGTTGGCCGTGAACTTGATATGCATACACACGGCAGGGCTTTTTCAGCCAACTTTCACCAAATCACCAACATCACCACATTTGGTATTGGGTGGAGGAATATTGCCCCATCGTTGTTATCATTGGGAGGAATAGTGCCCCATTGTTGTCAGGTTGCAGAATAGTGTCTCGTATCGGGAGGAATAGTGCTCCAAGAGCCGGATAAAGTCACGCAAAGGGCCACATCCAGCCCCCGGGGCTGCAGTTTGGAGACCATTAAGACTTGATCATCCTTGAGCTCCATGCAGTGACTTTACCTAGGCTGAGATGAGGCCATTCTAAAGCCTCATACACATGATCGGACTTCAAGCAAACTTTTCAGTGGATTTCTGTCCAAAGGGTGTTGGCCGTAAACTTGGTCTGCATACACACGGCAGGACTTTTTCAGCCAACTTTCACCAAATCACGTGGTTTTTCAGCTGTTTACTGCAACCCCTTTGGTCAACTTCTGTACACGATAGGATTTTGCACCATAAGACTTTTGTTGCCGGAAAGTTTGCCTGTTTGCGCAGCGAACATTTGTCCGGTGAAAACCGAAAAAGTTTGTCCGACGGAGCACACACAGGGTCTGATTTTTCCATAAAACAGGTCATTTGCATGTTTGTTGTCAGAAAGTCAGATCGTGTGTACGGGCCTTTGAAACTCCATTCATTGACTTTTACCTAGGCTGAGATGATGTAATGAGTCTGCTGCAGGCAAAAGGAAGCATTTCCTGAATCGCATCCCCCCCCCCCAGTGATCAGACTGTACATTGTAACTTTGTAGCCTGTCAACAGGGGCTGACATTTGTGAACATAGCCAAGAACTGCACGGGCACGATTGTGTCATCTCTGAGCCGGCATTCCCACTCCGGGAGGGTAAATGGCGACCCTGGACGATGCCTGAGCAGAGATGGCGCCATCCTTCCGGAGAGGAAAGCAGATGAAGGCATTGTCATATACTGTGATCTCTGTGAGAGGTAATACCTGGGAGGGTTACACTGACACGTTGCTTGGTATTACGATGCACTTAACTTTGTGAAAATACAGTATATCTCCTGCGAGGTCCTCTATGACTAGCCCGTTCTCTTCCTTCCCAGTAGTGGTGTATATTTTCTGTAAACTGCTGTATTTTTGTAGGTTATTATTACTAATGTTTAAAAGCTGTGCGGAATAAAGACGAATACAATTCTAAAAACAGAGACCTGGGTGTCATTACCGAGGAAAGAGAATACAACTAAGAAGGATAAAACTCGGCTGTAAGAATCTCGCTTTGAATTTAGAATGTCAGCTCCGGGGGGTAGAAAGAGCGACTCCAGACACCGAGGAAACAACAATACTCTCCAGCAAACACTGCAACTGTGCTAGAGCTAAAAACACCCCCCCCCCCATCCCCTCCCCGCCGATTACCTTCATCCGAGTTCTGTATAATCCACGGGAGCCAGAATCGAAACGATTGGCCGATCACGTGACCACGGTGATTGGTTGTCACGTGTTTGGGAGTTGGTCCCACCAACTACCAATCATTAACGAGGACCGAGAGCTGCCTCTCACAACTTTGGTGTCTGCACTGGGAGTGCACATTTAGCACAGAAACATTGACCAATCAGCGACGCATGTGTGTTAACCGATTTGGAAGATTTACCCCCCTTCGTGACCAGGCCATTTTTTTTTTTGCGATACGGCACTGCGTTACTTTAACTGACAATTGCGCGCTCGTGCGACGCTGTACCCAAATAAAATGTATGGTTTTTTTCCCCCTCCACAAATAGAGCTTTCTTTAGGTGGGATTTCATCACCTCTGCGTTTTTTAGTTTTTGCGCTATAAACAAATAAAGAGCGACAATTTAAAAACAGACAAAACAAAAACAATATTTCTTATTTACTGCTATAAAACATGTCCAATAAAAAGATGGAAAAATAAATCGAATTTCTTCATCAATTTAGGACAATACAGGGGGGGGAATTAATGATTGTCTCCCCTGCAGATTGTGTAACAAAGAAATGAAGGGTCTATCATTTTTTATCAGAGGTGTATTTTATATGATAGAGACAGAATATCAACCAAAAATCCAGAAAAAAAACACAGGATACAAATGTTATAAATTGAGTTGCAGTTCAGTTAGTAAAATAAGTTTTTGATCCCCAAGCAAAACATGACTTAGTAGTTGGTGGAGAAACCCTTGTTGGCAATCACAGAGGTCAGACGTTCCTTGTAGTTGGTGATCAGGTTTGCACATCTCAGGAGGGATTTTGGTCCACTCTTCTTTACAGATCTTCTCTAAACCCTAAGGTTTCTTGGCTGTCTCTTGGCAACTCAAGAGCTTCCTCCATACATTTTCTATAGGATGAAGGTCTGGAGACTGGCTAGGCCACTCCATGGTCTTAATGTGATTCTTCTTGTGCCACTCCTTTGTTGCCTTGGTGGTATGTTTTGGGTCATCGTCATGCTGGAAGACCCATCCACAATCCATCTTCAGTGTTCTGGCTGAGGGAAGAAGGTTCTCATCCAAGATTTTACAATACACGGCCCAGTCCATTGGCCCCCCCAATGTGGAAAAGTCCACCTGTACTTTTAGCAGAGAAACAGCCCCAAAGCATCATGTATTCACCTCCGTGTTTGACTGTATGGATGGTGTTCTTGGGGTCATAGTCAGCATGTTCCTCTATGTTCCTCCAAACACGGCGAGTCGAGTTGATGCCAAAGAGCTAAATTTTGGTCTCATCTGACCACAACACGTTCTCCTAATCTTTCTCTGAATCATTTAGATGTTCATTGGCATGACTGTACATGTGCCACCTTGAGGAGGGGGACTCGCTGTGTTTGGAGGGAGAAAAATGCTGACTATGACCCTAAGAACACCATCCCTACAGTCACACACGGAGGTGGAAATATGATGCTTTGGGGCCGTTTCTCTGCTAAAGGTGCAGACCGACTTTGCCGCATTGAGGGGCCAATGGATGGGGCCAAGTATTGCAAATTCTGCAGGAGATCAAATAATTATTTTCCCCACTGTATGTATTCTGCTACATATTTTTGAATATTTTTTTTTTAAAAACCCCAATAAGCGTATATTGATTGGTATAGGCAACAGTTACAGCATCTACAAACTATGGGATATATTTACGGATTTTTTTTTTTTTCTTTACTAGTAATGGCGGCAATCAGCAACTTATAGTGTGACTGTGACATTGCGGTGGCCAAATTGAACATTAATGCCTCGTTTCCACTGAGCGGATCGGTTCGGGTCGGTACAGTTTGAATGGCCTAGAATGGTTCTGGTGAGCGTTTCCACTGCAAGTGGGACCACAAGGGGCCATACAGGGTTTAGAAAAAAAATGCTTCAGCCTAGCACAGCAGAGGGTTTTCTGTCAGCCAATCAGTGGAATGTATCGTAGCTCCGCCCTAATTGAACCGTTCCATTTTCTATGTCCCCACATCTAAAGCAGGACCCTGAATGGAGCGGTTCGGTTCGGTTGTATGGGCCGCTTTCATAATGGAAACACCCAAGATAGCGTACCGTACCGAACCGCTCAGTGGAAACGAGGCATAAGTGACACTTTTTCTGGGACCAGTGACACTAACACAGGGATCAGTGCTAAAAATATGCACTGTCACTGTACTGACACTGGCAGGAAAGGGGTTGACATCAGGGGTGATCAAAGGGTTAAATGTTTTCCTAGGGAGTAATTACGAACTGCTGGGGAGGTGCTTATACTGTGAGAAGGCAGAGATCCGTGAAACTGCTTAACAGAAACACAGGATCACTATCTATCTATCTATCTATCTATCTATCTATACATTTTTTTCTATATAGCTTATTCAATAAATATACTATATATTTACTGAATACACTAAGGGAAGACTATAAATTATACTGGTGGTCCTTACACAAGAATGGGGGCCCAAGGACCGTTATGCGTACACTTGACTACAGCAGTCAAAGAGATATCTTCTCAGATTCAACCAATAATAAAAGGCTGTAGACAGCCAATCAGAGGCTCAGGCTGTGAGTGGAGGAACCCTGTACATTTTCACAGCCACAACACATACAGTCAGTATATGGGACCAAGGGAGTCCAGTGTACAGATTAGTATGGGTGATTGGTGTTGTAAAGATCACCACTTGCTGGCACCTTGGGAGCAGACAAGAATCAGGCTTGTCCAAGAGTGAGCACAGAAGGAAAGAAGTCATGGGGGGTGGGGGGGGGTTGGGTGGTGGGCTTGGTCCTAAGGACTCTGCAGGTCTTCTGTTTACCAAACTAGGTGCAAAAGCTGCCATAAGGGGGTAACAGAGGATTATTTTCCCATCGGCATGCAGGAGAGATCAGCAGCCAAAGAGAAGGATGTACAGGCCTGCATACTGGCAGCGAATCCCTGGGCATGGAGGACCTGCTGTAACTCGAACTCCAAGAATTGATAGTCAGTCATAATATTCATTGATATTCCCGAAATTCTAGATGGAGAGACAACACTAACTACAACACCCTACCCCCTGGGGCTCCCAAGGAGGGGGGAGCAATGCCCCTGCTTTAGTTTAGAGGCCATCCTCCTAGGGTAAGGTCTGCTTTGCCTTCCAATGAACTAAGACATCCTCCCCCCTAGGGCTCCCAAGGGGAGTAGCAATGCTCCTCTGATTTCAGGTTAAAGTCTATCCTCCTAGGTGAGAGGGCTATACCCCCATAGGTTGGCTTTGTCCACTAGTGAAATAGGACATCTTACCCCCTAGGACTTCCAAGGTGAGGAGCAATGCTCCTCTGTTTTGGGTTATAGTCCACCCTCCTAGGAGCAGGGGCTATACCTTGGCGGTCAGCTTTGTCCACTAGTAAACTATGACCTCCTCAGGAAGCATGTACACCACTCCTCAGGAAGGATGTACTGGAAATGGAGCGAGTACAAAGAAGGGCAACAAAGCTAATAAAGGGTCTGGAGGACATTAGTTATGAGGAAAGGTTACGAGCACTGAACGTATTCTCTCTGGAGAAGAGACGCTTGAGAGGGGATATGATTTCAATTTACAAGTACCGTACTGGTGACCCCACAATAGGGATTAAACTTTTTAGCAAAAGGGAGTTAAACAAGACTCGTGGCCACTCATTAAAATTAGAAGAAAAGAGGTTTAACCTTAAACTATGTAGAGGGTTCTTTACTGTAAGAGTGGCAAGGATGTGGAATTCCCTTCCACAGGCGGTGGTCTCAGCGGGGAACATCGAAAGTTTCAAGAAACGATTAGATAAGCACCTGATCGACCGCAACATACAGGGATATACAATGTAATACTGACACATAATCACACACATAGGTTGGACTTGATGGACTTGTGTCTTTTTTTAACCTCACCTACTATGTAACATCCTACTCCCTGGGAATCCCAAGGGGAGGAGCAATACTCTTCTGTTTTAGTTTTAAGTCCATCCTCCTAGGTGAGAGGGCTATCCCCCAGAGGTCTGCTTTTTTCCATTGGTGAACTAAGACATCTTACCCCCTAGGGCTCCCAAGGGGAGGAGCAATGCTTCTCTGTTTTAGATTAGAATCCACCCTTCTAGGGGCAGATCCTATACCCCTGAGGTCTGCCCTGTCCTCCAATGAACACCTGGAAATCAAGGAGCACAGCAGCCTAAGGACCTCTCTGGACGTGCAGCACCCCTTCCTATTATCCTGATATAGCTGAGACTATCAAATCGGTAAATCCAAAGTAGACTTGTGGGAATACATCTATATTAGTGGGTGTGTGGCAGCTATGGACTAATGTAAGCCAAAGTTTTGTAAATCCAAGTGATCACTACCTCTATAAGGAGGTTGGTCTGCAGCCGAGATACAGAAACAGATGACCTGTTCGAGGTCTTTGGTTGACGCCACCACCTGCAGTGACCAACCCGCTCAACTAATAACCCACTTTGGGTACAAGGTTAGGAGTGCCTGATTCAAATGGTCAGATAGACGATATTGGTTTGGAATTGTTTATTGAGTAAAATACGGCCAACATGTTTCAATGGAAGGGACTTCCCCAAACTCCAGGCCTTAAAGGTATGATTTTTAATTAAATCCAGGTGGGATTGATTTAAAATGCCTAAGGCTGAAAATGTCCAAGGTATAAGCATATCCAAGTGGGAATACATGAAATTTGCCTTTTATCTCTGCACAGACCTGATAAGGATTGTGTAATATAATAAATATAGGATACTCATATTTACAAGGAATTTTTTTGGTAAACCTGGAAAGAGCTTCCACTCAAGCTTCCACAGCCATATTCGGTGGATCCCACTGTGGGTATAGGCTAGATGAGTCAATACAAACTGCCAGGCATGAAAGAGAATCCCATTCCCTGCACACCGTGCAAAGCCGCCTATTGTGAGAATAATAGCGCCCTTCGCTGACTCCATCTAAGTCAGGGGGGTCCCCAAACTTTTTAAATAAAGGGCCAGTTTATTTTCCTTCAAACTGTAGGAGGGCCGGACTATGGCCAGCGGGAGTGGACCTTTTCCGGCATCTGTGGGAGTAAACATCGCCACATTTTGGTACTGGGTGGAGGAATATTGCGCCATCGTTGGTATCATCGGGAGGAATAGTGCCCCATTGTTGTCAGGTTGCAGGATAGTGTCTCGTATCAGTGGGAGGAATAGTGCCCCAAGGGCCGGATCAAGGCACGCGAAGGGCCACATCCAACCCCCGGAGCTGCAGTTTGGAGACCATTGATCTAAGCCACACCGCAACATGTTTCACCTGCCACTTCCATGGCTAAGTCCCGGGGCGAAACGCATCGGAGACGTGGCTGAGACGGTTTCAGCTGAAGCTGCTATCACTCTCACATAAGACAACTTTGCATGGTGTGTGGTGACTGGGATACTTTTCATGACTTACAATTTTTGGGTCGCTTGAAAAAAAAAAAAATCTAAAACGGCTTTTGTAGCAACAATATTAAAGTGGGTTTCCGGCCAGCTAAAAAAAATTTTTTTTAAGTCAGCAGCTACAAACACTGTAGCTGCTGACTTTAAATAAGTAGACTTACCTGTCCTGGGTGCCCGCGATGTCGGCCGCCTGAGGCCGACCCGTCCCTCGGCTCTCGGGTCCCGGCACCGCCATCCCTAGGTAAGGGAAACAGGCAGTGGAGCCTTGCGGCTTCACTGCCAGTTTCCTACTGCGCATGCGCGAGCGCCGATCTGTAAATGGCCCCAGTGGTTTTCTGGGAACACACACAGTTCCCAGAAGGCAACGGGGCCGCTCAGCTAGGAGAAGAACACGCCGCGGAATAGGAAGAGGCAGATTAGGAAGACTGCCTAGCAACAAGGGTTCAGGTAAGTTTAATTTTTTTTTTTTTTCAAATGTTTTTTTTTAATTTTTTTTAGGATTTTTGGTGGAATTTTTTTTTTCAGGGTGGCCCTCCACTTTAAGGATGAGCTCCGGTGTGTTCGCACAGCGCTAATCACAGGCAGTGAGACATTTCCCGATCTCTGCAGCCGCACATTGGGAAAATGTCTCACTGCCTGTGATTAGCGCAGCGCCGCGCCGACTTCCTGCCGGGCTCTGCACGTGGAGTGTGCGAACACGCCGGAGCTCATCCTTAAACAACATACAGCATATCAGTTAGGGAAATGTACAAACTCATCTGGTTGCAGCTAAACTGGTGCAGTAAAACCCGCAACTCAAACGCCTATTTTTACCGTTCATTGCCAGTTAGGTCCAAATCTTTTTTCTATACAATATATTTTTACCGCTCCTAAGTGAACGAGCCCTTAGTGCCATGAAACTGGTATGTACCTTCATTTTATAACCTCCGGCAGGTCATCGCGTGACGCCGGCTCAAGTTTTTCACGCGCGGTGTCCTGCAGGCTACTTTCCCGCGCACCTTCACGGTCTTCAAATGAGTCCAACACAAATGAAATGTTAGGCGCTCTTTATTTTCTCGATAGGATGAATTAAACACATTCGGAAACAGTCCCCACATTTACGGCGACAATCATACAACGCATTTTGGCCTTTTACATCCGCATAAACCACAATATCTTTGTAAAAGCTTTAATAACATTAATAAAAAAAAAAATTAAATCATAAAAAAAAAGTTGACCCTTACCCAAAACACATAAGACACTTTATACGTTGGCATTTTTATTGGTTTAGTGCAAAAAAAGTAATAAACATAAAAAAAAAAAAGATAAAATACTAAAAACAGCATAAAAGTGAAATAATACTCGGCCATATCACACAAAGCTTTCGGTCCCTCGCATGCCAACCTTTCATGTCTAAACAAGAGATGCGTATTTGAAAACAAACAGCCTGCAGCATCCGAGAACTGGCTAAACATTTCCTATAAGGTTTTTCAGTGGCCGGGGATCGAACCAATCCATAACAAGATTTCTATTAGTGTCGGGATTTAACGATGCTCATGGCACATAACTGAACCTTCCAGTCCCAGGAAACTTCACCATAACTTCTGAAATGACCAAGGTTGGTTTAATGATAGATGGACTGCGAACAATCTCTTATTATAAACCCGCGAATCTCTTATGCCGCGTACACACGAGCGGAAAGTCCGACAGAAAAAGTCAGACGGAATCTTTTCATCGTATATACCAATCGTGTGTAGGCCTCATCTGACTTTTTTTTTTTTTTTTTTTAAATCTGACGGACCTAGAAATGGAACATGTTCTAAATCTTTCCGACGGACCCAGTTCCTATCGGGAAAACCGATCGTCTGTATGCTGGTCCGACGGACCGAAAACGACGCATGCTCTGAATGGAATTCCGTCGCAGAAACCGCCGGAGTTTATTACGACGGCTAAACCGGTCGTGTGTACGCGGCATTAGTTTGCTATATGGACTGTATGGTGCACAAAAGAAATGTAAAATGGCTTAATATTAGTAGTATTGCCTAAAGCAGTGGTCTCCAAACTGCGGTCTGTGGGCCAGATGCAACCCCATGCTTGCCTTTAGCCAGCCCTTGAAGTACCGTTCTTACCACTGATACAAGGCTCTATAATTCCCACTGATATGAAGCACCATTTCTTCCATGACACCAACAATGGGGCACTATTCCTCCCACTGACACCAACAATGAGGCATCATTTCTTCCACTGACACCAATGATGGGTCACTATTCCTCCCACTGACACCAACAATGAGGCATCATTTCTTCCACTGACACCAATGATGGGTCACTATTCCTCCCACTGACTCCAACAATGAGGCATCATTTCTTCCACTAACACCAATGGGTAACTATTCCTCCCACTGACACCAACAATGAGGCATCATTTCTTCCACTAACACCAATGGATAACTATTCCTCCCACTGACACCAACAATGGGTCACTATTCCTCCCACTGACACCACCAAATAGGCATATTTTCTTCCACTGGCATTATTCTTTCCACTGACACCAACGGCGGGGGGCACCATTCCTCCAAAACCAATGATGAGGCAGTGTACTATTTCTCCTCCTACTGACCACTAAGCTGGGGCATTATCTACTCTCACTGGCCAAAGTCTGCGGGACAGTAAACTGGCCCCTTTGTTTAGAAAATTTGGAGACCCCCCCCCCCGGCTTAAAGTGAACCAATCAGCCTCTTTAAACTGTGGACTTTTACTGTTAAAGTCTAACAGTGGACACTACAAGGAGGCTCCTGCTATTACCCATTTTAGAAGTCTCTTAACCAATTTCCAGGCTAATCCACTCCGGAAAAATAACCAAAGAAATCTATCATTCTTTCTATATTTAATATTTCTACATAAGAGTCATCCAGAAAAAAGAGAAAGTGACAGGGGTTTGTAAAAACTATAACACTGCCAGGAGTGCTTGCCCTAACTCTAACTGTTCAGCACCCCCCGCCAGTGTTCCAGCAACTCTGGTCAACGTTATTTTGACGTGCGTGAAAGTATGGCAAAAAAAATAAATAAAGGCATGTGGGAAAGCAGGCAATTAATATACTGCATAGCATCAATGCATCTAATTAACCACAATACAAAAGGTTTTCATGACAATGGTTGGGGTGGAGGGGTTACAGTTTGGAGGGTTTTCATGACAGTGAATGGGGTGAGGGGCTTACAGTTTGAAGGGCTTTCGTGACAGTGGTTGGAAGTGGAGGGGTTACAGGTTAAAAGTCACAGCAATAACCTGCTACCAGTTGCAAACAAAATCAATGTTATACTATTGACTTGTTACTTCACAGGATTTCAGAAGTGAGTTGCCCTGGAACTTGCACCATTCCCACGAGTCGGGAAAAGGCAGTCCATCAAAAGCTCTCCTGATGCCGCTCACACCAGCTACGGGGTGCTGGATAGACTTCGGGCCTCATCAACCACCTCCTGCTATAGACGTAAAGCCGAACACCACTTCTAATTACATATTCAAAAGAACTTTATCAAATAAGTGATAAGAGACACTGTACTCCATTGATGGATTTCACCTTCTACTGGGGCTTAATCATAGAGATCTACAACTAAACCATAGTAGGGGGTTGAAATATGTCAATGGTAGGAACAGAATGGAGTGTTGCCACCACTAGTTCAATAAAGGTCTTCTGAATATGTGATTGGAAGGAGTGTGCAGGCTTACGTTTCTATGTCGAAAAGGGTATATGGCAGGTGAATTCATTGCCAACAAGCTAATTATAGATGTCTCCAACACTTTTGTATGTGAAGGTCAATTTTCTCACTTCTGGTTTGATAAGGGATTTTTGACTTCCCATAAAAAAATCCTTTTCTACATTAAGGGACACAGGATGAGTAATTCTGGTACACAGGGTTATGCGAATGACCTCAGGGGAAAGGACACTGGCAAAAAAAACCTCTAAGAACAGCTTATTATAATCCCTTCCATTCTCATCATGCTCCAGTCTTGTAGCAAAGAAATAGCAGGAGTGGATCATACAAACAGAGGGGGGGACCTATGTCCTATATAAAATTCTAATAAAAGGAGCAGTGAAAATCGCTAGAATGTCCTCAATATCGAACCTGCAGAGCAAGTGCGGAAGGTGTTTTAGAGGAGGAAAGGCTAGTGGATCCCGGGACCTGGAGACAAATTTGCTCAGTTTGTTGTTGAACCTGGAAGCCAGGAGGTCCACATCCGGCATTCCCACCTGCAACAGAGGTCTTTAAACACCGTAGAGTTGAGACTATTTGAGTCCCCACATTGACAATGGAGGAAGTCCTCCTGCCAATTCTCCAAGCCTGAGATGTGCACGGTGGACAAGGCTGGAACATCAGGTTAGGCTCAAGCCAGAATCTGATTGTCTTCTCTTTGGGTTACGAGAATTGGGTTTCTCCCCAGTGGTTGATGTAAGCCACTGCTGTGGAGTTGTCCAACTGAATCCAGGTCACATGATCTTTGCCGTCCAGAGGGCCAGCATTGAAGGGATAACTGAATCTCTCCGACTTCCAGACTGTTATTCACTTTGAAAATCTAATCCCCCGATTAAGTCCCTTGCACTGAGTGTCCAGGGCTCCTCTCCAGCATGACAGGTTAGCATCTGTCATGAGAACATTCCAGACCAGTGGGAGGAAGGATTTCCCTGGGTTCAGGGCTGGAACTTTTCTTGCGGAAGAAAGACTTTGGGCAGAGAAGTGTCCAAGAGAAGGCCTAGGTATCCCAATTGATGGGCTGGGAGCACGAGTCGAGGTTAGGATCCACCCAATCCTCTGCAGAGTTTGCACTTGGCCAGGTGGCCACAAAGGCAAATAGATGTCCCCCTACTCAAGTGGAGGCACCCCCTCATTGTGAGGAGGACTTCTTATGGGCTTGGAGGATTGGGTAGTCAAGGATTTACAGTGCAACAGAGTCCCTGACCTTGGACATGGAGACTTGAGAGAAATGAAAGGAATTCTTAGCCTCTGACGTAGAAGGTTTTCCAGACTAAGCTTAGCCTTCTTTTGCTGGGGCAAACAGGTGCACTTTTCCTCAGTGACATCCTTGATAAAGTTGCCCAGGGTCTGGCCAAAGTGGCATTCCCCACCAAAGGGCAAATGCAATAGACGTATCTTACACTGATGTTCTGCAGACTAACATTTGAGCCAAAAGATCCTCCTCATAAGTACCAAAAAAAGACACATTCTGGACATTAGGTAAATAATATTGATCCATAAACACAGTGGAGTGGGACCCCAGGGAAAAGCTCTTGTTATTATGTGAACAGAGGGTTCCATGAGGATAGATTCAGGATCCTGAAACATATCCTGGGACCAGGCACCTAAGTTCTGGGAGATAAAAATGATAGCAAAGGCAGGTTGAAGGACAGTGCCTGCAAGAAAGAACATGTCTTTGGAAAGGGCTTCTAGCCTTTCATCCACAGTTTTTAAACACTGGGATGTCCTCTACAGGGACAAATGTTGTTAAGACATGAAATGGCTAGCCCACATTTTAAGGACCCCCTCCTCAATAGGATATTACTGGACAAAGCGCTTGGAAAGAGTAAGATTTTTTTTCCCCCGGAATAGGCCAGTCACTATATAAAACAGGTTGCAACAGAAAGTGTACAGGAAAGGTATTAACAGACCAGCTACCATGGACCTGTAAAGTGTGGGTGACCCATGTTACACCAAAGGTGTCTAGAAGAGCACCTCAGAAAAGTCCAGTGCCTTCAGGACACATTATAAGCCAACCCCTCTTTTTACTCATAGCAGGGTCTATGTAAGCCCCCCAAAGTTATGCCGAGGATCAGCCATTCCGGAGAGCTGCAAAATCAATGGCTCTGCAACAACTGAAGAAGGTTCCTAGAAGAAAGAATCATGATTAAAAAGCAAAGTAAGAAAGGATTTGCTTCTCTCTGAAGAGAGATATCCGTTCTCCTAGGACAGTAGCAAAAGACTAGACCAGTGATGGCGAACCTTGGCACCCCAGATGTTTTGGAACTACATTTCCCATGATGCTCAACTACACTGCAGAGTGCATGAGCATCATGGGAAATGTAGTTCCAAAACATCTGGGGTGCCAAGGTTCACCATCACTGGACTAGACTATGATGGTAGCGAAAGGGGTTATACTAGGCTGACCCAAGATCCTGAAGGCAGCAGCAAAACCCTATGTACAGTGCTGTGAAAAGTATTTGCACCCTTCCTGATTTTCTTTTGCATATTTGTCACACCTAAATAATCCAGATTACCAAACTAATTTTAATATTACACAAAGATAACCCGGGTAAAACAAAATGCAGTTTTTAAAGGATTTAATTTATTCAGGGAAAAAAGCTGTCCAAATCTGCCTCGCCGTCTGTGAAAAAGTAATTGCCCCCGTTCCTAAATTATGAATGAACTGCGATTAACCACATTTTTTGGAAAGCGGAGTTAAATTTCACTTGTCACACACAGGCCTGATTACTGCCAGAACTGTTGAATCAAGAAATCACTTAAATAGAAGCGGTTTGACAGAGTGAAGCACGTAAAAATATCTCAAGAAGCAACACATCATGCTGCGATCTAAAGAAATCCAAGAACAGATGAGCATCAAAGTAATTGAAATGTATCAGTCTGGAAAGGGTTACAAAGCAATTTCTAAGGCTTTGGAACTCCAGTGAACCACGGTGAGAGCCATTATCCACAAATGGAGAAAACTTGGAACAGTGGTGAACCTTCCCAGGAGTGGCCGGCCTACCAAAATGACTCCAAGAGCACGTCAACAACTCATCCAGGAGGTCAAAGAACCCAGAACAACATCTAAAGAAGTGCAGGCCTCATTGGCCTCAGTTAAGGTCAGTGTTCATGATTCAAAAATAAGAAAGAGACTAGGCAAAAATGGCGAGTTCCAAGGCCAAAGCCATCGCTGACCGAAAAAAACACAAGGCTCGTCCCACATTTGCCAAAAAGCATCTGGATTTCCCCCAAGACTTTTCAGCAAATATTCTGTGGTCTGATGAGACAAAAGGTGAACTTTTTAGAAGGTGTGCGTCCCATTACAGCTGGCATAAAACTAACACAGTATTTTATAAAAAGAACATCATACCAACAGTCAGACATGACGGTGGTAAGTTTGATGGTCTGGACGACTTGCCATCATTTCTGGAACCATGAATTCTGCACTCTACCAGAAGAATGTCCAGCCATCAGTTCCTGACCTCAAGCGCACTTGGGTTATGCAGCAGGACAATGATCCCAAACACAACAGCAAGTCCACCTCTGAGTGGCTCGCAAAAAGCAAAATGAAGGTTTTGGAGTGGCCTAGTTAAAAGTCCGGACTTAAATCCCATTGAGATGCTGTGACATGACCTTAAACAGGCTGTTCATGCTGGAAATCCCTCCAATGTGGCTGAATTAAAACAATTCTGCAAAAAAAGAGTGGGCCAAAATTCCTCCACAGCGATGTAATACATATTGCCAGTTATCGCAAATGTTTGATTGCAGTTGTTGCCGCCAAGGGTGGCACAACCTGTTATTGGGTTTAGGGGGCAATTACTTTTTCACATAGGGCCAGACAGGTTTGGACAACTTTCTTCCCTTAATAAATGAAATAATAATTTAAAAACGTAATTTTTTATTTACTCCGGTTATCTTTGAGTAATATTAAAATTTGTTTGATGATCTGAATCATTTAAGTGTGAGAAATATGCAAAAAAATAAAACCAGGAAGGGGGCCAACATTTTTTCACAACACTGAGCCTAAATTACTCATCCTGTGTCCTTTAACCCCTTGGCGCCGAATTGCTGCCCAAACAACTGTGCCAAGAGCGTGGCGCTCCTAACACAGTTACCGGTGCCTAACCGAAAGCTCCGCGATCGGGAGTTTTTGGATCACGTTACAGCCCTGACAGCCAATCACATGCTCTTAAGCTCCGCCCCCACCCGCCATCATAAAAGTCTTAAAGGGCCAGGTCGTAAAAAGGTTAATGCAAGATTAGGAATGGGAGATTCTATGAGGTGTCCACTGAGGAGAACAGAACATGGAGGCATTTTACATAATCAGCACTTACTCATAAGGTAAAGGACCTTATAAGGTGAGACTTTATAAGCACTGTGTGAAGCATGTCAAGCTTTCTGTATATCGCGCTCTTTGAATAAACACCTACCGACATTGCAGGGATTTAAGCTAGGAATCCTTGTGTTTTTCTGCATTTATCATGATGGGACCAGGCAAGGTCTGAGGTACTGCTGAGATAGAACATGCACGGAGCAGGACTGGTAGCCAGATCTCCCTAGCGTCAGCAGAAATTTTTTTGCAAAGGGATACAAGTTGCATGCCCACAAAATTTCCAGTCACAATGGGGTATGAAATACCCGAATAGTGCAGAGAACTGGAATTTAGATTAAAACAAATAATTCTGAAAAACTTTAAATGCTTGGAAACTACAACCCCCCCTGAACATGAACCACATCACAACTGCATTCACAAATACCATTAAAATTGTTTCCTATACAAATCTGTTTATTGCAAAGTTGCCAAGATGATCAAAGGCATGCTAAGTGCTTAGTGCAATCACCCTGGACGGCTCGGTCTAAAGTCCATGACAGTTAACTGCTCCAAAAATGGCATGTTCAGACCTTTTACTGTGCTTGCACTCCTCACCTGTGAACCAAGACCTCTGTTATGTACCATTATGGGCAATGGTACAGTTCAGATCCCGGCATTACATTCAGGGTGCCCTGACAGACCCACACCATGGAGCAGAAATTGGTGGGACCTGAGGTGTGATGGTGCAGGAATTTGGGTGATCCGAGGTGTGATTATGCAGGAATTTGGGCGATCTGAGGTCTGAAGGTGCAGCAACTGGGGTGTGAAGGTGCAGGAATTGGGGTGATCTGGGATGTGATGGTGTATGAATTGGGGGTAGTTTGAGATGTGATGGTGCAGGAATTAGGGTGATCGGGGATGTGAAAGTGCAGGAATTGGGGTGACCTGAGGTCTGAAGGTGCAGGAACTGTGGTGATCCGAGGTCTGATGGTGTATGAATTGGGGGTGATCTGGGATGTGAAAGTGCAGGAATTGGGGTGATCTGAGGTTTGGAGGTGCAGGAATTGGGGTGATCTGAGGACTGGAACTGGTGCAGGAATTGGGATGATGGTACAGGAATTGGGGTGATCTGAGGGTGTGATGTTGCTGGAATTGTGAGTGATCACAGGGATGAAGGTGCAGGAATTGTAATGATCTGAGGGTGTGATGGTACAGGAATTGGGGTGATATGAGGTGTGAAGGTGCAGGAATTGGGGTGCTCTGAGGGTGTGATGGTGCTGGAATTGTGAGTGATCACAGGGATGAAGGTGCAGGAATTGGGATGATCTGAGGTGTGAAGGTGCAGGAATTGGGGTGATCTGAGGTGTGAAGGTGCAGGAATTGGGATGCTCTGAGGGTGTGATGGTGCTGGAATTGTGAGTGATCACAGGGATGAAGGTGCAGGAATTGGGGTGATCTGGGGTCTATGGTATGCTATTATACAATGATGTTCTGGCTGACTAATGTTTGTAATTTGACAGTGGGGCCCCATTCACACCTAACCATTTTGTAGCTCGAAGCACAAAGTTCTTAAACTCTCAACACACAAAATCTGATGTAGTAGATACATGAGCTACTTTTGAGGCAGATTTGGGCATTTTAGGTCCCATAGGCTTCAGCTGGGATGCTTGTAAACTCTCAAATCAAGTGTTTTCTTCAGACCTATTGTGCAAAAAAGAAAAAAAAACTCAAATAAACATGCCTAAAAATTGCTCTGCTCCTGTGTGAATAAAAGGTTGCCGACCCTTCTCTTAAGAAGGGGTCTCCAAACTCTCTAAACAAAGGGCCAGATTACTGTCCTTCAGACATTAGGGTGGCCAGTGGCTGTATAAAATGCCGCATCAGCCAGAGATAAAAATGCTTCAAGCTTGATGGTCTCTGGGACTAAAATTATATAGTACTCATGGTCAGTAGGAGGAATAGTGCCCCATCACTGGTATCAGTGGGAGGAATGGTACCCTACTGATATCAGCTAAAAGAATAGTGCATCATTGTTGGTGTCAGTGGGAAGAATAGTGAACCATTGTTGGTGTCAGTGGGAAGAATATTGAACCACTGTTGGTGTCCGTGAGAGGAATAGTGAACCATTGTTGGTGTCCATGGGAGCAATAGTGAACCGTTGTTGGTGTCCGTGAGAGGAATAGTGAACCATTGTTGGTGTCCATGGGAGGAATAGTGAACCATTGTTGGTGTCCATGGGAGGAATAGTGAACCATTGTTGGTGTCCGTGGGAGGAATAGTGAACCATTGTTGGTGTCTGTGGGAGGAACAGTGAACCATTGTTGGTGTCCGTGGGAGGAACAGTGAACCATTGTTGGTGTCTGTGGGAGGAAAAGTGAACCATTGTTGGTGTCTGTGGGAGGAAAAGTGAACCATTGTTGGTGTCCGTGGGAGGAATTATGCCCTACTGTTGGTGTCGAAGGAATACTATTGCATTGTTTGTATCAGTAGGAGGAATAGTGAACCATTGTTGGTGTCAGAGGAAGGAATAGTTTCTTATCATTGGTATCAGTGGGAGGAATAGTGGCCCACTGTTGGTGTCAGTGAAAGGAATAGTGCCCCACTGTTGGTGTCAGTGGAAGGAATAGTGCCCCATCATTGGTATCAGAGAAAGGAATAGTTCCCCATCACTGATATCAGTGGGAAGAATTATGCCCCACTGTTGGAGTCAGTGAAAGGAATGGTGCCCCAAGGCCAGATAAAAGCAAGCAAAGGTCCGTACCCATGGGTTGCAGATTGGAGACCAACGTTTTAGAGAATAGCTTTCTCCCCAACAATCCATACATCTGACTCTGAAAACTGCCACGTGTTCCCCCTTAAGAGCCCTTTCTGTTATTATCCTCCATCTTGCTATCTCCTGGCCCCTCAGCAGGACCAATGGAATGCAGTATGGCAGATAAATTTACACCATAGAAATGAGGGAACTTGCAGCCGTTTCCAGAGACAACATCTCCAAAGCTTTAAAATATCTGCAGGTGAAGTTGCTATTGTGTTCCATGGCAGTGGACTGCATTCAAACCATCCCCATAACTGCACATATATACCAAGATAAAAGTGCTAAACATTTAAAGGTTATTTTTTTTTTCCATCCATAGATATAATATATGTACACATATAGTTAAAATGAAAACAAAATAATAACAGACGGGTACGTACAATAAAACAGGTGCCTACAAACAACATTAAACCGGAACAGTAACAAAAAAGGGATTTTCCTTGCACAGTTCCCTTGTATCTCTAGCACCGTGGCCTCCAATATTAGAAGAGCGTGAACACTGAATCCTCCTATACACGCCTGTGTGTTAGCAGCTATGTAAACACTTTGCAGAAATTCTTCTTACTCCACCGCCAGTCCTGGACTCAGAAGGAACGGGAAATGTCTTGCAGCGGCGGGGCAGTCGCTGAAATAAAACTTTCAGGCACAAATTGTTTTAAAAAAAACCGAGTTGATCCCGGACAGCACAGGCTGCTTATATATCTTTGTAATACAACTTGTATATGTCAGCAGGAATGACTCGATGGAACTGGAATGCAAGAAATTCCATCCAAAACGGACCTCTGGGAGGATAGCTGGTTGGGAGGAAGCGTCTCCAACTTTTTGAGTTTCTTCCTTCCCTGTTCCTGCATTTTCCCGTCATTAGCGGAGGATCCTGAATAATTAAAGAGAACGCCGGAGGAACAAGTAGCATAACCGCACCTTCCCCATCCAAGCCAAAGTGCGGCATATCTTTTCTCCTAAAACAGAGCGACGACCAGCAGCCTTCAAAACTCTCTAGAACCTGAAGGCCAAGTAAGTCCCCTTTAAAGTGGTTGTAAACCTTAGACATGAAATATGAACAAAGCATATCCCTCTATAGTGTGTACTTGTCTTGGCCAGAGCAGTAAGTGCCATTTCTGTCTGCTGCCTCCTTCCTTTGCTATCAGCATGAATCACTTCTGAGAAGTTTTCCTGACACCAAGAGAAAAATGGTGACAGGGGTGGGATCTCCAGCTGATTTAGGCTGGGTTCACACTAATGCCCCGTACACACGGTCAGACTTTGTTCGGACATTCCGACAACAAAATTCTAGGATTTTTTCCGACAGATGTTGGCTCAAACTTGTCTTGCATACACACAGTCACACAAAGTTGTCGGAAAATCCGATCATTTTGAACGCGGTGACGTAAAACACGTACGTCGGGACTATAAACGGGGCAGTGGCCAATAGCTTTCATCTCTTTATTTATTCTGAGCATGCGTGGCACTTTGTGCGTCGGATTTGTGTACACACGATCGGAATTTCCGACAACGGATTTTGTTGTCGGAAAATTTTATAGCAAGCTCTCAAACTTTGTGTGTCGGAAAATCCGATGGAAAATGTGTGATGGAGCCTACACAAATTGTGAATTTCCGACAACAAGGTCCTATCACACATTTTCCATCGGAAAATCCGACCGCGTGTACAGGGCATTATGCGAATTAGATGCGGGTTTCCCTGCATCCAATTTGCATGGTATAAGTTTGTGACCGGCTCTCTATGCTCTATTGGGTTGAGGTCAGGACTCTGAAAGGCCAGTCAAGTTCCTCCACCCCAAACTCGCTCATCCATGTCTTTATGGACCTTGCTTTGTGCACTGGTGCGCAGTCATGTTGGAACAGGAAGAGGCCATCCCCAAACTGTTCCCAGAAAGTTGGGAGCATAAAATTGTCCAAAATGTCTTGGTATGCTGACGCCTTAAGAGTTCCCTTCACTGGAACTAAGGGGCCAAGCCCAACCCCTGAAAAACAACCCCTCACCATAAACCCCCCTCCACCAAATGATGTGGAGGGGCGGCCCAATACTTTTGGCATTATAGTGTGGATGATTTGCGAGTTTGGGGTGGAGGAACTGGACTGGCCTGACCTGAGTCCTGACCTCAACCCAATAGAACATAGAGAGCCGGTCCTGACCTCAACCCAACGGAACACCTTTGGAAAGAATTAGAGTTGATACTGTGAACCAGGCCTTCTTGTCCAACATAAGGGCCTGACATCACAAATGCGCTTCTGGAAGAATGGTCAAACATTCCCATAGACACACTCCTAAACCTTGTGGACGGCCTTCCCAGAAGAGGTGAAGCTGTTATAGCTGCAAAGGGTGGGCCAACTCAATATTGAACCCTACGGACTAAGACTGGGATGCCAATAAAGTTCATGTGCCCCAATACTTTTGACAATATAGTGTATATGAGGGTTTACAACCACTTTAAGTCTATACACCCAGGCGCTGTTTAATTTTGGCTTGCAATTGCAGGTCTAAAGAGGATTTACCAAGCTAGGAGCAGCTTTCTTGAAGCTCTTTAAAAGCACTTCAGCTCCAGTCTGGGATTCCAAACCAATGAAAATAGAAACCGCCCGAATGGCCCCCAAACCCGTATCAGTTGGATCAGCATGTGAACAGACTGTTGCAAGACAGACAGGCTGGGCTTGTTAGGCTCTAGGAAACTTCAAGGCCTCTACAATTAAGCCAAGAAAAGGGCGAAACGCATCTGAGGAGTTCGCTGCAGATGGAGCACAGGAGCTGAACCCAACTTTTCCTCGATTTATTCACATTCATGCATCAGGGGAGTTGGTGTCTGTGTACAGACGGCCACCATTTTGTTGAAGTCCAGTCTGGGATTGCTGAATTCAGTTCTTAATAGGAGTACAGGCTGTAACTCTCTATGGATCAGAGAATGAGAACGCTCGTTCTCCTAATTCCATCAACAAGGGACACCGGTGCCTACTCAGCCAGACAATCATCCACAACGAGAAAAGAAAGAGATGGCACGCGGTCTCTGAACATCTTTGCTTTCTTTATTAGTGTTACTAAACCCCAGGGCTTTTTTTTTCTGCAGGAAACGCAGTTGCGGCACCTCCAGCACTGAATGTATGTAATGGCAAGGGGTGTAGCGGTGTGCTGCAGTGGGTTATATTTTTGCAGGAGGGGGGTGGGTCTGTTGTTGCTGGTGGGAGATCTATTCTTGCTGGGGGTGGGTCTTATATTGCTGGGAGGAGTCTAACATTGAGGGAAGGGTTTATTGTTGCTAGCTGCTGGAGGGTCTATTGATGCTGGCTGTGGGGAGATCGGTTGTTGCTGCAGGGGGGTCTATTTTTGCTGAGGAAGATATTTCTCTGTAGGTAGTCCATTGCTGCTGGGGATCTATTGTTGCTGAGGGTGGGTCTTATATTGCTGGGAAGGATCTACTGTTGAGGGAAGGGTTTATCTTTGCTAGCTGCTGGAGGGTCTATTGATGCTGGCTGCAGGGAGATCTGTTGTTGCTGCTGAGGGCCTATTGTAGCTGGGTGGTTCTATTGTTGCTGGCTGAGGGGGATCTATTTTACTGCTTGTTATCATTAACAAGTTCCATACAAATTACTTAGTACCACAAATGTTACATGCTTCTGTATTCTCTAACAGGGGTGGTCCAAGAAGGTCTATAGGGGATGGAACCAAGGAACGGTGCTCAGAGGTGGGTAGGGGGCGGAGACAAGGGGTGACTTGGACAGGGGGAGTTCCTGCACCTATTCTCTGAGAGAAAAAGCCATGCTAAACCCACAACAGTAAAATCAGTCTGTATATGCAGTAAAGCATGCTTGTTATACTCTCTGTGGAACCTAAGGCGTTAATCCTCTACATTGTGTAAAAAAGGTAGTTTGATCCTGTCTTCTCTGATCCTCCCCTTCTTCCCCAGTCCCCAAACCATCTCCCGCTAGAACAGAGGCGCCCTGAACATGCTCAGTTTGGTGTGTATTGCTAGAGAGTTTTTTTGGGGTTTTTTTTCTTGGAAGGGTGCATGTGATGAGCACAGGGCCAATCAGCACTGTCCAAACATAAGGTCAGGGGTTCTGCAACCTCATAGGACAGTCAGAGTAGAATGAAAACTCCTCCTACAAGCTTTAACCAGACACTGATAGAAGTCACAAGACTGCTATATACTGCTGATGAGAAAAGGTATTTAGCAGTTTATATTTACTAAAATAATTTAATTTCCATGTTCTGTGTACTGTGCGAGACCAGATATAGTGAATGCAAGCTCCTGGGTTTAGTAACACTTTAAGACTTCAAGCTTACATTCAAAGCTTGGCAGAGACACTAACGTGTTTCGGCCGACGTCGCCTTAGGAGACCAGATATTGTGAATGCAAGCTCCTGGGCTTAGTAACACTTTAAGACTTCAAGCTTACATTCAAAGCTTGGCAGAGACACTAACGTGTTTCGGCCGACGTCGCCTTATTCATAGCCATCTGGTAACTACTCTAAAATCACATTAAAAAACCCTTGCCCTAAACAATAAAAAAGGACAGGTTTACTCATACACAACTTTACCCAATAAAAACCATTGATAGGTTAAACAGACAATCATCAAATGTAGAAATATATCCTTTACATCCATGTTGGAAAGAACAAATTCATTTTTGTTAGATAGCTGGCAGTAAGGCCACATCAGGCGAAACGCGTTAGCTTCTCTGTCAAGCTTTGAATGTAAGCTTAAGATTTAGTAAATGAGGCATAGAGAATCTGTGACCATAAGCTGACTTTCCTTATTCGTTTGGGAAACTTTCTATGGAGTGCAATGCTCCTGAGTCTTAGATTGGGTCACCCTTCTGAAAGGCTGGGTGCTGCATGCCAGCAGGGACTCATCCTACACCCCACACAAGTCCAAAGAAGAAAGGAAGACTGCACTCCATAAGATTGCCTAATGCGGACAGCTTTCCTGATCTGGACAAAGACAGAGATCCCTGCCTGGGACAGAGTACTCTGGATGCGTTTCACCCACAAGGCTGGGCTTAATCGTAGAGTTGAGCAAGAGTGGACAGATATATACATATAGTTGGTGTTCAATGACACTCATTACTCTACCATGTGGAGGAGGTGAGGAACAGTAACCTCTTCATTGATCTATGCCTGTATTGCGCAATATAAGCACCTTTTTTCAGTATCTGCTGTCTGTCAGCTCCACCGCAGGCTAAAGCCCAATTTATGGGTGTTCCTATGAGCACTTTATCCCCTCCCTGGGGGATTCCACAACGATCTTGTACATAAAAAAGATACTTCTTTAGGAAAGCTGCTCTAAGCTTGCAATGCACCATAAATGTTTGCCG
>JBBGZY010001780.1:0-72500 GCA_037952925.1 Lithobates clamitans
TATACCCAATCCTTTACCCACAGTTGTATTCTAGTCCTGTATCCCGGACTAGGGACAGGAGCATGAGAGGAAATAGAGGATGCAAGCAATTGACGTGGACCATACAGGTAACCTACTGAAAAAAAAAAAAAAAAAATAGTAAAAAAAATAATTAACAAAAAAAAAAAAAATTGATTTATTTTGTAAGAAAAAATTGTATTTATCTTTCCTTTCTAAGTGACAAAATATTTCAACCTCCACAAAATTGTCTAAAATACACTTATATAAAGCTTTCTAACTAAGGTTTCTTTAATCCTTTCCTAAAAGGCAGGAGATATATATATATTATATATATATATATATATATATATATATATATATATACACACATATCTTTTTTTTTCAGCCTTCATTTACATAAAACAAAGTCTGTTCATTTATTTTCAGCGGTGAAGGAGAAAGCTGGCAGGCTTCTAGAATCCCGCTTCTATTAGATGCAACCGACGCCGGCGACGTCCAATAGGGAGCAAGATTAATAATTCATTCGGTTATTTTCTAAAATAAATGTAAAGTCATTATTGCGGGACTTTTCCACGAAAGCTGACCATGATGCATGTCGCAGCGAAATACTTACATAATCATTGACATTGACTAAAGACGGCGAATCCATTAATTTCATCCATAATCTCTTTTACTCCGAAGATTAATTGCGCGGACTTGTTTGAAAGCAAGGCACAGACATTACCAGTGGCCGCCCTGGTTTGCTGTTAATCTTGTTAGACAGAAGGGGGGGGGTGGAGAAAAAAAAAATTGGAAAAACCTCTTAGAAAGCAATACGTTACCCGTTTTATCCATAGTAGACAGAATCAGATATGAGACGTTGTGACGCATTAAAATTAACGTTATTGATCGGGCGCTGTAGCCGACATGAAATTGATGAATATAGGGGATGCTGACTGCCATAATTCCGCTATTTACTGAGTGTGTTCTTAACTTTTTTTTTTCCCCTAAAGTGGATCGCCATCTCCCTGTTAATTGCGGGCATATGACGGGCAGGCCTTCCTTGAGGAGCCCTGGAACATTGACACACGGGGTGTGCCAGGCGTGCCTAGGCACACCCTTATCCAAGGGGTTCAGCAACCCATTGAACACGATCTCCTTATTAATTGCGGGCATATGACGGGTAGGCCTTCCTTGAGGAGCCCTGGAACATTGACACACTGGGTGGGGGGAGGGGAGCATGAATCTGATCTGTATTTTCCTCTTGCAGCAACTGAATATAGGCTTCTCCTCCTCTCCCGCCTGCCCGCATTCAGCTGCCACAGGTTAAAAAAAAAAAAAACAGGGGATTGGTACCAGTATGTTCCACCCCCACCACCCCTAATTCCCCTGTTCTTTTTCTTTATGCGCCCCCCCCCTGCAGCTCTGATGGCTTCCTCTCCTCTCCTCTCTCGCTGGCTGCTGCGGGGAATCATTTAGGATGGAGAGTGGGGAAGGGGCCGGTTATTTGTCATTTATATGCCCTTTTCTTTTCTGAATGAACACAGCGAGTGATCAGTACCGATCACTCCATGTGTTCATTCATAACTGAAGCATAGTCAACTGTGTTTGCTATACTTCAGTTTGTGAATGAACAGGAAGGCGCTCATCACACAGCAGTTCCCATTCGTTCACTATCCAGTGCATCTGAGGCTGCAGAGAAAGGGGAGGGGGGTATGAACACCAGCAAAAAACAATATTAATTGTACTTGTGCAACAGTAGTAAGAAGAGATGGCAAAACTGAAATCCTTGAAGTGTTATTTATTGGTACATCAGAGTGACAATAAAACAATAAAGCTGACGCGTTTCGGCAATAGCCTTAGTCATAATTGTACATGTGCAATATAAGTGTTTATTTATTTTAAAAATGTGTTAACACATTTTCAAATGTTTGTTTACATTTATTAATAAGAGTGTGTGTGTGTGTGTGTGTGTATATATATATAGAGACACACTCACCGGCCATTTTTTTAAGGTACACCTTGCTAGTACTGGGCTGGACCCCCTTTTGCCTTCATTCTTTGTGGCATAGATTCAGCAAGGTGTTGGAAACTAAATATTAAAAATGGTGCTGCGCCAATCCAGAAATAGATAGCAACCGTGCTATGACACTCCCAATATGCGCGAGTATAAGACTAGCCCTATGGGGGCGTGGAGTGTACTAACGGTGAACAAAATAAAAGAAACGCTAAGTGCAGACTGCAGTGGGGTGTATATACTCTCAAAGAGTGGTAAATCAATATACCTAAATCAACTAGTGCATGTAGACTAAACAAACTGCATACAGTATAATAATAAAAAATGCAAAACATTCCAGGCAGACCCAGCCCTGTTTCTGTTGCACGCATCTGACAAATCTCGGAAAGCATACAAACGATCATTAATACCCCACCTACTTGACGCAGCGAAGGCCTGCATTCCCCTGTACTGGAAATCCACACAAGCCCCCCCCCATTAGCTTATGGGTTAGGAAAGTTGAAGAAATCAAAACAATGGAGGATCTAATCCTCTCGGCCCGTCACCAAAATGAACGTTTCACCAAGAAATGGTCCATTTGGAATGTCTTCTTCTTTTCAGCTGAAGGTCAGACACTCCTGGGGAGAGACACGACCGATTAACATAGCTCCACCCACTATACAGATAAGTGTATGTGCCTTTAGATACTGACTGACGCTACCACCTTGTTCTTTGATACGCGGAGGGGGGCGCGCGCGCTGCCTCGGTGTGCTGAGGTTGTCCCAATCCCCTCTCCCCCATGTCCTCCATCCCCCCCTTCCCCTCTATCCCCCATTTTCCCCGCTTTCCTCCTCTCCTTCCTCCTCCTTATTTTCCGCTTTTTGTTCTTACTTAGACCGCGGTGGTTGCAGAGGGTATGGATTGGTGCCCCGTGACCTGCGTGGTCCTTCTCTCTTTCTAAATCGAAAACAGGGGCAAGACTCACGGAACCGCTCGACAGTTCTAGAGCAACCTGGAGCAGGTTGCCATTTAATCTCAACAGGGGTCTTAGCTAGAAATGGTCCTACTATCAGGATCGCTGTACCTCATTTAATGTTGTATCTTTGTTTATTACCAGATAGCTCATGACACGGGACTTCGCTCACCCCATTGTATGATAATGTGTTCATGTATGATCTCGAGATGTTGTGTTTCGTGTGTCTTGTGTCCATTCTTTAAATAAAAAATTTGCAAAAAAAAAATGCAAAACATGCAGTGTACACCAATATATATCGTGCGTATATAAGTATGTAAATTTAAGGAATTAATAAACCCAATCTGAAAAAAGTAGAAATACAAAAGGTACAGTGTTATATTGCACGTCCGAGGGAATCTCAGGACGTACTCAGTAATCTAAAGTGTCCAGTGCAAACAAATCAGTGCTTAAAAATTAGGAAGCACAGAGACATATAAACAATCCAAAAAAAGTGACATGTGCAATAAATATAGTGTCTTCAGTAGCTAATCAGTCCATATAGTGCCAATCGGTGAATACGTGCATACAGCAAGATTTCTCCATAGACCAATCACTCTAATGCCCCGTACACACGGTCGGATTTTCCGACGGAAAATGTGTGATAGGACCTTGTTGTGGGAAATTCCGACCGTGTGTAGGCTCCATCACACATTTTCCATCGGATTTTCCGACACACAAAGTTTGAGAGCAGGCTATAAAATTTTCCGACAACAAAATCCGTTGTCGGAATTTCCGATCGTGTGCACACAAATCCGACGGACAAAGTGCCACGCATGCTCAGAATAAATAAATAAGAGATGAAAGCTATTGGCTACTGCCCCCGTTTATAGTCCCGACGTATGTGTTTTACGTCACCGCGTTCAGAACGATCGGATTTTCCGACAACTTTGTGTGACCGTGTGTATGCAAGACAAGTTTGAGCCAACATCCGTCGGAAAAAATCCATGGATTTTGTTGTCGGAATGTCCGATCAATCTCCGACCGTGTGTACGGGGCATTAGAGGTGGGAGATGTGGAGTGTATAGACCAGAAAGGGATAGTAGATCCTCTTCATGCAGCAATCCAACACTAATGAGCAGTGGCCCCTTACCTCATTATACTGAGGTTACAGCATGAATCAGAAACCGCTCGTACCAGCTCCTAAAAGGTGGGACCTGGATCCTGGACTAGATCTCCAAATGCCTTAGACCCTCAGGGGGAATTCCTGATATGGGGGGGTATCCATGAAAATGGTAAAAATCTTATTATCAATCAATTTTTCACCTCCTCAGGAGATTTACAGCCTTTATGGGGGGGGGGGTCTTCTGAATCCGGAGAGGCTGAACCCGACTATGGGGGGGGGGTCTTCTGAATCAGGAGAGGCTGAACCCGACAGGATGGATGGATGGAGAAGAGAAAAATAAATAAATAAAATAAATAAAAATAAACTTTAAAAGGCGTCCGGAGCGAGGACGAAAAAAGAACCTCTCCCGATTCAGAAGACCCCCCATATAGGCTGTAAATCTCCTGAGGAGGTGAAAAATTGATTGACAATAAGATTTTTACCATTTTCATGGATACCCCCATATCAGGAATTCCCCCTGAGGGTCTAAGGCATTTGGAGATCTAGTCCAGGATCCAGGACCCACCTTTATAGGAGCTGGTACGAGCGGTTTCTGATTCATGCTGTAACCTCAGTATAATGAGGTAAGGGGCCACTGCTTATTAGTGTTGGATTGCTGCATGAAGAGGATCTTCATGATGGGCACAGTGGCTGCGTTTGATGGGCACAGTGGCTGCATTTGATGGGCATAGTGGGAGCATTTGGTGGCACAGTGGCTGCATTTGATGGGCACAGTGGTGGCAAATGATGGGCACAGTGGCTGCGTTTGATGGGCACAGTGGCTGCATTTGATGGGCACAGTGGCAGCAATTGATGGGCACAGTGGCAGCATTTGATGGGCACATTGGCTGCGTTTGATAGGCACAGTGGCTGTGTTTTATGGGCACAGTGAGGCTGCAATTGATGTTTTTTTTTAGTTTGTTTGCTTCCCCCCCTAAAAATTTTGAGCACCAGCCGCCACTGGTCAGCAACAATACTCAGGTAGGTCATGGCATTTAAACGATGCTCAATTGGTACTAAGGGGCCACAAAGTGTGCCAAGAAAATATCCCCCACACCATTACACCACCAGCCTGAACCGTTGATACAAGGCAGGATGGATCCATGCTTTCATGTTGTTTACACCAAATTCTGATCCGGCCATCTGAATGTCGCAGTGAAATCGAGACTCATCAGACCAGGCAACGCTTTTCCAATCTTCTATCCAATCTATTCAGGTAGGTAGAAGAAGGTAGCTAGAAGGAGGTGGGTAGAAGGAGGTGGGTAGAAGGAGGTAGGAGGAAGGAGGTAGGTAGAAGGAGGTGGGTAGAAGGAGGTGGGTAGAAGGAGGTAGGGAGAAGGAGGTGGGTAGAAGGACATGGGTAGAAGGAGGTGGGTAGAAGGAGGTGGGTAGAAGGAGGTAGGTAGAAGAAGGTGGGTAGAAGGAGGTGGGTAGAAGAAGATAGGGAGAAGGAGGTGGGTAGAAGGACATGGGTAGAAGGAGGTGGGTAGAAGGAGGTGGGTAGAAGGAGGTAGGTAGAAGAAGGTGGGTAGAAGGAGGTGGGTAGAAGGAGGTAGGTAGAAGGAGGTAGGTAGAAGAAGGTAGGGAGAAGGAGGTGGGTAGAAGGAGGTAGGGAGAAGGAGGTAGGGAGAAGGAGGTGGGTAGAAGGAGGTTGGGAGAAGGAGGTAGGGAGAAGGAGGTGGGTAGAAGGAGGTAGGAAGAAGGAGGTAGGTAGAAGGAGGCGAGTAGAAGGAGGTGGGTAGAAGGAGGTGGGTAGAAGGAGGTAGGTAGGAGGTGGGTAGAAGCAGGTAGGTAGAAGGAGGTAGGTAGAGGGAGGTGGGTAGAAGGAGGTAGGGAGAAGGAGGTAGGGAGAAGGAGGTAGGGAGAAGGAGGTAGGGAGAAGGAGGTGGGTAGAAGGAGGTGGATAGAAGGAGGTGGGTAGAAGGAGGTAGGTAGAAGGAGGTGGGTAGAAGGAGGTAGGTAGAAGGAGGTGGGTAGAAGGAGGTAGGGAGAAGAAGGTAGGGAGAAGGAGGTAGGGAGAAGGAGGTGGGTAGAAGGAGGTAGGGAGAAGGAGGTAGGGAGAAGGAGGTGGGTAGAAGGAGGTAGGGAGAAGGAGGTGGGTAGAAGGAGGTGGGTAGAAGGAGGTAGGGAGAAGGAGGTGGGTAGAAGGAGGTGGGTAGAAGGAGGTAGGGAGAAGGAGGTGGGTAGAAGGAGGTAGGGAGAAGGAGGTGGGTGGAGGGAGGTAGGTAGAAGGAAGTAGGTAGAAGGAGGTGGATAGAAGGAGGTAGGGAGAAGGAGGTAGGTAGAAGGAGGTGGGTAGAAGGAGGTAGGGAGAAGGAGGTGGGTAGAAGGAGGTAGGGATAAGGAGGTGGGTAGAAGGAGGTAGGGAGAAGGAGGTGGGTAGAAGGAGGTAGGGATAAGGAGGTAGGGAGAAGGAGGTGGGTAGAAGGAGGTAGGGAGAAGGAGGTGGGTAGAAGGAGGTGGGTAGAAGGAGGTAGGGAGAAGGAGATAGGGAGAAGGAGGTAGGTACAAGGAGGTAGGGAGAAGGATGTAAGGAGAAGGAGGTGGGTAGAAGGAGGTAGGTAGAAGGAGGTAGGGAGAAGGAGATAGGGAGAAGGAGGTAGGTAGAAGGAGGTAGGGAGAAGGAGGTGGGTAGAAGGAGGTAGGTAGAAGGAGGTAGGGAGAAGGAGATAGGGAGAAGGAGGTAGGTAGAAGGAGATAGGGAGAAGGAGGTGGGTAGAAGGAGGTAGGGAGAAGGAGGTAGGGAGAAGGAGATAGGGAGAAGGAGGTGGGTAGAAGGAGGTGGGTAGAAGGAGGTAGGGAGAAGGAGGTAGGGAGAAGGAGGTGGGTAGAAGGAGGTAGGTAGAAGGAGGTAGGGAGAAGGAGATAGGGAGAAGGAGGTAGGTAGAAGGAGATAGGGAGAAGGAGGTGGGTAGAAGGAGGTAGGGAGAAGGAGGTGGGTAGAAGGAGGTAGGGAGAAGGAGGTGGGTAGAAGGAGGTAGGGAGAAGGAGGTAGGGAGAAGGAGATAGGGAGAAGGAGGTGGGTAGAAGGAGGTTGGTAGAAGGAGGTAGGGAGAAGGAGGTAGGGAGAAGGAGGTAGGTAGAAGGAGGTAGGTAGAGGATGAGGGAGAAGAGCTTGTTTTCAGCTTTTAATTGTATTCATATAAGCATTCTCCAGTCATTCCCGGATCAATGTATTTATTCACACTAAAAGCCTCTGTCGTTGTTATAAATCTCGCTGTTCGCAGGAAAAGTTCATTCTCGATTCGCGTGACACTGTAAACATAACTGTGCAGCAGAGAAAAATCATTTGTATCGATGGGCCGCCTCCGTATTGTCAGGAGGCTTCCAAAGGCGGCTTAACATGTCGCCAATGGATTGGGATGCTGCGGCCCCTGTGTATTGGGATCAGAGAGGATAAGGAAAGGCCAAGGTTAATGACAATGGTTAACCTATAAATAATAGGAGTATTATTTCAAAGTAAATTAGCAGAGTTCTCAGAAGGAAGCCTCTGTTCCAGTATTGGCTGGGAGCTTCTCTTCAGCTCTTCCATCTCAGCAGAGTCCTCATAGATTACTGTATTTACTCATCAACTTTATAAAATTAAGCCCCAGAGCTTACTTCTTAGCAAACTAAGCTTCAGCGAATCTGCAGCTGATATAATTAGGGATTAGATTTAGAAGTTTATTTTAAAGGATTAGCTCAGCCAAGGGCTGTTCCTCGGGCTAAGGAGGAACTGTAAGTCCCAGCCTTTTTACCTAAAGAGTATTCTGACTTCAGTAGTTGTAATAGTGACTTCTCTATTCCTGCGACTTCTATGCCTGGTCTGAATGTAGCGAAGACAATCACTGCAAAAAGCCTTGGCCTCCATTGGACACTTATGTGCGGCATGTGGGTGTTAAAGCGTTTGTTACCCCAACACTTCATATTCCTGCTGTGCCTGCTGTACCATGTACTTGTATGAGAAAGTATCCTGTCCTCTTTGTATTGCTTCCTTTATGTGAAATCCCTGGTGTTCCTACCAGTCCCTCTGCTTTCCTATTAAAAACTGACCACCAGGGCTGCTGATAAGGCAGTGCACCCAGCCCCCCTGTACTGGGCCCGGTCCCCATAAGTTGAAAAGGGGGGCCCAATCCTCTTCTGCCCCCCCCTGCAGCACTGCCAGCTTCTGCTCCTCTTTCTCCCTCCCACTGCACTGCAGGGGGATTGGTTCTAGCGCATGTGCCCCTTCCATCTGCTGTCCAGGCCCCCCTGTGTGCCCCCTTCCCCCGCAGGGCTTCCAGCTTCCCTCCTCTTCTCTCCCGCGGGCACGCGGTAGGATGTTTCAGGATGGAGGGCAGGGGAAGGGACTGGTAAATATGTAATTTACTGGACACTTCCTTTTCTGAGTAATCAGTACCAATCACTTCTCTGTCAATTCATCACCGAAGCATTGTAAACTGTGTTGTTTACTATGCTTCGGTTTGTGACTGAGCAGGAAGCCTCAGAGGACTTCCTATTCATTCATCTGTGCAGCTGAGGCTGCACAGAAAGGGACTGATAAATCTATGTCCTCAGTCACTTTTGGCCTGGGGGGGGGCTGTCAGGTAGGCTGTATGGAGCCCCAGATTTCTAACAGCAGCCCTGCAGACAACACTAAGCATGGTCAGTTCTCTAGCTATGCTGGGAACTTAGTATCCTCCAATGGTCAGACTTGTCCTGACCCGCCCCCCCACCCGCTGCACAGCCATTTATTGGGAAGCTCAGTGTGCTGCTGCTTCTCCTCCCCTCAGCTCTTATGCAACTGAGAACAGAGGGAATGTGATCACTTATAAAAAAAAAAGGGAAAAAAGGTATTTTTATAGTTTTTTTTTTTATTGTTTATATCTATGCAAAAATGTTTCGCCTTTCATTTCTATTTTAAACTGAATGAGTTGTTTTACAAGGTGATCGTTTACAAGTTACTCCGCACCAAACTCACTTATCCATATCTTTATGGACCTTGCTTTGTGCACTGCTCCTAATCATTTGGTGGAGGGGGGATTATGATGTGGGGGTTGTTTTTCAGGGGTTGGGCTTGACCCCTTAGTTCCAGTGAAGGGAAATCTTAAGGCGTCAGCATACCAAGACATTTTGGACAATTTCATGCTCCCAACTTTGTGGGAACAGTTTGTTGATGGCCGCTTCCTGTTCCAACATGACTGCACACCAGTGCACAAAACAAGGTCCATAAAGACATGGATGAGCGGGTTTGGGGTGGAGGAACTTGACTGGCCTGCATAGAGTCCTGACCTCAGCCCGATAGAACACCTTTGGGATAAATTAGAGCAGAGGCTGCGAGCCAGGCCTTCTCATCCAACATCATTGCCTGACCTCACAAATGCGCTTCTGGAAGAATGATCAAACATTCCTATAGACACACTCCTAAACCTTGTGGACAGCCTTCACAGAAGAGCTGAAGCTGTTATAGCTGCAAAGGGTGGGCCAACTCAATATTGAACCCTACAGACTTAGACTGGGATGCCATTAAAGTTCATGTGTGCAAAAAGGCAGATGTCCCAATACTTTTGACAATATAGTGTTATACATTTGGTAAGTGGTTAAGTCGCCTCCTGGGTTCCTGCTAAAGGCGTGCCTTGTTACGGATGAGCAGTCATACCCAGAGATTTTTTTTCTCAGACAATAGGTGCAGTAACTCCCCTTTTCCCTGCCCCCTACCCACCTCCGAGCACCGCCCCTTGGTTTCATCCCCTACCCACCTCCCAGTACCACCCCTTTTAGACAATACAGAACCAAGTATCATTTTATGGTGCTAAGTAATTTGTATGGAATTTGGTAATGGTATCAAGAAAAGCAGTAAAATAGATCCCCTTCAGCCAGCAACAATAGATCCCCCTAATAACAATGTACCACCCACAAAAAAATCCCCCCCCCCCAGCAACAATAGACTCCCGGCAGCATCAGCAGATCTCCGCACAGCCAGTATTAAAAGACTCTCTGGCAGCCATCAACAATAGACCCCTCCCCCAGCAGTAGATCTCCTTTAGCAACAACTGACCCCCCAGCAACATAAGACCCACCCCCAGCAACAATAGGTCCCCCACCATCAACAACAGACCTCCTCATAACAACAAACCCCCTGCAAAAATAGATCCCCTCCAGCTAGAATAGATCCCCCAGCAGTGAGCATCAATACCCTGCAGCACACCCCAGCACCCCTTGCCATTACATACAGTCAGTCCAGGAGGTGCCGGAACTGCGTCCCCCCACGTTCCCGCTGAAAAAAAGCCCTGGTCTTACCTGAGCAAGCTGTGATAATGGTCTTTCCATGCACGGGAATGAATAAGCTTTGAAGCCCCAACCATATCCTCCACCAACAGAAATGGGAACGTGTAGCTTTGTCAGTTATACACAGGCTACCAGCAAGCACGCAGGCAGAGGGTACCTGATCAAGACGAATAAGGATGTGCCAGAACGTCAAGATGAGCTGAGGTTGTGATGTGCCCATGGTGTACCAAAAGTCATTTTTTGACAAATATGATTTGCCCTGGGCTCTTGTGGTCCCCGTGTACTCTTAGTTTCCCTTTAATGTTACATTGCGAATCTAAGATCTACAAGTAAACACACGGAATCCTATACTGACCTGCTTTCGCCTGCGTTCCCGCGGCCTCCTTTGAATGCTCCCAGGACTGCGGCACAGCGGTAGCACGGTTATTGAATGACAGCATAATTACTAGGGGAGCGTTATCTGGGTCAGGTGGCTATCTAAGAACGCGAAAACAAACAAAAAAAAAACACACAAAAAAAAATACAAATAAATAAATAAAATGGCAGAAGTAGAAGAAAGCGTAGTTGTTGTTTCTTTAAATTGCTTGTCTTGTTTTTACCTTAAGGGGAAGATGGAGGAACAAGATGAAAGATATTTTTCTACACACTTTTCCCCTCGGGCTTGCCTGTCATTGCCGTTATTAATGGCAATTTGTTCTATACGAGCTAACGTCCTTCGTAGTGACTAGAGATTTTTATTTACTCGCCTTGTCGTGCCGCTTATCAATTTCCAATCCGGGCTTTATTTAGTAACACAGGAGCCGCGCACAGCTCAGCCGATGGAGATGGGGGGGAAAAGAGATGACTTTGAGTCCCGTAAATTGTGGTCTAAAGATACTACTGCTACTCTATGAACGTCTGCAGGACATTTCCCAGGAAGAGGTTTTTATTCCCATCAATCGTACTGCCCCTTTAAGAAATTGCTCGGCACAGGGGAGGGCTGGGAGCTTTTGGCCTGGGAGGCAATTACCGCCAGTTGGCCCTTTCATGGTAAGACTGGTTTCCTGTGGGCTAAATGAGCATGAATATGTATAGCAGGATATCTGCGCTAAACCCAAAGGACAAATAAATTAGTGCATATATATATATATATAAAAGTATATATTATATATAGTAAATATATGTATAAAAAACGGTGCTGCATCTAAAAAAAACCCTGAATATTCAGTCCACAAATGTGTACAACAAGTAAAAATGTGCAACCAAAAAGCGGGCATATACAGTGCCTTGCAAAAATATTCACCCCCCTTGTCATTTTTCGTGTTTTGTTGCTTCACAACCTGGAATTAACATGGATTGATAATTTACAGAACATGCCCACAACTTTGAATATTTTTTTTTTTTTTTTTTTATTGTGAAGCGTCAATAGTTTGTAGAGCCACTTTGTGTGGCAATCACAATCACAGCTCCAAGTCGCTTTGGATAAGTCTCTATGAGCTTGCCACATCTTACCACTGGGATTTTTGCCCATTCCTCTTTGCAAAACTGCTCCAGCTCCTTCAAGTTGGATGGTTTGCACTTGTGAACAGCAATCTTAAAGTCTGACCACAGATTTTCTATTGGATTGAGGTCTGGGCTTTGACTAGGCCATTCCAACACATTTACATGTTTCCCCTTAAACCAGTGATCTCCAACTTTTTCGGCCCCAAGGACCGACGTTGTGGAATAAAAGCGTGCCAAGGAACGGGTGGGGTTTATGCAGCTTTTCGTGGGCAATTTGACGGGGAAAATGGCTGGTGTTAGCGCTTCAATTATCACAGCACCATGGCTGATGTGGTGTCAGGATGATTGAAGCACATTATTTCTGTCAATACATTGTAATATAAAATTAAATACCAGTACTTCAGTTCACCATAATGCGGAATCTGCCACCAGATGCAGTGTCAATTGCCACCTTGCCTGCCACCAGATTTGGTTTTACACTTTCCACGTCGCCTGCCACCATATGTGGATTGCCACCTGCCACCAGATGTGGCTTGCCTCCTGCCACCAGATATGGTTTGCCTCCTGCCACCACCCACAAGATTTGGTTTGTCTCCTGCCACAAGATGTCGCTTGCTCCTGCCACCAGATGTGGTTTGCCTCCTGCCACCAGATGTGGTTTGTCTCCTGCCACCAGATGTGGTTTGCCACCTGCCATGGTGGCAGCACATGCCAGTGAGGGAGAACAGCGGTGATGCGGGGCCGGTGGTGAGAGATGAGCTATCTCTCTGCTGTCCTGCCTCACCTCCAGCAGTGAAGTGGCCCCACTGCCAGGGCGGAAGAGTGGTGATCCGAGCAGGCATTGAGAGATGATCTCATCTCTCTGCTCCCCCGCCTCACCGCAGTGTAGCGGCCCCACTGTGTGGGTGGAAGAGCGGTGTTCCGAGCGGGCGATGATCTCATCTCTCTGCTCCCCCACCTCACCACAGTTTGGCGGCCCCGCTGTGTGGGTGGAAGAGTGGTGTTCCGAGCGGGCGATGAGAGATGATCTCATTTCTCTCATCTCTCTGCTCCCCCACCTCACCACAGTGTAGCGGCCCCGCTGTGTGGGCGGAAGAGCGGTGTTCTGGGCAGACGGTGAAAGATGTCATCTCTCTGCTTGCCTGCCGTCGCACGTCAGACAGTGCAGCCTTCGCGGCCCGGGTGCAAACAAGCCACGGCCTGGCAGTAGGCCACGGCCCAGGGGTTGGGGAACCCTGCCCTAAACCACTCTAGTGTTTTTTAGCAGTGTGTTTGGGCTCATTGTCCTTCTGGAAGGTGAACCTCCGTCCTAGCCTCGAATCACACACAAAGTGGTACAGGTTTTGCTCAAGAATATCCCTGTATTCAGCACCATCCATCTTTTCCTCAACCCTGACCAGTTTCCCAATCCCGACTGCTGAAAAACATCCCCACAGCATGATGCTGCCACCACCATGTTTCACTGTGGGGATGGTGTTCTTTGGGTGATGTGATGTGTTGGGTTTGCGCCAGACATAGCGTTTTCTTTGATGGCCAAAAAGTTAAATTTTAGTCTCATCAGACCAGAGAACCTTCCTCCATACATTTTGGGAGTCTCCCACATGCCTTTTTGCAAATTCAAAACGTGCCATTTTGTTTTTTGCTGAAAGTAATTGCTTTCTTCTGGCCACTCTGCCATAAAGCCCAACTCTATGGAGCGTACGGCTTATTGTCGTCCTATGTACAGATACTCCAGTCTCTGCTGTGGAACTCTGCATCTCCTCCAGGGTTACCTTAGGTCTCTGTGCTGCCTCTCTGATTAATGCCCTCCTTGCCCGGTCCGTGAGTTTTGGTGTGCGGCCGTCTCTTGGCATGTTTGCTGTTGTGCCATGTTCTTTACGGGTTATGATAGATTTGATGGTGCTCCTAGGGATCATGAAAGATTTGGATATTTTTTTATAACCCAACCCTGACTTGTACTTCTCAACAACATTGTCCCTTACTTGTTTGGAGAGTTCCTTGGTCTTCATGGTAGTGTTTGGTTAGTGGTGCCTCTTGCTTAGGTGTTGCAGCCTCTGGGGCCTTTCAAAACGGTGTTTATATGTAATGACAGATCATGTGACACTTAGATTGCACATAGGTGGACATCATTTCACTAATTATGTGACTTCTGAGGGTAATTGGTTGCACCAGAGCTTTTTATGGGATGGGCTCCATAACAAAGGGGGTGAATACATACGCACATGCCAATTATCAGTTTTTTATTTCTGAAAAATAGTTTTATGTATATATTTTTCTAATTTTACTTCACCAACTTAGACTATTGTGTTCTGATCCATCACATATAATTCAGATTAAAAAAAAACATTGAACTAAAGGCTTTAAGGTAACAAAATAGGTAAAAAGCCAATGGGGGGTGAATACTTTTGCAAGGCACTGTATGAATGCCAACATGTGCTGTGATTAGTTGATGTGCTACCGTGTTTCCCCGAAAATAAGCCCGGGTCTTATATTAATTTTGGCAACAAAAGACACAGTAGGGCTTATTTTCGGGGTAGGTCTTAACATGTAAAGTGTTGTCTTCTCTCCCTCCTCTCTCTACCTGCCTGACACGAATCCCCAGTGTGAACTGAGTTAATATGCTTATAAAATCCTATAATCCACTCTATTACAGTAGTATCTAATGTAAAATGTGTGTTTCTGTAATATAATTGTGCCAAATACCTTCGTTATAGCGCCGTTGTGCGCTTCTGTGACCTCTCTTCCCCGCAATTATATTACAGAAAACACACACATTGAACATTATATACTACTGTAATAGAGTGGATTATCGGATGTTACAAACATTTTAAACCATCCCTCCTCCTGTAGCGTTTTTTTTTTTCTGCTGTGATGCTCCTCACAGAGCCTTTAGCAAGATAAACTCCTCCAAGCGGATGTGTTATGTGATGTGATTCCACCCACTTTTACAACTCTTCAGCATCCCTCACTAAACTGTGCACTGTAAACGAATTGGATATTTTTATTTTTTTTTCTCAGCACCTACTGTATATCTGCTGTGTTCATCTTTCACTTCCTCCTCCCTGGCCGTGGCCCATGGCATCATTTCCTGTTTGCAATGCCTTCTGGGAAGAGGCGGCAACTACTTCTGACACTGCCGTTGCTATGGAAACCTGACCTGAAACCTATTACACTGCTTGTGCTGCACTGAGCATGTGCGAGATCTGCAAGGATGAGATCCAGGAAGAAATACAGTCTGGCTTCAGATGCCCACACTTAAGATGGCCACGGCCTGCTGTAAGTTTATAAAATAACAAACTACTGCTATAAACGAACAAAACGGACCTTAGTTTACAGACTAACTTTACTAGAATACATTAAGCTTGTGTATTATAGGGGTATTTTTATTTAAAAAGTATAATTTCGGCCGGAACACCACTTTAAGCTTTGACAATAAAATTTAGAAGCTGGTTGGCTTCTATGCAGAGCTGCAAAAAATTTTGCGCGCTGGAGTTTTAGTAAATCCCCCTCAAAGGTGTCTATTTATAGAAAATTCACTGGGCAATGTTACATAGTTACATAGTAGGTGAGGTCGAAAAAAGACACAAGTCCATCAAGTCCAACCTATGTGTGTGATTGTGTGTCAGTATTACATTGTATATCCCTGTATGTTGAGGTCATTCAGGTGCTTATCTAATAGTTTTTTGAAACTATCAATGCTCCCCGCTGAGACCACCGCCTGTGAAAGGGAACTCCACATTTATAACGCAAAAAATAAAAACCGCAGAGGTGATGAAATACCACCAAAAGAAAGCTCTATTTGTGGGGAAAAAAAGGACGTAAATTTTGTTTGGGTACAGTGTGGCACGACTGCACAATTGTCAGTTAACCACTTCCGGACCGCCGCACGCCGATATACGTGCTTACTTTGAAGGGGAATATCATTGTTATGGTAGCAGCTAGCGGCCATAACCCCGGTATCCTCTTCTTCAGCGGGAGGTCCGGTTTTCGGTAATAGGGGTCTCTGCGGCGGATTCGCCTCAAGATCACTTTTATCGGCGGCGGGAGAGGGCCCCCCCTCCCGCCGTGCTCTGGTGCCCTCCGCCGCTTACCGGAGCCGCCGGCAGCGGCGGAGGCGATCGGATCTTCATCCTTGCTGGGCATGGAGACGAGTGAGGAGAAAATGACCCCCACCCATCTCCATAACATTGCAGGGCGGAAGCGACGTCAAACCGTCAGTTCCACCTATAGCTCTTACAGGGCTATTTTAAAAAAAAAAAAAAAATTTTTTTAATGACAAATTTTTATTTTTTATCTTTTTTTATTGTATTTTAGTGTAAATGTTAGATGTGAGGTCTTTTTGACCCCCAGATCTCATATTTAAGAGTTCCTGTCATGCTTTTTTTTCTATTACAAGGGATGTTTACATTCCTTGTAATAGGAATAAAAGTGACACAATTTTTTTTTTTAAACGTGTAAAAATAAAAAATCAACAAGAAAAAATAAATAGATTTTTAAACGTGCCCCATCCCGCCAAACTCGCGTGCAGAAGCGAACGCATACGCGAGTAGCGCCCGCATATGAAAACGGTGTTCAAACCACACATGTGAGGTATCGCCGCAATCGGTAGAGTGAAAGCAATAATTCTATCCCTAGACCTCCTCTGTAACTCAAAACATGCAACCTGTAGAATTTTTTTTATATGTCGTCTACGGAGATTTTTAAGGGTAAAAGTTTGTCGCCATTCCACAAACGGGCGCAATTTTGAAGCGTGATATATTGGGTATCAAATTACTCGGCGTAACATTATCTTTTACAATTTAAAAAAAAATTGGGCTAACTTTACTGTTGTCTTATTTTTTTAATTCAAAAATGTGTATATTTAAAAAAAAAAGTGTGCTTGTAAGACAGCTCCGTAAATACTGTGTGACAGAAAGTATTGCAACAACCGCCATTTTATTCTCTAGGGTGTTAGAAAAAAATATATATAATGTTTGGGAGTTCTAAGTCATTTAATAGCAAAAAAAAAACAGTTTTTAACTTGTAAACAACAAATCTCAGAAAGAGTCTTGGTCCTTAACCACTTACCGACCGCCGCATGACGATGTACGTCCAAACTTTGAACGGGGATATACCCCGGTATCCCCGTTTTCGTGCGGCGGCTGGCTTTCAGATAAAAGTGGTCCCTGCGGTGGATTCGCCGCGAGATCACTTTTATCGGTGGTGGGAGAGGGCCCCCCCCTCCCGCCGCGATCCGGTGCCCTCCGACGCTTACCGGAGCCGTCGGTAGCGACGGAGGAGATCGCATCTGTCTCCATCCTGTGCCTGGAGACGAGTGAGGCTAAGATGGCGCCCACTCGTCTCCATGACACTGCTGGGCGGAAGCGACGTCAAAACGTCACTTCCATCCACGTCTCTTACAGGCACATTTTTTCAAATGTCATTTTTTTAAATTACTTTTTTTTTTTTTTTATTGCATTTTAGTGTAAATATGAGATCTGAGGTCTTTTTGACCCCAGATCTCATATTTAAGAGGTCCTGTCATGCTTTTTTCTATTACAAGGGATGTTTACATTCCTTGTAATAGGAATAAAAGTGACACAATTTTTTTTTTTTTTTTTACAGTGTAAAAATAAATAAAATAATGTAAAATAAATAATAAAAATAACATTTTTTTTTTTAAAACCCCCCGTCCCGACAAGCTCGCGCGCAGAAGCGAACGCATACGCGAGTAGCGCCCGCATACGAAAACAGTAGTCAAACCACACATGTGAGGTATCGCCGCGACCGGTAGAGCGAGAGCAATAATTCTAGCCCTAGACCTCCTCTGTACCGCAAAATATGCAACCTGTAGAATTTTTTAAATGTCGCCTATGGAGATTTTTGAGGGTAAAAGTTTGACGCCATTCCACGAGCGGGCGCAATTTTCAAGCGTGACATGTTGGGTATCAATTTTCTTGGCGTAACATTATATTTCACAATATAAAAAAAAAATTGGGCTAACTTTACTGTTGTCTTATTTTTTTTATTCAAAAAAGTGAATTTTTTCCAAAAAAAAGTGCGCTTTTAAGACCGCTGCGCAAATACGGTGCAAAAAAAAGTATTGCAACGACCGCCATTTTATTCTCTAGGGTGTTAGAAGAAAAAAACATATATAATGATTGGGGGTTCTAAGTAATTTTCTAGCAAAAAAACCTGTTTTAAACATGTAAACACCTAAAATCCAAAACGAGGCTGGTCCTTAAGTGGTTAAGCGGTTAACACTGCCCTTCCATAACTATATGTCTCAATGGCCAGCCTCCGTATTGTCAAGATGTTTCCAAAAGCAGCTTAACTTTGCTGCCAGTGGATTGGGATGCTGCAGCTCCTGTGTATTGGGATCAGAGAGAATAAGCTAAGGCCAATGGTTAACCTTTAAATAATAAGAGTATTATTTCAGTTTCAATTAGCAGCACTCTCAGAAGGAAACCTATGTTATAATATGGCTTGTGTCATCCCTTCAGCTCTTTCCTTTCTGTAATAATTATGCTATAGGTACAGTACAGTAAGCAGGGTCACCCTTGGACAAGATTTTTGTTACTGGCAGGATCATCAGGTGAAATAAGGGTAAAAAAAATAAAATAAAAGCTGTAAACAAAGAAAACTAATGCAGCCATCACATCTAAGGACTGGTAAGCTGCAGATTCTCTTCTTGGGTTTAGATATATTTTAGCTACTATCTGCCCAAGCCAATTCTGACAATTCTGTCATACATGTAAAAATCTGCATTTTTTTGCTAGAAAATTACTTAGAACCCCCAAACATTATATATATATATTTTTAAGCAGAGGCCTTAGAGAATAAAATGCTGGGTGTTGTAATTTTTGTCACTCGGTAGTTGCGTAACGGTTTTCCAAATGCAGATTTATTGAATGTTATTGAACACAAACATAATATAATACTCTTCTTTTATTTTTCAGTTACACTGAGTAAATTGATACCAAAAACATGTTATGCTTTGAAATTGTGCACCCCCTGTGGAACAGCAACAAACTACTGTATAGACATGTGCAATTCGTTTTGTTCCAAATTCGTTTTTCAGCAAATTTCGACAAATTTGTTCATTTAGAAATATCGGACCCTCTTGTTGTTGCACTGCTGCTGGCCTCTACTTCCCGCCACACTGGTTGCTAGGATCGCCTAGCGTCCAGCAACCAGTGACGTCACATCCGAGGAGGAGAGCGAGGCCCCAGCATTCAGAGCAGAGGAGAATTTAACTTCTTCCTCCTCCGCGCCTAGTGAATGTTGGCTCCACCCACCTCCTCCCTCCATCTTCTCCAGTGCGGCATGAGGGAAGGGAACTGTGCCAGGAATTTAGAGCAGAGCATGTCTGAAGAGCTGCCAAGCCCTCACTGACCTCCTGAGCTTTGAGTACTGTGGAACAATCTACTAATAAAATATTACAGTCGAAGCACAGAAATAGCAGTTCATAACCCATTGATTCCCATGACCTCAAGGAATACGAGAATGAATTACTTTATTGTACCTGGCCTGCAGCTACAGAGGTTAGTGAAGGCTCATTTCAAAGCTTATATTCAGCCACTTAAAAAAATAAGCACATAGGTATAGCCTGCCCATATGTTCTGTTTAACCTGTCTATCGGTTGAGAGATATTTTACATATTATTTAACTCAGTCTCCAGCGTATTCTTCCTAGTGACCCTGGTGTGGCAGTCTTTTTGCAGGATAGATAGGTATTAATGGAGAGGTGGAGTCGTTGCCATAGGAACATTTGTAAAGAGGGAGGAGTTAGTAAGATGACCACGCCTATGTGGGGGGGATGCCAGAAATATTTTTGCGCCCAGGCATCTGTGACCCTAAGATTGGCCCTGGTCACCATAGTGACACTGTACTGCTCTGGGGAGGTGATCTGATTTTTTCAGTGTGATTGCTGATTACAGGGATGATCTGATCACTGTTGTAAACAATCATTTTTATGAATGGCACCCATTCATGTGCCATTATGTATTATTGTGATTGGTCACAGTGATCACATGGTACAGGGGTCAATCACAGCAGGCCTGTATCATGTGATAGCTGTGGCCAACCACAGCTATCACATGATACAGGCCTGCTGTGATTGACCCCTGTACCATGTGATCACTGTGACCAAGCACAGAGATCACAATAGTACACAATGGATGGCTATGAATGAAAGCCATGGCCTGTGATGGCTGTAATTGGTCACACCATTGCTCTTCCTCAGAACGGAGGACAACAGAGCAGGTATACTTTTTGCATATCCCTTACAGAACAAGTCCCGTTGAAATGTGACTAACTACTTCTAGCTATACCATGACCTGGATAAATGAGAACCTTCTTACGTACAGCGACCATTATATAACCTAGTCCAGCTGTTCCAAGAATAAAACCTGTTACGTCAATGCCTTCTAGTCATTGGATTCTTGTCCATGTGGATGAACATTGGCTCAGCCCACAAGATTGCTGCGGCCCCGTATACGAACCAATATGCATATGTAAAAATGGTTGAACATTGGCTTATTTAACAAAAATGTCTACTTTTAGTATCCTGCCTATGACAGGCATCTCTTTAAATAGACCAAGCCACAGACACGTACAGTTTTTCTTCAAGCAATAACTCCGCAGCATCAAGATGTAGGTCACATTTGTGAGAGTCACCTTTCACAGGGGGACGATGCTAATGCTTTGTAGAAAATCTAGTTCATGATTCCGGTAGACACTAACTAATGGAGCGTACTGCTGTATCCAGGAGGGGAGGGATTGTGTGTTTTTTTTTGTTTTTTTTTTTATGTAACCGCCGAACATGTCTAAGACTGCTGAGCCCTTCGCTTGGCCTAATAAAAGGGACTGTTGAACATGACTTTTTTTTTTGCAAAACAAAATTGTCTCTTCTCCGACCGGCTATTCCCTCGTTGTCATTTTTAAGATGACAGAAAATTTGCAGACGTGCTTTCAGGAGAAGTTAATATCTCTCTATATCTAAGGCTCTTTTATTGCCACGCTATATATAAAGAGGGAGGTTTATTGCTTTGGAAGAGAGAGTGCCAGGTCTCATTGACTAGTAATGGTATTTGTATAGAAATATAGCTTGACTGCTTGCTGCTTTGGAAAATATTGATAGTTAAATGTAAATGCCGGTCAGACATAAAAAATGTGGCTATAAAAATGACTTGGGGGGGCGCTGATTTTGCTCCCTGAAGATGCTGGTATTCTTACCTTTCGGAGTGGCTCTGGATCTGGCTGTTCAGGCCCTTGTGTTCCCTGATTCCAGCTCCGTCCCCCTTTCTGAGCCAGCTCAGCATCACCAACACTGGAACAAGTGATGGAGAATGCACAGCACAGAATCATGTAACAAGCTGCTGTAGCCTCATGTCATGGTCTAGCCTGCAGATTTTAGTTTGTGAAATACTTATCTCCTTGCTGCAGTAGTTCTACTAGATCTTTGACTCCATTCAGATGTGTTGCTGGTAAAGCGCTACCCTCTAAGGAGCCCCTGAGTTTTTGGGTCCCGCTATTCCTGCACAGCCAGACAACACACATTTTCCAACTTGCATTCAAAGTCAGTAACCAGTCCATGGGCTTGTTTTTGTTGTTTTGTTTGTGGGTAAACAACTTGGATAGGGTCTAGGGGTATATGGGATGCCCAATTTAACTTGAAACACAACTTGGAGGACAAAAACTTCCTAATTCTGTACAAAAAAACACAAAGATGTATCCTGGACTTTCTCTGTAAGGAGCACTTGGTCCCCTTTAAACAAACCTCTTCAGACCCCAGCTAGAAAACTGCCCATCCACCTGGTGGTCTCAAAGAGTATCCCAGAGCAAGAGATTCCAGAACAGACTTGTTCTTCAGCACTGTGCCAGGGAGAACTGGGTGGGTATGTCACCTAGAGGCCCTCTCCATTATAGGCCCTGGGGCTCTAGAAGTACTCACGATGTCCTTGTCCTGCAGCTGTAGGTGAAACTGCTTTCAGTTGGTCAATTGAAGATTGGAAAAACATAGCCTGGTGTGATGAGTCTTGATTTTAGCTGTGATATTCTGATGGTAGGGTCAGAACATGGATCCATCCTACCTTGTTCAATGGTTCAGGCTGGTGGTGGTGGTGTAATGGTGGGGGGATATTTTCTTGGCACACTTTGGGCCCCTTAGTACCAATTGAACATCTTTAAATGCCACGGCCTACCTGAGTATTGTTGGTCACCATGTCCATCCCTTTATGACAACAGTGTACCCATCTTCTAATAGCTACTTCCAGCAGGATAATGCACCATGTCACAAAGCAAAAATCATCTCAAACTGTTTTTTTGAACATGACAATGTGGTCACTGTACTCCAATGGCCTCCACAACCACCAGATCTCAATACAATAAAGCACTTTTGGGATGTGGTAGAACAGCAGATTCGCATCATGTATGTGCAGCTGACAAATCTGCAGCACCTCCTTGATTCTTTAGTGTCAATATGGAGCAATATCTCTGAGGAATGTTTCCAACGCCTTGTTGAATCTATGCTGCAAAGAATTAAAGCGGAGTTCCAGTCACCTGTGGAAATAATAGAAGTCAGCAGCTACAAAAACTGACTTTTAAAAAACAGCCACTCACCTGTCCCACGATCCAGCGGCGTGCTCACTCGAGTTGGTCTCACCCGCTGTCTTCTTTCACTGGGCTAGTTTCTTCCTTGGCTATGTAGGCTGTCCATCCCCGGTGGACTGCAGGGCAGTGGAATCCCTCTTTCAGCTTCCTTCTTCCCCAGCTGCAGACCCCCCCCTTCTCCGGGGCCCCCTCCCGGGCTACACGCATCAGCACTTCAGCACTCCCTCTTCCACCTGACTCTTCCACTGGCAAGGCTCCAAAATATTTATGGGCTGGTTCAGCCACCCTGCCAGGCCTCCTACCTGGCCAGATTCCCATAAATATTCAGATCATCACTTTCTGGCCTCCGCCCGCTAGTTTCTAGAAACTTCTCCAAGCTTATAGAACCAGAGGGGGGGTGCCAGAGGCCTGACCTGTAGAGCCTGTAGAGCCCTCCAGCCTGACCTAAAGTAAACCCTCTGACTCACACCCTGGCTTCTAACAAGCCTCTATCTACACTATACAACTATATACACAAGAGGGCGCTACGCTGGCTTCTCTGTTCACCTATGGGTGTCGCCTGGTCTACAGTGGATTTATATCCTTTTCACTTCACTACCTGGGCCATCTCCCAGTCTACTTCCCTATATATAGACATGCTCAGTGCAGCCCAAGTTGCCTGAGCGACATCCCAACTTGTTTGCCTACTGTTATGTGTATTCTGTGTCTGTCTTCCCCTGTACCAACCCATGCTTCGTCTACCGCCTGTGCTTCCTGGCCGCATTTTTACCTAAACTGCATGCTTACAGTGACTATTGGCTAAGCATTGCCATTATGTGTTTAACTTGCCTTAGGTTTACTAATACTTTAAAGCTTTTCAAATACTTTGTGAATGCCTCTTGAACATGAAGCTCTTCACACTAGAAAAATCTAAAACATACCCATGCATACTTAATGCTTTAATATCAACATTTTTAGGCAGAAATTGTGCTTCCATCACTTAAGATAAAAAGGACAGATCATAAACACTTCACATGCAAAAGACATATTTTTCTACAACCATCAACAAGTCATTCAACAATTACATAACCTTGAAAATGTATTAAACCATGAATGATAACACTCATAACAAGTGCTCAGCCATCAGCTTAAGCAATCCAAGGCTAATATTTCAAAGTTTAATGCTATTAAGCCTTATCCACCTACAAAGCAAAATAAGCAACTGTATTCCCATGTTGGCCTGTGACAGCTCAAGAATAAAAGAAAACATTTTTTTGGGTGGGTTGCTTGTTGAAGTCCCTAAAGAAAATCTGCTCCACAGACTAAGAGACTTACCAACTTTCCTGCTTTTTTGCTTTTTCGTTTTTACTGGTACAGTCCTTTTTTTTAGTGAGTTGTCTTGGGATGGCTATGTCTCAGGCTATGTCCTGGGATCATGAGATACCTCCCAACATTTTCAGAAAAGTCCTACTGCTAGATTGCAGGCAAGGGGAGTGAGCTCCACCTTTTCTCCTAGTAATGAATAATGGCACACTGGTTTGTAGAGTTTGAACAGGAGAGCCCTGCTGGTGGATACTCAAACCTCACCCACTAGTGTGACATTATTCATTTTTTAATTACTTGTAAACAGAGCTGGCGGAGAAAGTCTTCAACCACTCACTTCCTTTGCCAGGCTTTTTATTAGTGGAAGTCCTCCTTTTCCAGCTTTGTTCACGAGTTACAGCCGCAAGCGGTAAGCAGTTGTGTTATTAGATGTGGGTAATGATGTATATAGGGGAAAGGAGGGTGGGTGGTCCACACTCGGTAACATACTTGAAGGGTGCTACAGAGCTGAGGTAAGTAGAGAGTGGGGTATTTGGAATGCAAGGGTTAACCAGGATTGAGAGGGTAAAAAAATAACAAGGGGGTGCAGATGTAAACAGAGACGGGGGATTGCCATGAAAAAATGAGTGGGAAGGGGGTGTGGAGGTGAATAGAGAAGATAGTTTGGGTTGCAGAGGTTAGAAGGGGGTATTTAGGTTACAAAGATGAGCAGAGGGGTGGGATTGGGATGCAGAGTTTAGCAGAGATGGGGTAGCTTTGCAGAGGGGGGGGGGCTCTAGGGGTCAGTGCAAATAACCACATTACATTGGTGTCCAATTATCCAATTATCGGTGGTCAGTGTAGAATCATCTTTTCATTGGTAGCCCAATCTTCTGATTACATTGGTGACTAGTGTAAATCTTCCCATTACATTGATCATCAGTAAATTACCTCATTATATTGGTGGTCTATGTAAAACCCCTAATATTTTGGTGGTCAGTGTAACCCCTCCCCCCAACTTCAATACATTGGTATCAGTGCAGAATGTCCCCATTACATTTGTGGTCAGTATAAATTCCCCACTACATTGGTGGTCAATGTAAACCCAACCCTTACATTGGTGGTTAATGTAAAACCCCCATTACACTGGTGGTTAGTGTGAATGGCCTATTACATTGACTGTGATGGTAAATTCCCCATTACATTGGTGGTCAGTGTAAATTCCTTATTGCATTGGTGGTCAGTATAAATACCCCGTTACATTGGTGGTCAGTGTAAATGCACCATTACATTGGTGTCAGTGTAGAAATCCCTCGCTTTCATCTGTGGTCATTGTGGAAATGTCCGCTTACATTGGGGGTCAGTGTAAAACCCCCATTACATTGGCGGTCAGCATAAATGCCCCCCAGTACATTGGTGTTCAGTGTAGAAATCCCTCGCTTTCATCGGTGGTCATTGTAGAAATGCCCACTTACATTGGTGGTCAGTGTATATCTCCAATTACATTGGTGGCCTGTGTAAATTCCCTATTACGTTGGTGTTCTGTGTAGAATCCCCATTACATACAGTTGTGCTCATAAGTTTACATATCCTGGCAGAATTTATGATTTCTTGGCCATTTTTCAGAGAATATAAATGATAACACAAAAACTTTTCTTTCACTCATGGTTAGTGTTTGGCTGAAGCCATTTATTATCAATCAACTGTGTTTACTCTTTTTTACACCAAACAGCACAGAGATAAGCCTCAAACCTTCTGGCACAAAGTCATTTGGCGTGATGAGACCAAAATTGAGTCAACAAGGCCTATGATGAAAGGTACACCATTCCTACTGTGAAACACGGAGGTGGATTGCTGATGTTTTGGGGATGTGTGAGCTACAAAGGCACAGGAAATTTTGTAAAAATTGGTGGCAAGATGAATGCAGTATGTTATCAAAAAATACTGGAGCAACATTTGCATTCATCAGCCAGGAAGCTGCGCATGGGACATACTTGGACATTCCAACATGACAATGATCCAGAACACAAGGCCAAGTCGACCTGCCGTTGGCTACAGCAGAATAAAGTGAAGGTTATGGAGTGGCCATCTCAGTCTCCTGACCACAATATTACTGAGCCACTCTGGGGAGATCTTAAACATGCAGTTCATGCAAGACAGACCAAGAATTTACAGGAACTGGAGGCTTTTTGCCAAGAGGACTGGGCAGCTTTACCACCTGAGAAGATAAAGAGCCTCATCCACAAATACCACAAAAGACTTCAAGCTGTCATTGATGTTGAAGGGCGCAATACACGGTATTAAGAACTGGGGTATGTAAACTTTTGATCAGGGTCATTTGGGTAGTTTCTGTTGTCATTATGATTTAAAAAGAGTAATCACAGTTGATTGATTATATATGGCTTCAACCAAACACTAACCGTGAGTGAAAGAAATGTTTTTGTGTTATCATTCATATCCTCTGGAAAATGGCCAAAAATTATATATTCTGCTAGGGTATGTAAACTTATAAGCACAACTTTACATCCTCCTGTATATACAGTATTTAAAGCGGTAGTAAACCACACCAATTTTTATTTTTTTTAAACCCTGCAAGGTAAAGTCATAATGTAGTATGTATTATGAAATACTTACCTTAGAATGAAACCCTCCATCTCCACGCTCTCACAGCTGACAGGCGCTTCCATCTTCACCCGGTCTTCGTTCCTGGTTCGCGTCCTCCGGCAGTCTGATTGGCCACTGCTCGATGACGTCACTCCCGCACATACGCACGGGAGTCACGGACTGTGGCACAGAGTTCTGAAGGAATGGCAGGGGTAATACCGTCCCTTCAGAGCGCATTGCGCCTGTGACGTCACCAGCTACATCCAGTGTGAATATCTCCTAAACCGTGTATGTTTAGGAGATATTCACTGTACCTACAGATAAGCCTTATTATGGGCTTACCTGTAGGTACAAGTGCCAAAAAAGGGTTTACTTCCACTTTAAAATTAAATTGTACAATAGGGTAATGATATGGCTCTTGCAGAACTGCACCCCTTTGAATAAAGCACATTCCCTACCTACAATGGCTTGTTGCTTGTAAAGAGAAAAAAGGTTTCCCTGGAAAGAGGACAGCAAATCATCAATGGGCCACCATATCTAAGAAATTGTAAGCCGTAATGTATAGATTTTTTTTTTTTTTTTTTTTAGGTTTAAATACACGATTTAAAAAAAATATAATGTAAGATATAGCTTAGGACTCAAGACCTATCCCAACCCTGATGTAACCCTAAGCTTTTCCACCAAGGAGGTCCCCCGCTGGGTCAGGTGGTCCCATCTCATTGGGAGTACTCTTTACAATTTGGCTATAATACCAGTTCCCAGGATAGGCATTCAATCCTGGGATCCTGGGATACTTAAAAAAAAAAAAAGTCCCATCCTTTCAGCATTCTGTATCTAAACAACCAGAAAGTGCTCTCGTGAGCTGCGTGCCGCAATTAGTCACATCAAAACGCATTGTGATGCACGTAATGATAAGCAGGCTACAAAACAAGAGGTATCGCTGTGCACAAGAGATTGCTGGGGAATGATCTAATTATACTTCTAAGCGTTCAGATAGCCGGCACAATGAATCAATTAAAAATTCTATTTCCAGAAGTGGAATATTCAAGAGAGATCTTTAATCAAGCGTTGAATTCAAAAAAGAAAGGAGGAAAAATAAAAGGGGTCAGAACAAACGGGTCTGCTCAGTACTACAGCGAGCATAAGTGCATGTTGCTCCGATGACGATGGGATCTGGGTGAACCATATGCCGGTGACCTACAACAAACAACTGACCAGTGCCGACACCCCTGGGCGACCCGATACAAGAAGCGTTTTCACACATAAGAATGGTGCAAGCTTGTCGGATACAACGATGCATGTTTTTTGGCCATGGATGTCCTTCCAGAACTGGAAGCCCATGCTGTAGCCATCTTTTGGCCAGAGCACAAGCAGGAAGAGGGAATATTCAAAGCAAACTCACCCATCCATGTCTTCATACTTTATTTTGTTGAGAAAACTCTTTGAAAAACACCTCCCTATGTTTAAATGTTTATTTGCATCCTTGTTATTTCTACTCTGTTGTCCAATAGAAACAAAGCAACAATGACATGGTATGACAATAGATTATACCTGGCAACCAATATTGGAAGTATGCTTTCCTTTGTGTGTCATCTTGGAACAGAAAGGGGCCATATCCAAACTGTTCCCGCAAAGTTGGGAGCATGAAATTGTCCAATATGCCTTGGTATGATGACGCCTTAAGAGTTCCCTTCACTATAACTAAGGGGCCAAGCCCAACCCCTGAAAAACAACCCCACACCAAAATCCCCCTCCCTCCACCAAATGATTTGGACCAGTGCACAAAGCAAGGTCCATAAAGATATGGATGAGTGAATTTGGGGTGGAGGAACTTGACTGACCTGCACAGAGACCTGACCTCAACCCGATAGAACCCCTTCGGGATGAATTAGAGTGGAGGCCTTCTCGTCCAACATCAGTGCCTGACCTCACAAATGCTTTTCTGGAAGAATGGCCGAACATTCCCATAGACACACTCCTAAACCTTGTGGACAGCCTTCCCAGAAGAGTTGAAGCTGTTATAGCTGCAAAGGGTGGGCCAACTCAATATAGAACCTTATGGACTAAGACGCCTTTAAAGTTCATGTGTGTGTAAACACAGGCGTCTAGGGCTGGTGCTACCACTAGGCAAACTAGGAAGCCGTCTAGGACGCCCTGCTGCCTAGGGCGCCCAGCCACTGTTGTTCCTACTCTCTTCTCTCTGCAGCAAGCAACTAAGTCTCAGCATCAGCAGGCAGACACCGTTCTGTTTGCACGTATTGTCCGAGGCGCAGCTGCGGCGGAGGACTGTGTCTGTGTCCTGACTCCCGAATGAATGTAAGCAAGCAAACATTAATTGATGGGCACTGGTGAGGCTGCATTTGATGGGCGCTGGTGAGGTTGCATTGATGGGCGCTGGTGAGGCTGCATTTGATGGGCGCTGGTGAGGCTGCATTAGTGGGCGCTGGTGAGGCTGCATTTGATGGGTGCTGGTGGGGCTGCATTTGATGGGTGCTGGTGAGGCTGCATTGATGGGCACTGGTAAGGCTGTATTTGATGGGCGCTGGTGAGGCTACATTTGATGGGCGCTGGTGAGGCTGCATTGATGGGCACTGGTAAGGCTGCATTGATGGGCGCTGATGAGGCTGCATTGATGGGCGCTGGTGAGGCTGCTTGATTGGCGCTGGTAAAGCTGCATTTGATGGGTGCTGGTGGGGTTGCATTGATGGGCGCTGGTGAGGCTGCATTTGATGGGCGCTGGTGAGGCTGCATTGATGGGCTCTGGTGAGGCTGCATTTGATGGGCACTGGTAAGGCTGTATTTGATGGGCGCTGGTGAGGCTGCATTTGATGGGCGCTGGTGAGGCTGCATTTGATGGGCGCTGGTGAGGCTGAATTTGATGGGCGCTGGTGAGGCTGCATTTGCTTGGTGCCGGTGGGCTACATTTGATGGGCCCTTCATTAAAAAGGTGGGGTTTACGAATGGGCAGGGAAAAGGGGGCGAAGTCAGAGGCTGCAAAATGAGGTTTCCCCTAGGGTGTCAAAAATCCTTGCAACAGCCCTGCAGGCATCCCAATGTTTGGGGGTTCTGATTAATTTTCTAGCAAAAAAAGGATGATTTTTAGCTGTATGACAGAATTGGCTTGGCAAGTGGTAAAACAAGTAAATATAACACACCTTCCTATCTTTTTACTAAGGTTAGCTGCATAAGAAATAAAATAGTCAATGTTTATTGGGAGAGTTTAGTTCTGCTTTAATATCCACAGACTTGGCACAGGTGCACTTTAAAGTTTTATAAAACAGCAGTATAAACATTTTTTTTTTTCCTCCGGTAATCTCCATACTTCTGTAACCTTGTAAAAACGAGCGTATGATTAAAAATAAATACATTTTTTTTTTTTTTTTGCTGATTGCGTTTTCAGGCTGCTGAGCATATTTCCCAATCCATGATGACTGTTGCATGTTAAATCAACCTGTGGAATTACAGATAAAAGCGCCAAAGTGTATCAGTGTGATGGCAATCTCCTGTACCCTATATTGGCATAAAACGCTGCCTGGTTATAGACTCTGTGAAAGATAATTAAATCACGCATGATCATTATACCTTTAGAGCAGAAATCATTAAATATGAATTTTGGGAAACTAGATCGGAATTTAAATGGTGAGTAGAATGAGGAGAGAAGTTCCTGCATGAATAAGAAAGTGTTGCTTGGATGTAAATTCCAGACTTAATTATAATTTGATTTATGTACATGTCGGTTGCCGGCTTATTACTCATTTCGAGAAGAATCCATGTGGAACGTACTGGGATTTTTATCATTTGCTGCCTGCAAGTCAGTCATGGGATTGGAGTAGACAAGTGGGTAGCAGAGATGTCTGACAGATCTGATGTAGGTCACATGATACTGGAATAAATTGAATTTTTACAATTACTGTATCTTTGACAGAGTCGATTGATTTGCAAAATGCTTTCGTTTAGATGTAATTTTATTTATGTTTTTTTTTTTTTTTGTTCTTTCATTTTTTTACCTGAAGCGGACCGATCAATAACTTTAAATCCAGCCAAAAGAAAACAAGTTAAAAATAAATAGCCCATTAAAAGATTTAATAAAAAAAGAGCTTTAGATACAATATTTATCTTCAATACAGAAGTTTTCCCCAGAGTAATTTTTCCTTCCACTAGACGTCCAGCATCAACAACCAGCATCATTCAGCTCACCTACTCTGAGCCCAGGTTGTCCTCGATTCATTCCCAGCCATCATCAATTGTTTTCATGCACTTAATGGACCTTTATTTTTAGTCAGCACTAGCCTCCTAGTAGCTAGCACCTGATCCTAGCTACTAGGAGGCTTTATCACTTTACCCTTAAACTAATTGTGTCTCAGCAATCTACCAGATACAAAGTCACCAGAACTGCAAATAAATGTTTTTTTACACATGTAGCACCCTGCTAGTATAGGATGCTAGGTAAATCTAGTTTTTCTTTTTTTTGTTTTGTGTTTCGTCACATGACTACACGCAGTAGGGTTCTACCTAGATAGTATCAGGGATCTTGAACCAGGCAGAGACAGAAAATGCAGTTAAATATCACACCTTTAATGTAATAATAAAAATAATACAGATCAGGAACATAAAAAACAAAAACAGAAGCCAGGGTTAGGAAGCCAAAACAGGTAATCAGACGAGCCAGGATCAGGAAGCCAGGAATCAGCGTTGTCAGAAGCCAAAGATCAGGATCAGGAAACAGAAGAAACGACAGCCAGGCAAAGTCATAACTGGAACACAGCAGAGATGTTGACCAGGCAAAGGCAACGGAGCGAAGAAAGAAGGCAGTTTAAATAGCAGAAAGGGGCTGGCTGTAGGCTGGACTAATGAGGCAGGTAATGGTAGCCAGGTGAGTCACTGTGGAAACAATGAGTGGCTGGTAATTAACTGACAGCTGAGCCGCCTTGAGCACTGAGAAGAGAGCTGCTGGAAGCCCAGCCCTGACAGATAGGCTGTATATATGTGTATTTAAATATTCAGATAATTATTTGTTGTAAGAGTTCTGTCACTGGATGGCTACCTGTATGGCTGGCGTCAGTCTCCCATTATGTTGTACACAAAGTATTCCCTTTACCATTTTTTGTACTTTGACCAAAATAAATCTTATTATGTAGAATGCCACATACCTATTTGTTACACTGTTATTTTCCCCTCTCCCCATTCCCTCTTTATTATGGGATTCTTCGCTTTTTGTGTTATCTGGCCCACAAAGACAGAGCCTATTTTTAGGGGGGGGATGTAACACCCTCCTAGTATAAGATGCTAGGTAAATCTAGTTTTTGGATCACTCTGTATTCAGAGAAGCTGTGGTCATCTGCTTTTGTCTGCTCATGGTTTCACAGTTTAAAATGACTGGCCTGAATATTTACTGTGCCCTGGCCAATCCCTGGGGAGTTGTGCCAAGAAGGTGGTCTGGGAGTGGGTAAATAGCTTGGAGTCTTGAGGAGACTGTTGTTTTCCACATCAAGGTGGGTTCTGTGAGCTTGTCCCTGGAGCCCTCCTCTTTTGGACTGAGTCACTGCTCTGCTGGGTCTCACCTGTGGTTGAGTTAGAGACCTGGGATCACCTTAGGGTTGCCACCTCATCCCTTTAAACCTGAACACATATGAATTACACAGGTTCTGAGGCTAATTAAATGCAGATAAGGCAACAAGTGAGTTTAATTACCACCTTAATCAGCCACATAACCTGTGTAATTAATTTGTGTTCGAGTTTAAAGGGATGAGGTGGCAACTCTAGATCACCTTCTATAAAGGAGTGTCTCACTCACTGGATTGTGGAAGCTGGAAAGAGGCGGCAGTCCTATGATTTGTGAGTAAAGACCGTGGCTGGCCCCTGCAAGCTGTGCAGTACCCTAAGTATGCATTCTTGCTACCAGTAGATGCCCTAGAGCAACCTTGGCACCCAAGATGTTTTGGAACTACATTTCCCATGATACTCATGCACTCTGCAGTGTAGTTGAGCATCATGGGAAATGTAGTTCCAAAACATCTAGGGTGTCAAGGTTTGCCATCACTGTCCTAGAGACTTGCCTCATGGTTTTCAGTTGTAAAAAGCTGTACATTATTAAGGAGAAGTGTGTCCTCATACAGTTAGTTGATAACCATTTGGAGCATCCCATGCCCCAATCCCCACTCCTATTACAAGTTCTACTAGCAATAGATTACAAAAAAGGCAAACACCTAGACTATTATTTGGAGCCAGGATGCATGAACTGCTGTCTGTGTGACTGGTGACATCTGCCCTCCGCTATATATATTTATTGTAAAGACAGTGCCACATAAGTCATAGGTAGCCAGCGTTTCGGGGTTCCCTTATTTAAAGAGACATAGTGATCAACCCTCAAGAAAGGGACCCTGTGAGGCTCCGAAATGTCGGTTTCTTATAATTTGTGTGACTCTGTCTTCATGATAAATATATCAAACACATTTATGTGGAGTGCTGGTGACTTTGTATCTCCTATCTGGTTCTGAAACGGCATAATCTGTAGCAATCATTTTGAGCACCCACCAATTATTTAAAGGTCAAGTACTGTGAGGAGTAAAGCTTCCATAAGGACTTTAACAGCAGTCTACCAGTTGCTTTTCACATGTCACACTGTGCCTCTTCCTTCCCTAGTAAGCTAGCAACTGATTACAGTAGCATATAGTAGTAGTATAGCAATAAAAAGTGTCCACAAGCTACGTGTTTTCTTTAGCTACAACATGTTCTCCACATATCCACCACCAAACTTCCAGTATCTGGTTAGTCAGTCTTGATATGCTTAAGCCTCCCATACATGAATTGAAATTGGGCCGGTTCGGCAGGGACTGACCAAATTTCAATCCACTTATGGCAATTGTGATTGAACAAAACCGATCTATTAACTTCTGTTCAGCCGCCCTGTCGGATTTTAGCTGCTTGATCAGACCTGCAGGCTATCTAAGTATTTTGATGGTGGGGGGAGGTCTCCCCACTGTCAGAATACAAAGACACAGTGGGAGGATTCCCTCATCCATCTGGAATGGTGTGGATGGGGGAATTGGGTCAGTTTTTTTCTTCAACCCACTGGCACATCCCTGTTGCCAGGTCACTGGTTTTCCCTCCTCGGACCACTTTTGGTAGGACCTCTTGACCACTGAAAACCGGGGAAATTCCACAAGAGCTGCAGTTCTGGAGTTGCTCTGACCCAGTTGTCTAGCCATTACAATGTGGCCCTTCTCAAGGTCACTCGCTTTTACAAATCCACAGAGTAACATCACTGCCAGGTCTGCAACACTCATGACTACAGATGGTTTTTCTATGAAGGTCTAAGAAACTCCAGATCCTAATCACGGAGGATCCCCAAGGTTTCACCTCCATTGTCAGCTGACAATATAAGCCTGTTTGACTCATAGAACGTATGTTCTTTTGAGTTCAAACTTTCTGGTAAGCACACATCTATTTGGGTGGTAGCTTCATCACATTGGTGTTTCTACTTTCCACCTACCATATTGGCTTTGTGTGTGGTGATCGAGACTATCCTATTTCAATATGGACTGTAATTATTCACTGCACATTGTGGATTTCTGAGATTTCTATGGACTTTATTACCTACTTTGCACTTGTTTTTGATTTTTTTTCACATATATGCTCTATGTCACGTGTTATTTATATTTATATATATATAAGTTCATTGTGGTTTGCTTATTGATTTATTTCATTTGTTTAGGCTCATGTTAGAGCTGTGTTAACCAAGCTCAGCACTTTAGCGCTACACTTATGCACTTTTTAAGGTCACTCGCTTACCCTTCAGAATACAAAGACACAGTAGGAGGATTCCCTCATCCATCTTGAATGGTGTGGATGTGGGAATCGGGTCAGATTTTTCCTTTAACCCACTGGCACATCCAATTTGCCAGTTCCCCAATTATCCATTCTTGGGCCACTTTTGGTAGGTCCTGGCCACTGAAAACCGGGGACATCCCACAAGAGCTGCAGTGCTGAAGTTGCTCCAACCCAGTCATCTAGCCATTACAATTTGGCCCATTTCAAGGTCACTCGCTTGCCTGTTTTTTCAGCCTTTAACAGATCCGCAAGTTTCCTTGCAGCCTAAAATATGCAACCCACTTTTAAATGCTATTGTAACAAGATAATCAATGTTATTCACTTTCATTTAATTTTACGACTGATTGGTGTATATACCAAAATAAAATAAAAAAAAGATTGTATTAAAAGATTTTAAAAGAAGTTCAGTTTTTCTCCCATTTTCCAACAAACCCGAAAAAGATCAATGCTCTTTCTCCCAGAGACCAGCTAAAGGCACTTTGAAAAAAAGAAACATCCTGTGTTAAAAATAAAATGTAGGGTTAAGTCTGAATAGACTGGAGCATCCAGAAGCTAACCCCCGACAATCTGAATTCAGCGGGCAGGTGGCGGACGATCCATCAATCACCGGTTACTCTATAAGTGGCACGCTGAACTTTAAATGCCCAACAGGTCAGCCAACATCTAAAATAAACCTTCTGAACTGCGTCCGGCTGAGCTTTTGTGACAAACACAGCATCCTTTGAAAAGATCTCCTTCATTTGGCTGCCATAGCAGGACTAGCGGATCTACCTTGCGCGGGCAAATTATTGTGCCCACTCATCCATGTGACAAGACAATGCGACCTGTACAGCAATATATAAAGTAAATGCCTTTGTGTTGAATCTCCACGGGTCACGATAAAGCGGCAATGATTTCAATGGTTGACCCAGAGTATTGGAAATAGAGGAAGACGTATTATGATGGTCTCCAAGGGGCTTCTGGACTTAGTAGAATGGGGCAATTATGTATATTAGCAGCTGTTCTGGTGAAGTTATGGGCACATGCAATTAGATAAAGTGTAATTTGTTTTGTTTATGTAACCTTTTCCATAGTTTTTTATTTTCTGCTAAATTAAAGGTGCGCCTTTTGTTGTGTCACCTGCATTTAGACCTCTGTGTTTTGCCAATGAGTAGAGACTGGGACTTATTTAGGAGCCAAGGGTGTGTTAATCTTGTTTTCCACTCATCTATAGTATTCTTATTTATTATTTTTTTTTTTTAAATTGGAGATTTAAATATATATATAAATATAAATCTATATATAAATAAATATAAATATATATATAAATATAAATCTGTAGTATTCTTTTATTATTTTTGTCCCTGGTTCATCAAGCTGCAATAGCATTAAAGAGTGGATAAGGCAGACTATAGTGGTTTCTCAACCGATTTTGTTGCATTACACTTTAGCATGCCTTATTTGCACTCCTTAAACTGAGCTCCATGGTGAAAGTAAACATTAACTGACACTAATATATCTATAATAAAAAGTAAATATCTGCGCTAAGTGATTTAAGAGGTTATGAAAATTACCAATTAGTGACCTGCAGCTAAGCACTATAACCCAGATATTGGGCACAAAGTAGAGATGCAAGTAGTAGAGTGCAGCGATGAGTTTAAGCACAAAATGATACTGTGCATGAAAACATATGTAGATTAGGTACAACACAATATTATAAATGTGCAAAATAACCTAAGCATAATAGCATAAATTCAAATAAAGTGTAGCTGATGATAATGTAAAAAAGAAAAAAGGCCCCAATAGTATAGAAAGTCTTCCCAAAGGGTTTTATTAAAATGACGTCACATCTGACGAAACGATCATCGGGACACTATGCAAACACGTTCTGCGCATGCGCGATTTGGTTTTAAAGGGACGTGCATGTCCATTTTTTTCCTTGCAAGGATTATTGCTGCAAGAACACTGATTGGAGTAATAGCATTTATCCAATGTAACTTGTTCCCAGTTCTGTATTGTCTTCTGCAACCAAAAATGTATCCTGTCCACACTCTCTGACCCGAATTTCCTCTATCAGGTTTGCAGCTTTTGACAGTCCTCTCGAGCATTATATATATATATTGAACATGATGTGAACACCCTTTGATGATGTCAGGGGGGCCGCATTTGAGGCCCCCTTTAGCTCAAAGGTGAACAACCACTGATGTAGATGATTGCCTGTAGTTCAGCTTCAAAGAGGAGCTCTGCTCATTTTTATATGAAAAATATTTGAAAAATATTTGTAGCTGCAGACTTTTAATATACAGACACTGTCCAGCCCAGGGATCCGACGCTGTCCAGGCCAGTTCTTCGTCAGTCTTGAGGTCCCCAGCATCTTGGATATAAGAAGCCGGTTGTGAGTTCCTGGTGTTTCACATCTGGCTCCCAACTGCAGTCTCCTGGGACCTGTGACGTGCCCCAGGAAGTTGTGGGTGGGGGGAAGGCTAACTCCTTGCCAGAAATAAGTACCTGCTCTAAAAAGAGGGAAAAAAAACATTCCAAAACAGGCAGGGGGAGGAAGATCGTCAGAATGTCACATTTTAAATGAAGTTCCGCTTTAAAAGTGAAGTATATGGTAAAAAAGAACCTTATACTCACCTAGGTGGATGCAACATTAATCCAGTGCTGCATCTTTTCCCCCACTGGCTCTGCAGCAAGAACTGAGCAATCAAAGACTGCTGATCTCTCAGTTCTCCCCTCTGCTCTGAGCAGAGAGCCATGACCGTCAATCACCTGCTCTGCCCCTCCAGCGCTCACTGGAGTGATGGGCTGGGGAGGGGAGGGAGCAGCTGGCTCAGTCTACCCACGGCACAGCTGAGAGGCTGAGCCAGCTTCCGGTATAGTCATCTGAGTGGATCCTGACTGTAAAGTCGGGGTCTTTTCCTAGCCTGGACCGGCTGAGTGATGTCAACCGACAGGGGGCCAAAAAAGCTTTGGCCATATTTCTCATTTAAGTAGCCCTTACCTGGACTTTTTTTTCCTTCTCAACAAAAGTGGATTTCACTTACAGTACAAGGAGAGTTAAAAATAGTCTTTCGAGTAACTACCTTTCAACAGCACCAGTTTTTTTTCCATTTCTGTACCTTTAATCGATACATTTTCTGGATGATCCCATGTCTGCAGTGGGTGGCCCTTACTGCAGCACAGAGTGCCGCTCATATTATGATGTCTAAGCATCTTTCTGTGCTGCAGTACTGTAAGCTTGGGACGACGTGATGATGACGCCCTCTAGGGGGTGTGTCCATGACATCTTGAGCTCATAGGAAGTGAGCTGAATGATGCTGCCCATCATTCAACCTAGGGAGTAGTACTGTCTAGTGAAAGCTGCTCTTATGTTTTGTGTTTTTATTTAATTTTTTTTTTATGAGTGCAAGGAGTTTTATTTGTAAGAGCACACTGTGTATGATGGCACAAGATTGAAGTATTGCAGCAAAATATGTTTTTATGTTCTTTTTTTTTTAAATAGGAGCAGGGATATTTATATGTGTTCAACATTGGATTTTTTTAAAATAGTCTTCCTTTTAAATGAAAGCAATGGGGGGAAAAGCGAACTTAGGACTTTAATTGGGACGCAAGGGAAAGTTTGCGCCCCCATCCCTAATATCTGGAAAAAGAGGGGGGAGGTTGGGACTTTGAATGAGGTGTGCATGATGCAGCCCAATCTCACTCACAGAGGTGCAAACATATGTATGTTTATTAAGGACCAATGATCAACATGGCATAAAAACGCATTGCATACATTAGACTTAAAATAATCGCATATAGACAATAAATCTATGTATATATAGCCATGGGACATGGGTAGGTACAATTATGCATCTTAATCCCCCAGGCAAGATAAAAGTCATGTGAAGTAAAAAACATCTGAAAATTGGTCAATGTGTGTTTGATGAATCAAAGGTAGGCCCGACGCTGCGTTTCATGGACTTCAATCCACTCTTCAGGAGCCAGATGCATCTAAATTCTATAAAAAATGTCTGAAAAGCAATATAGTTTCAGGATCTAACAAAATCAGCAGAAAAGGGGGAAATTTGGGCATAATGGGCCATGCCAAAAAGGTTACTCACATGATAGCCAAAACTGGGACCGTGCAACAAAACAAAACCAGGGGTGAGCCATGGAGCCTGGCCCGGGAGCTGAGAGGGGGACCTCAACAAGGAACACTGGATCGCACACACCAACACCCCGCAGTGGAGGGGACTTCTATAATGTAGGAAATATATAAAATGTATCTATGATGATACAAGTAACAACACACGAGATGATATAAGCTGCAGATATCACCAAGGTGATTAAAAAACACCCAGAAGATTACCTTGAAAAATACATGTGATGTTTGAAGCCACATAGATAGGAGAAGATCAGGGTGTGCATAGGTTGTATCAGCACCATCTCTGAATACCATGAAGCAGGTAGTGAGATGCAGCCCCAGTATGGAACGCCAGCTCCCCCTCAGCGTCACGCAGGCATGACACAGTGGAGCAAAACCTCGGCAAACTCCAGAGAAGCTCACCACATGTCAGCCCAGCTGATATACCGGACGTCTGTGTGTGCGACGCCCAACCAAGGAAGTCATATGCACAGTGCCGGGGGCGTGGCACCGATGCACGGTGGAAAGATCCGCCCAGCCACCCACCCTCAACCCTGTGGAGGGGAGGTAGGAGGGCGGACACCAGCATGCATCGCAGCTCCCGGGAAATAGGACATCTGCCCAACCAACCGACAATGAGTCACACAGACCCAGTCCGGCCACAGGGAGTAAAAAATGTATACAGTAGTGAAAGATCAAAGTCTGTAAACTGTCAGTGCAATGAACGTTCCATATAAAGCAGGGGTCTTCAAACTACGGCCCTCCAGTTGTTCAGGAACTACAATTCCCATCATGCCTAGTCATGTCTGTGAATGTCAGAGTTTTACAATGCCTCATGGGACGTGTAGTTCTGCAACAGCTGGAGGGCCGTAGTTTGAGGATCCCTGATATAAAGCATGCTGAATTACTGCCGGACCCGGTAGGAATCCGCCATAAGAGAACGATGGGCTACAATCATGAGCACCTCCATCCCTAATCAATGCAAGCAATGGGGGGAAAAGCAAACTCAGGACTTTAATTGGGACGCAAGGGAAAGTTTGCGCCCCCATCCTTAATATCATGAAAAAGAGGGGGGAGGTTGGGACTTTGAATGAGGTGTGCATGATGCAGCCCAATCACACTCACATATGTATGTTTATTAAGGACCAATGATCAACATGGCATAAAAACACATTGCATACATTAGACATAAAATAATCGCATATAGATAGATCCTTTTAAATGAAACCAATAGTGGTTATGAGTTTTATTTTACATTTTTAAGTTTTTTAAACAAATACTCTGTATCAGTATTTTTTTTAACTTGTATCAGATCTGTATTTTACAAATAGACATTTCATACAAGGTCTTCAGGGTGTGCAGTGCATGGTGGGCTTCAGGGTGTGCAGTGCATGCTGGGGTGCAGGGTGTGCAGATCATGCTGGGCTTAAGGGTGTGCAGATCACACTGGGCTTCGGGGTGTGCAGTGCACGCTGGGCTTCAGGGTGTGCAGATCACACTGGGCTTCAGGGTGTGCAGATCACACTGGGCTTCAAGGTGTGCAGATCACGCTGGGCTTCGGGGTGTGTAGTGCATGCTGGGCTTCAAGGTGTACAGTGCATGCTGGGCTACAAGGTGTACAGTGCACGCTGGTCTTCAGAGTATGCAGTGCACACTGGGCTTCAGGGTGTACAGTGCACACTGGGCTTCAGGGTGTACAGTGCATGCTGGGGTTCAGGGTATGCAGTGCATGCTGGGGTTCAGGGTATGCAATGCATGCTGGGCATCAGGGTGTGCAGATCATGCTGGGCTTCAGGGTGTGCAGATCGCGCTGGGCTTCAGGGTGTGCAGATCACGCTGGGCTTCAGGGTGTGCAGATCACGCTGGGCTTCAGGGTGTGCAGTGCATGCTGGGCTTCAAGGTGAACAGTGCACGCTGGGCTTCAGAGTGTACAGTGCACGCTGGGCTTCAGGGTGTGCAGATCATGCTGGGCTTCAGGGTGTATAGTACACGCTGGGCTTCAGGGTGTATAGTACACGATGGGCTTCAGGGTGTGCAGTGCATGCTGGGCTGACTAAAAAGAAAGCCCAGAATGGGCTTTGCACTTGTTATAGGGCGTACACACGGTCGGACTTTGTTCGGACATTCCGACAACAAAATCCTAGGATTTTTTCTGACGGATGTTGGCTCAAACTTGTCTTGCATACACACGGTCACACAAAGTTGTCGGAAAATCCGATTGTTCTGAACGCGGTGACGTAAAACACGTACGTCGGGACTATAAACGGGGCAGTGGCCAATAGCTTTCATCTCTTTATTTATTCTGAGCATGCGTGGCACTTTGTCCGTTGGATTTGTGTATACACGATCGGAATTTCCGACAACGGATTATGTTGTCGAAAAATTTTATATCCTGCTCTCAAACTTTGTGTGTCGGAAAATCTGATGGAAAATGTGTGATGGAGCCCACACACGGTCGGAATTTCCGACAACAAGGTCCTATCACATATTTTCCGTCGGAAAATCCGACCGTGTGTACGGGGCATTAGTTATCCCTGCAGACTGAAGATCAAAAGGACACCTGTACAGGAGATGAGAAAATGGGGCCCTCCTTTAAGTCATTCAGATGACTCATTCAGCTCTGTTTCCGTTTGTAACCCAAAATCCTTTGTTTTTGATCTGATCACAGCTTAGTTGTAAAATATATCTGAAGTCCTGAAGTAACAGACTCACCTTCAACATGCAGTATATTTTCTCAAATATTTAAATAACAAGAAATGTAAAAATTACTTTAACATTTTTTTATTTTTTTACTCTTGAACATAATATAGAAAATATTTTTCGGGAAAAAATTATTGCAAATTCAGTTACTTTGTTGGATAAATGTACTAATAGGAGTAAACTGATAACTCTTGCATTAGTAGAAAGAACGCTGATGTTGTATCTAAATGATGGCTAGTCATAGCCGGTCTCCAGATCCCGCTGCCGTGGCTAGCTTCCCACGATGGAAAAAATCATGCTGAGGGATAGTGACTACCTGTCATTCTCCCCACAGATTAGTTGCCTGAAACTGAAGAAAATGGAGTATTGATTTGGACAGTTCTAGAAAGAGCATTTTGGTGCCAAGTATAATAAAGTAATTTTGCAACCGGAGAAAAGAAAAAAAAAATCATCAAGTTTGCAATAGTCGAGCAGCCTTCCCCAAAAATGAAGGCTCAATGGATATGTGGAATAGCAAGGGTAGGCCGAGTTCTGAGATGGAAAAGAAGAGGACTGATAAATATCGTACTTATTCCTGTTTGGGGCAGAAAACATTTTTAGACATTGGAGATGAATTACTAAAGACGTAGAGCATGTTTACTTTGCAACGCAAATTTTCCCTTCGTTTATGAGAGGAAAGTGAATGAAAATTCTCTTTGCATTAAATATCTAATCATGTTGAGCAAGGCAATGGATTTTTGAATGAAGTCAACACAGCTTGACCTCTTTAGCTTATGTAAGTAAAAATTCACTTTACAAAGTAAACATGTTCTACCTTTTTAGTAAATTGACCATTGCGTTTGGTGCTATAAATTTGCAAGTGTATGTGAGTCTTTGTAAGGGCAATATTTGGAATTTTCATGTAACCATGTTTTGAGGATGGGTAAGAAGTAGCAGTATCTGGGCTAACAAGGAGGTTTAGGGCAGTGTCTGTGAAGTGGTAAATCTTTAGTGCCTTCACCCAGAAGAGCCTTTAGAAAATGAGGGGGACACCTTCCAAGGAACACCATAGGTACATTAACCTAAACTTTATGTAGACAAAAAAAGTGTAGGTCCAGACTTGAATGGAGTTTAACTGTTTAATCATGAACTGTATAAAAGCTAGGACAAGAGAAGGTGGAATATACCAAAACTCAATGATCAGTTAATCACACTAGAAGCTGCTGGGTGGGTCTCCACATCCAGAAGCATCACACAAAACTTTTCTTTGCCACAAAACTGGAAGTTCTAGTGTTTCCCCACTTTAGTAATAACTCTAGTGTAGAACAGATTAGGCGAACATGGCCTCCAGGCACACAGCCTGCATTCAGATGAGCAGCACTCTCTAGGCCTGAGATACAGCCATAACAACCAAAACCAGGTATACAACTATCCTTTTCCCAGCAGGGGGAAGGGCTCCAAAACACCCTCCTCCAAGAAGGGGAGACTACCTCATTTGTGCTGAAGACCGCGCTGGACTGACGAGGGCCGTAGATGGGTGGTAGTGTGGGTGGGTAGGGGGAGTTCCTCCTAGAGGGTTGTGCCCAATGTTGGATAATGGTGGTGAATTTCTTGGGGTTTGGGCTGCTGTCTTTTTGGTATGACCTTTAGGGCTGGAGCCCTAAAAATCCCGCCATTAAGCTGTCATCACCAAATACGAAACCTCCCAAATAGGTATCCGACTTGGGAACCTTTCCCATTTAATACCTGGCAGCAACATATAACACTGAAGGAAGGGGAAGTCATTTTCCTCTAAACATGTTGGCTTGATGTGCTTTTTATCCACTTCCAATAAACATCTTTTAATCTACCATTAAACTCGTATTTCTTTGGACACTGGACACTCCTTCATTCCTATTTTTCCAAGAAGGGAAGACTAACCGAGAACCTTTCTCTCCAAACAGGAGAAGGCTGAAGGACCTCTGCCAAAAGGGAGGACTCACAAAGGATGCCTCTAGAATGGAGCTCAGCTATTTAGTCTAAACCTGGTCAAAAAAACTGCAGAAAAACTCACCAGGGGTTGACTAGCAGAGCTAGAAGCAAGATAGGCAAGACTTCCTGTAACACAGCCTTGACACAGGACTCTAAAGCCTAGCTCAGACGACATGGGCTGAGAAACACGCATCCCTAAATGTATCTATGTTATGTGGTGAATCTGTGTATTTTTCTATCACTTTCAGTGTTGAGAGTTAGGCCCCATTCAAACCTGAGCTTTCTGTAGCTCGAAGCTCCAATACGCTGGAGGAGAAAAAAAAATCAATTATTCTCTATGGAGTTGGTTAACATCTCCATTCCTAGGTGCCTGAAGCCACATACCTAAAGCTCAAAAAAGTTTTGGAGCTTCTTTTGTAGCTCAATTTGGTCAGATTGGTGCATGTTTTTTTTTCCCCCTAGAAATACATTGAAACACATGATTTAAATAAAACATGAATAAGTGATCAACCATCGATGTCAAATACACCAATTCACCACTGCGCCACAAAGCTCATCATTATTAAATGATCAATGATAAAATGTGAGATACCTAAATATAGCTGCCACTTTAAATTATCGATATAAAATTAAAAAAATTCACCTAAACCAAAATAAAAGTGAACAGCTGCGCTTAAGTGTATATATAAATGTATTCATATATACACTTAAGTGCCGCTGTTCATTTTAATGTTGGTTTAGGTGAATATTTTTCATTTAGGCTGCATTCACACCTGAGTGTAGCGTTTTGAGCGTTCCTTCCGTTCCTTTGTTGCACGTTTTTTTCGGGCATATTTGCGCGTTTCCATGCGGCGTTGTCTGGCATTTTTGAGCTTTGGCATTTTTTTTATTAGCCAATAGGAAAAAGGATCATCTGTTTCATCATTTGTTGCTATGTTGTTAGATTTTGTCATCTGCTTCCTGCGCTAAAAACGCCCAAATCTGCCCGATTTGCACGTCAAAAAAGGGTCCAGAACTTGTTTGAGCTTCAGGCGTAGGGCTTTAGGTGACTTGGAGTGGAGATGTGAACCATCTCCATAGAGAATAATGGATTTTTTCCTTCAAGCGTTTTGTAGCTTCAGGCTTCAAGCTCCAAAACACTCAGGTGTGAATGGGCTCTTAGAAACACATAATTTGCATGTTTTTCAGCTTTTCAAATTTTTCTGTTTAATTACAATAGTTAAATAAAAATGAATAATAAAATAATAATAATGCATTAATTAATTAATTAACCTTTAACCCTTAAACCTAATCCCTAACCCTAACAAAAAATATATATTTTTTTAAATATTAAATAAATAATAAGAAATACATAATAACAAAAAGCGGATGAAAAAGCTGAAAAAGCTCTCCTTTGTAAATTGCTAATCACTAATGGGACAGGACATTACTCTTTATTACATCTAGCTTTTTAGACTGGTTTACCCTCTATGGGCAAGAATCACCAGTGGGTGGGGGATCCGGGGGGAGGGGGTGGCCTCAAACCCACAGTAAGCTCCCATTTGGGGTGGGTGGCGGGCATCTCCCCTGTTCCCGGATCCCTTGCAAACTTTGGATTTAAGTCTCCCTTACTTTTTACAACTATGCCCTACTTACCCTGATAAATGAGTTTTACATGACCCCTGTTGGGTTCTGGTCTGACAGATTATTCAATTGTTACTGTCCTAGCGCCAGAGACATTTATATTTTTTTGGTATAATTTTATTTTCTAATTTCGAAATACCTCACACTGTAACACAGTTTTTTGCAAGCATGACCTTTTCTCTTACATCTTGCTTTAAGAGGCTTCCCCTCAAATTAATTTGCTCCTTATGTACTTTTGTAACCTCCTACCATGTATTGCCTTATACAACTGTCCTGTAAAAAATTTTTTGTGTGTTACCACCAATAAAAATCTATTGCAAGAAAAAGCTGAAAAACATAGCAAAAAAATGATAAAAGATAATATTGGCTAATAAAAAATGCCAAAGCTAAAAAACGCTTTAAAAGCACTGTACAAAAACGTTAAAAAATATGCATAACACATGCGATAAAACATCCAAAAAAAACACTAAAAAATGTGATGGTCAGGTGTGAATGCAGTCTTATAGAAACTTTCACGGGTTGCAAGATTAAAAGCCCGTACACACGATCAGAAAATCGGAAGTAAAATTTTGTCCGATGAACAATCTGCCGATTTTTTGATCGTTAGTATGGTGCTTTTGACAGTCGATTACGAATTTTCAGAAAACAAAAACTGGATGTGCAGGCTCTAAAATTTTTGTGAACACAACATCTGATTTTCGTTTAATTAGTACAGGTTTCGGCCAAAAAAAATCGCAAGAGCGAGACTTAGCATGCTCAGAAGCAAAAGAACACATAAAAAAGAATTCAACACGTGACATCACTTCTGATGTTGAATTCTGTTGTATGAGTGAAGCAAAGTCCCAGGCCTCCTTTGATCTGATGAGAACCTCCAGGGGCAGCTAACATCCTTCTGTATGTGGTGGATTGTGAGGCATGGTGGGTGCAGAGTAGTTAAAGTTATTGGGCGCCAGACACTTCTTGAATGCAAATGAAAGTTTATTTCTCTTAACAATCTTTTTGGGAGTGAGAGGGTTAGGGCCAGGACACCCTTAGGTAGTTGCAAGATTAAATTAATTGGCAGACTCCGAGACTTCAATAGGAGGACAGCCATACAGGGAAAGCCATCCAGCAAGACGCCACATCTGCATGTGTAGGAATGCTGTCTCCTATGGCAACAGTCTTTAACAGTTCCAAACACAAGGCTCAACAGTTCCTTCATTTTCACTACAATCACTTCTTGTAGTTCTTCAGCCCACTGAGGTCTCTCTCTAGACCCACTGATTCACTGTCACTGAATCTCTTGAGCTCCTTCAATCTTTATGGTGGCATCTTCCTCAAGCATCACCCCCTCCTCTCTGCCGGGTCCCTAGCTTGGCGCTCTACATACCTCTCAAGCTTCACCCACGCTGGTCTGCTCGGTCCCTGGCTTGACACACAAGGTTGCCCAGCAAGCGTCACCCTGGCTTGATACCCACTGAAATTTCCAGATTCTTCACCGTCCCCGGTTGGTGCAAATACTGCTCTGGTACTTGCTTCAGTTACTCACTGTGGTCCCTGCTAATAAGGTAAATAGTCCCTTACTGGCGACAGCTTCCCCTCTACCTCCGACCACGACAGGTTCTCTGGCCAACAGAACCGTCACTTCTGGCAATCCCAACCCTGCACTGCTCTCTTGCTTCCGGATAGGCCCTCAGACAACCTAGCAGCCAGATGTGCCCGGGATAGGCCCAATCTCCCGCCTAGCAGCCCGGGCAGTACAACACATGTCCACCCAGACAGCCATCCAGGTGGCACAGAACCCAGATCATCTGACCTCACCCCAAAATATAGGCTCTCCCAGCAGGCCAAATGGATTAAAGAAGACCCCTGCCCATTGGCTGAGCTACCCCACATACCCATAACCTGACCTTGCGTTGCCCTTCTCGTGTCTTGTACCAACAAGTACCCGGACACCTAGTGGTAGAAGAGAAAACTGCAACAAGGCCAAATTTAGGGAGAAATCAATGGATCCCTAACAATCAACCAGGGTAACTATTCCTGGCAAGAAAATTTGTGAGGAGCCACCGTACCTAAACTCCAGGGTGCTACATGAGAATTTTCGTACGGTGAGTAACCTCTTCACTTTCGATTTGAGACTAGCAGCATACAAAAAAAAACAGATAAAAATGTGTCCAATAATCTGATTGCGTGTACCCGGCTTTAGTCCAAGGGACTACTAGTCTTGTTTGCACTTAAGCAGTGACTATTGACTGTCAGGCAGTTGGAGTGATGAGCGTGTTCCAGTTTTGCAATTTAGGCTTTGCTTTTCTTGGGATTAGTAGTTTAAACAAGAAGGAAAAAGTTGTTTTTGCTTCCAGCTCATCTCACAGAAAATGAAAAGGACATTGCCTTTCTGGCAAGATTACCAGGTTCTGTACTTACTAAAAATGTTTTGAGCCTGAAAAAAAAAAAGTGGATCCACCACTTCCAAGGACTGATAAGCTCTTAAAGGGAGATACTTTAAGGGAGCAAGGTACTCGGGATAAGGGGGGAAACATTTTTTTTCCATGGTTGCCCACTTTAAACAAATGCCCCCCTGTTGTTAGGAAAATGGTTTGTTGATGACAAAATCCAAGTTGTACCAATCTAGCAGAATTTCCTTCCAATCGACTGACAGCTAAACTTCATATTGTGAGGCTGTTCAGAGTCTTAAGACAGATATATCCAGCCCCGCTTCTGATCACAGACCCTGCTACTCCCCCGCTGTGCGTTCATGTGAAATTGATTGGTGATTTAGTAACACTTTGAACAGGGCTTCCTAAATTCATCCGCCAGAAGAAAAAAATGTAAGCATGGCCAGAGAATCCAGCCGCTTTGAACAGCAGACGTGATAAATTTACTCTGAAAAAACTTTTTCCACAGTTTCAGAGATACAAAAGTTCCCATAATTCTGCTCTATTCCTCTTCGCCTTTGCTGCACTTCATTTTCCTGAACGAGAGGGTGTTTAGCTTCATCTCTCGAAGGTGATTTCTCAAAGGGAAAAATAAACAAGATCGACAGTCTTTTTTAAAAGTTTTTACAGTAAATCTGTTGAGTTGCTGAAGTTATTAAAACCTGCAGGTACCTGCAGGTTTATGCACATATTAACATTGTTATGAAGGGGGAAAAGACACTTTAATTGAGGTCAACCATAATAAATAAAAGGATAAACTAAAAAAAATGTGAAAATTTGATGTTTGCCTAATCAATACCATGAAAAATGTATACTTTGTCTAAAAGGTGAAGTGCGGAAATAGAAAGAAATAAACATACCGTACATACTTCCAGTGCATCCGGAAAGTATTCAGAGCGCTTTACTTTTTCCACAATTTGTTATGTTACAGCCTTATTCCAAAATGGATTAAATTCATTATTTTTTCTCAAAATTCTACAAACAATACCCCATAATGACAACGTGAAGAAGTTTGTTTGAAATCTTTGGAAATTTATAAAAAGCCTTTGCTCAATACTTTGTTGAAGCACCTTTGGCACCAATTACAGCCTCAAGTCTTTTTGAGTATGATGCTACCAGCTTGGCACACCTATTTTTGAGCAGTTTCTTCCATTCTTCTTTGTAGGACCTCTGAAGCTCCATCAGGCTGGATGGGGAGCGTCGGTGCACAGCCATTTTTAGATCTGTTCAGAGATGTTCAATCGGGTTCAAGTCTGGGCTCTGGCTAGGCCACTCAAGGACATTCACAGAGTTGTCCCGTAGCCACTGTTATATTGGCTGTGTGCTTAGGGTCGTTGTCCTGTTGGAAGATGAACCTTCGCCCCAGTCTGAGGTCCAGGGCGCTCTGGAGCACATTTTCATCAAGGATGTCTCTGTACATTGCTGTATTCATCTTTTCCTCGATCCTGACTAGTCTCCCAGTTCCTGCCGCTGAAAAACATCCCAACAGCATGATGCTGCCACCACCATGCTTCACTGTAGGGATGGTATTGGCCAGGTGATGAGCGGTGCCTGGTTTACTCCAGACATGATGCTTGTCATTCAGGCCAAAGAGTTCAATCTTTGTTTCATCAGACCAGAGAATTTTGTTTCTCATGGTCTGAGAGTCCTTCAGGTGTCCATTGGCAAACTCCAAGCAGGCTGTCATGTGCTTTTTACTGAGGAGTGGCTTCCATCTGGCCACTATACCATACAGGCCTGATTGGTGAAGTGCTGCAAAGATGGTTGTTCTTCTGGAAGGTTCCCTTCTCTCCACAGAGAAACGCTGGAGCTCTTGGTTCATCAAACCAGAGAATTTTGTTTCTCTGGATCTTTCTGGATCAATATTCTACTGTGTTTTAATTATAAATAAGAGTAACATATATTGTTTGTTCTTTTGAAAACACATTTTTTTTTTAATCCGCTGTGGTGCAAAAACATAAAAACTGAAAAAACATTAAGTGTACAAAATACATATATGTGCAACACACAAAAAAGTGCACTTAGGGGTGTGCTTTAGTCCACCCCCTAAGAGGTAGGATTTCTCCCTGATCCCCCGGGGTGCAAGGCACCTGACAGAGACATAGGTTTCCAATAGTCGGCATAGCCAGAAGACCTGGCCGACCCCGTTCTTCTAGATCAGCCAAAGCCAACCATCGAATACTCGGTCAAGGGGCTCTTCCAAAGATAGACCCCCCACCCCCAAGGGCAGGGGAGTAAGGAACTCGAGGGCAACACATCCTCCCCCTACACATCAGGGCAAGCCAGAGGATTCACACCCTTTATCTTAGAGAGAAAACACACACAAAAGTGAAAGAGTGACAAACAGTGGAGGGAAAATAAATTAAAATAAATAAGTGGCCATGCATGTGCACTGGCTGGGTCCTGAGGCCTGAAAGACAAAAATTGCCCCCGGACTTAGGCAAAAGACCCAGTCCTGAAAGGCCTGGGACTGACTGCGACTATGTGCTTGTTCACACAGTGGGGTCCCACACCCAAGTGTTACTAAGAACACCCCTAGAATGACCACTCCCAGGGGGCACAGACACTGTGGACTCTCTGACATTTGGTAAATTGGAAACTGTAAAACAACATTCTTATGTCATATGGGTCTTTATGGGGAGGTGAATGTTTAGAACTACTTTAAAGATTAGAATGCTGGCAGACCGCCATGTCAACGCTGGGAGGGGGAGCTGAGGTACAGAGAGAAAATGAAAAGGAAACTGATAAGTTTCAGATTCAGACATTGAGAATGAATTACTTCACAATGCCATAGCTGCAAAGGTTGGTTCAGTCATGTAATTTAAAACTTGTTTAGAATTTTTAAACATACACTATATTGCCAACAGTATGAACTGTAATGGCATCCCAGTCTTAGTCTGTAGGGTTCAGTATTGAGTTGGCCCCTTTGCAGCTATAACAGCTTCAACTCTTCTGGGAAGGCTGTCCACAAGGTTTAGGAGTGTGTCTATGGGAATGTTTGACCATTCTTCCAGAAGCGCATTTGTGAGGTCAGGCACTGTTGGACAAGAAGGCCTGGCTTGCAGTCTCTGCTCTAATTCATCAAAGGGTGTTCTATTGGGTTGATGTCAGGACTCTGTGCAGGCCAGTCAAGTTCTTCCACCCCAAACACGCTCATCCATGTCTTTATGGACCTTGCTTTGTGCGCTGGTGAGCAGTCATGTTGGAACAGGAAGGGGCCATCCCCAAACTGTTCCCACAAAGCTGGGAGCATGAAATTGTCCAAAATATCTTGGTATGACACCTTAAGAGTTCCCTTCACTAGAACTAAGGGGCCAAGTCCAACTCCTGAAAAACAACCCCACACCATAATCCCCCCTCCACCAAATGATTTGGACCACCAGACAGCCATTAGAATGACCTCCGGCCATTTGGCATTTTCATTTTCATTTTCAGCTTGGACTTTTTTTCATACTTGCTCCCCACAAAACACTCGATAAAGCAGGAATTGACACGTTTTTTTGTCCATTGACATTGTATAAATTATACATTACAAGGACTGCTGTAATAACAGTTTATACTGTTCTTGGAAAGCATTTAATGAACCAAAGCAACATGTCCATGTACTGAGTTGCTGTTAACACTTGCGTGATTATTATCTAAGCAGGTGACCTAAAGTGACATTTAATAACCCGGTAAGGTAATCACGTAACGTTGCAATTAAAAGCACTTCAAGCGGTGGGAAGGAGGGATTTTTTTTTTCTATAATCTCTGCATAATAAAACAAAGTTTTCTGCTGTGAAATATGATTTTAAGAAGCCTTTAAAGAAAATAATTTAATTGAGTCATTGCCATGACCTTGCAGTTCTATAAAGAAGTCCCAACCAATAACAAAGAATGAGGGTACACTGGTATGTTGATAAATTCCTTTTTTCCCATTTCTTAAAAATAAACTATAATTGTTTGGGGTCCATTTTCATTTTTCCTTTTATTTCAAGTTTATAAGTTTCCATGTTGTTGATATATGATTTGGAAAAAGATATCTAATAAATGACAAGGGACTCCCAGAGCACTATGGTTTTACTAAAGAAAGAGCAGTAGAGCAGTAGATGTCTCCTTTCATGCACAATGTCAGTAATCCGATGGAGGCATACAGAAGGAGAGGGTGAGAGGGAGGAGGAGTCATTTTCCTACCCATTTACTTGTATAGGTAAATAATGGGGTAAAATTATGGGTATGGGTAAATTTGTATGTACAGTGCATCTGGAAAGTATTCACAGCGCTTCCCTTTTTCCACATTTTGTTATGTAGCAATAACTCCCGGCGGAGCTGCTGGTTTAAAGCGGGCTTGTTACCTTCACTCTCCTTCCTCTGTTTCACCAGCACCGGGTCTAGGGTTCCGTTGAGTTTACCTCCGGGCGATACAAGCACCAACTCTTGAGTACGTTTTCAATGCTTTATTTAACAATTAACAAAGGAAGTAGCAGGAAAGAGGCAGAAGGGAAACTGCAGGGAAAGCTCAAATACCTTTCTGTAGGATTCTTGACAAATGTCCTTTAGAGTTGAATATTTCAGTAGAATGCGCTCCCCTCGTGGGACACACTCTTTGCCCGCCTGGATAGGCCTCTCTCACTTGCCTAGCAGCCAGTACGTAGCACGAACAAAAGTCTGCCACAGGATGTATTGGTTTTGTGGTGAATGTCAGTTACAGTGCTTGAACCTTTAAGCCAAACCCGGCAACACTATGCTGTAGAACTACTTTAGGATACGTCCTCCAACCGAGTCACCAGGCCCCTCTCTAAACCAGCACTCTGCTGCCACCACCATGCTTCACTGTAGAGATGGTATTGGCCAGGTGATGAGCAGTGCCTGGTTTACTCCAGACATGATGCTTGTCATTCAGGCCAAAGAGTTCAATCTTTGTTTCATCAGACCAGAGAATTTTGTTTCTCGTGGTCTGAGAGTCCTTCAGGTGTCCATTGGCAAACTCCAAGCAGGCTGTCATGTGCTTTTTACTGAGGAGTGGCTTCCATCTGGCCACTATACCATACAGGCCTGATTGGTGAAGTGCTGCAAAGATGGTTGTTCTTCTGGAAGGTTCTCTTCTCTCCACAGAGAAACGCTGGAGCTCTTGGTTCATCAAACCAGAGAATTTTGTTTCTCTGGATCTTTCTGGATCAATATTCTACTGTGTTTTAATTATAAATAAGAGTAACATATATTGTTTGTTCTTTTGAAAACACATTTTTTTTTTAATCCGCTGTGGTGCAAAAACATAAAAACTGAAAAAACATTAAATGTACAAAATACATATATGTGCAACACACAAAAAAGTGCACTTAGGGGTGTGCTTTAGTCCACCCCCTAAGAGGTAGGATTTCTCCCTGATCCCCCGGGGTGCAAGGCACCTGACAGAGACATAGGTTTCCAATAGTCTGCATAGCCAGAAGACCTGGCCGACCCCGTTCTTCTAGATCAGCCAAAGCCAACCATCGAATACTCGGTCAAGGGGCTCTTCCAAAGATAGACCCCCCACCCCCAAGGGCAGGGGAGGAAGGAACTCGAGGGCAACACATCCTCCACCTACACATCAGGGCAAGCCAGAGGATTCACACCCTTCATCTTAGAGAGAAAACACACACAAAAGTGAAAGAGTGACAAACAGTGGAGGGAAAATAAATTAAAATAAATAAGTGGCCATGCATGTGCACTGGCTGGGTCCTGAGGCCTGAAAGACAAAAATTGCCCTCGGACTTAGGCAAAAGACCCAGTCCTGAAAGGCCTGGGACTGACTGCGACTATGTGCCTCTTCACACAGTGGGGTCCCACACCCAAGTGTTACTAAGAACACCCCTAGAATGACCACTCCCAGGGGGCACAGACACTGTGGACTCTCTGACATTTGGTAAATTGGAAACTGTAAAACAACATTCTTATGTCATATGGGTCTTTATGGGGAGGTGAATGTTTAGAACTACTTTAAAGATTAGAATGCTGGCAGACCGCCATGTCAACGCTGGGAGGGGGAGCTGAGGTACAGAGAGAAAATGAAAAGGAAACTACAAAAAGGAAAAGGAAACGGGCGATACAAGCACCAACTCTTGAGTACGTTTTCAATGCTTTATTGAACAATTAACAAAGGAAGTAGCAGGAAAGAGGCAGAAGGGAAACTGCAGGGAAAGCTCAAATACCTTTCTGTAGGATTCTTGACAAATGTCCTTTAGAGTTGAATATTTCAGTAGAATGCGCTCCCCTCGTGGGACACACTCTTTGCCCGCCTGGATAGGCCTCTCTCACTTGCCTAGCAGCCAGTACGTAGCACGAACAAAAGTCTGCCACAGGATGTATTGGTTTTGTGGTGAATGTCAGTTACAGTGCTTGAACCTTTAAGCCAAACCCGGCAACACTATGCTGTAGAACTACTTTAGGATACGTCCTCCAACCGAGTCACCAGGCCCCTCTCTAAACCAGCACTCTGCATGGTCATTCCATGACGGGTCCTCCCCTGGGATCTTCTAGGTTGTCCAGCTTCTTCACTCTGGATAGACAGCTCAGGACCATTCCTCCGCTGCTGTGGAAGGCCCCAGACAAGCTTCTGGGCCCACCCACACGCCGCAGCGACGCGGGCCTCCGGAACGGAGGACCACGAGGTAGCACTCTAACACATACCTGCCGGCCAGGAGGGCCAGCAGGTGGCTGTAAAACGACCCTAAAACATGGCGTCTGTCCCATAAATACCCTCTCCCAGAATCCCACTCGGAGGACCACCTCCACCGAGTTGTCTCCGGGACAGAAGAGCATCCATACGCTTCAACACGTTGCCTTTCCAACACTAGCCAATAGTAACAACGACACCCACCGGCCTAGTATGGAAACACACGCAACGTCAGCCAAGCTGGAACAGAGGCAAATCTAACTTCCCCTAACAAGCAATTTACTAAATTTACCTATCAGATGGTAGATCGCGAATCTACCAGCGCTACAATTATGTTACAGCCTTATCCCAAAATGGATTCAATTCATTATTTTCCTCAAAATTCTACAAACAATACCCCATAATGACAAGGTGGAAGAAGTTTGTTTGAAATCTTTGCAAACTTAATAAAAATAAAAATGAAAAAATTACATGTACATAAGTATTCACAGCCTTTGTTTCTACAATTTAATTGGAGTCCATCCGTGGTAAATTCAGTTGATTGGACGTGATTTGGAAAGGCGCACACCCGTCTATAGAAGGTCCCACAGTTAACAGTGCATGTCTGAGCACAAACCAAGCCATGAAGTCCAAGGAATTGTCTGTAGACCTCCGACACAGGATTGTAACAAGGCACAGATCTGGGGAACGGTACAGAAAACTTTCTGCAGCATTGAAAGTCCCAATGAGCACAGAGGCCTCCATCATCTGTAAATGGTAGAAGTTTGGAAGCAACAAGACTTTTGATAAAGCCTGCAGCCCGGCCAAACTGAGCGATTGGGGAGAAGGGCCTTAGTCGGGGATGTGACCAAGAACCCGATGATCACTATGACAGAGCTCCAGCGTTTCTCTGTGGAGAGAAGAGAAGGCCTGTATGGTAGAGTCCACGGAGGCCACTCCTCAGTAAAAAGCACATGACAGCCCGCTTGGAGTTTGCCAAAAGGCACCTGAAGGACTCTCAGACCATGAGAAACAAAATTCTCTGGTCTGATGAAACAAAGATTGAACTCTTTGGCCTGAATGGCAAGCGTCATGCCTGGAGGAAACCAGGCACCGCTCATCACCTGGGCAATACCATCCCTACAGTGAAGCATGGTGGTGGCAGCATCGTGCTGTGGGGATGTTTTTCAGCGGCAGGAACTGGGAGACTAGTCAGGATGGAGGAAAAGATGAATGCAGCAATGTACAGAGACATCCTTGATGAAAACGTGCACCAGAGAGCTCTGGACCTCAGACTGGGGCGAAGGTTCATCTTCCAACAGGACAACGACCCTAAGAGTGTCTACTTTTTGCAAAGATTTTAACCACTTCAGCACCAGAAGGATTTACCCACTTCCTGACCAGGCCATTTTTTTGCGATACGCCACTGGGTCTCTTTAACTGACAATTGAGCGGTCATGCACCTTTTAGTGCGGTTTTCATTGTTTGCGCTATAAACAAAAAAACGAACGACAATTTTGAAAAAAAAACAAAAATTTTTTACGTTTTGCTATAATAAATATTTAAAAAGAAAATGTAAAAAAAACAAAACAAATTTCTTCCTCAGTTTAGACCAATATGTATTCTTCTACATATGTTTAGTAGAAAAAAAATCCCAATTATCGCATCTACAAAATAGGGGATAGAATTATGGCATTTTTATTATAATTTTTTTTTTTTACTAGTAATGGCGGTGATCTGCGATTTTTAGCGGGACTGCAACATTGCGGCGGACAGATCGGCCACTTTTGCCACTTTTTTGAGACCAGTGACATTCATACAGTGATCGGTGCTATAAACATGCACTGATTTCTGTATAAATGACACTGGCAGGGAAGGGGTTAACTCCAGGGGGGATTTAAAGGGTTAAATGTTCCATAGGGAGGTGCTTTATAACTGAGGGGAGAGGACTGACAGGGAGTACAGAGAGATCGCTGTTCCTAATCGCTAGGAACAGACGATCACACTGAACTCTCCTGACAGAACGGGGATCTGCTTTGTTTACACTGACAGATCCCCGTTCAGCCTCTCTGTGGAGCGATTGCGGGTGGCCGTAGGATATTGAGTCCGCCGGACCTGCTGATTGGCTCCACCACTAGCGAATGGGCACGCGTGTGCGTGCCCACAGATCGCCGTGTACGCACCCGACGTACACCTACGGGGATTTGCACAGCGGAGCCAACCGGCCGCAGTATAACTGAGGTGGATGGTCAGCAAGCGGGTAAACTAACTTCTTTCAGTTTGTCATTATGGGGTATTGTTTGTAGAATTTCGTGGAAAATAACTAATTAAATCCATTTTGGAATGAGGCTGGAATATAACAATATGTAGAAAAAGTGACTACTTTCCTGATGCATTGTAAATTTGAACTTGGGCTATTCAGCAGTGTACAGTACATAACAGACTTTTTACAACACAGCGTGATGATGAAAATAAAAAACAAGTGAGAGTTAAGACTTCCGCTTGCTGTTAAAAAAAGCCCTGGTAGAGACGATGCTTAGTCCACCTGGGCACCCTTTACTGACGCATTTCACTTACTTACCAAGGACGGCTGTACACATTGTCATGGCATGGTAAGTTTTAGACAGCATGTCGCATTTGGCAGGCTATAATACAGGGGCAGAACTACCACCATAGCGACCCATGCGGGCGATATGGGGCCCGCAGCCCAGTGGGGCCCAGTGAGGATGAGAGCACCGCCGGCACAGTCTCCCAGCCAGGGGAAGAGAGAGGAGAGGAAGAGGCGAGCTGTCCGTATCAGCAGAGAGCTGAATTGCCCGATGTAAGAGCTTTCATTAGAACTTCCAGTGTTCCCAGGGCTCACGTCACATAGCTCCACCTCTTGGCCCGGCTCCTTTAATAGACAGAACGCCGATCCAATGCGGGACATGTGACGTCATCAAAGGCGTCGGGCCAAGAGGTGGGGCTATGTGACGATGAGCCCCGGGAAGACGGGAAATTCAAATGAAAGCTATTACAGCGGGCAATCCCGCTCTCTGCTGATCCGGGGGGCTTGCCTCTTCCTCTGCATAGGTGAGGCTGTATGGAGCACAGGCAGACCAGGCTGTATGGGGCACAGGTCATGCTGCATGGGGCACAGGTCACGCTGCATGGGGCACAGGTCACGCTGCATGGGGCACAGGTCACGCTGCATTGACACTAGGGCAGCTGTGGGGGGGGGGCTGTTTGCAGGGGGGCCCCATACAACATTTTGCTATGGGGCCCTGCTATTTCTAGTTATGCCCCTGCTATAATACTACCAAACGCAAGTAAACGGGACCACACCACAAAACGCACGATCGTATAATATCTATGAGCACTGCGCTTTGTAGCCATTTATCCAAAAAGTTAAAGTCTTTTGATCCAATCTGATCACTGTTAGGCAAAGTTTTATGGTGGTTCAAAAAGCAACATTTGCTGCAGACTTCTAAATCCTTGACATGAACATTCTTTCTTGTTTGCCTTGATGTGAAGTGGGCCGTTAAAGATCATCATTTCGCAGCACAATGAAAATACACACCGCCGTCCATTTCTTTGGCAGATTTGATGCACATTCCCCGTGTAAAATATTTGCCCTCCAAGGATTGTACTTCTCTCTTGTCATCTGGTGCCTGGGAAGTATACAGCTTTGAGCTCAAAGGAAAGGTCAGGTGACAATCTGAAATTAACAGCAGTGAAAACAATAAGGGGGAAAAAAAATGATTTATGTGCAAAAAACAGCTGCAAAGGGAAATAAAATAAATTGTTGTTCTTCTTAACAAGCTATCAGGTATGAGCTGAGGCTCGCTTACCTCTATGACAGCTGCAAGCTAGCTGGTCTTTCCTAAAGGTACTATGAGGATGTGTTAGCCAAGGGAATGTCTGGTCTTAAAAGTGTCTCAGCTAATAATTCCGAAGTGCAAGCACCTTGTAGTGTCTGCACATTCCATTCCATGTAAAAAATGAGTCAATTTGCCTTTATAGTGTCCATGCATTCTAAGCCTTGGCTATACACAGGGCCATGACTTCTGCTCTGGTCAATGCTAAACCATCTTTCCTGGCACTGAGCCATTGAACGGGATAGTTCCAGAGCCCCAGATGACTATAGAATTTAGGCATTAGATGGCTGAATGGCATGTGGTGGAGCATAGTGGCAGCCCGCCCATTAGGGGCACCCGGGCGCCGCCCCCTCTATCCATGCCAGGGCCGGTGCTACCACTAGGCAAACTAGGCAACTGCTGCTACCTAGGGCACCTGGCCACTGGTGTTCTTACTCTCTACTCTCTTCAGCAAGCAACTAAGTCTCAGCATCAGCAGGCAGCCGCGACCTGTTCACACATAGTGTCAGAGGCGCAGCGGCGGCATAGAACTGTGTCTGTGTCCGGAGTCGACTCCCGAATGAATGGAAGCAAGCAAACGTTCATTGATGGGCGCTGGTGAGGCTGCATTGATGGGCGCTGGTGAGGCTGAATTGACGGGCGCTGGTGAGGCTGCAATTGATGGGCGCTAGTGAGGCTGCAATTGATGGGCGCTGGTGAGGCTGCATTGATGGGCACTGGTGAGGCTGCATTGATGGGCACTGGTGAGGCTGCATTTGATGGGCGCTGGTGAGGCTGCAATTGATGGGCGCTGGTGAGGCTGCATTTGATGGGCGCTGGTGAGGCTGCAATTGATGGGCGCTGGTGAGGCTGCATTGATGGGCGCTGGTGAGGCTGCATTGATGGGCGCTGGTGAGTCTGCAATTGATGGGCGCTAGTGAGGCTGCAATTGAAGGGCGCTGGTGAGGCTGAAATTGATGGGCGCTGGTGAGGCTGCATTGATGGGCACTGGTGAGGCTGCATTTGATGGGTGCTGGTGAGGCTGCAATTGATGGGCGCTGGTGAGGCTGCATTTGATGGGCGCTGGTGAGGCTGCAATTGATGGGCGCTGGTGAGGCTGCATTTGATGGGCGCTGGTGAGGCTGAAATTGATGGGCGCTGGTGAGGCTGCAATTGATAGGCGCTGGTGAGGCTGCAATTGATGGGCGCTGGTGAGGCTGCATTGATGGGCACTATTGAGGCTGCAATTGATGGGCGCTGGTGAGGCTGCAATTGATGGGCACTGGTGAGGCTGCATTTGATGGGTGCTGGTGAGGCTGCATTTGATGGGCACTGGTGAGGCTGCATTTGTTGGGCACTGGTGAGGCTGCATTTGATGGGCACTTCATTAAAAAGGTGTGGTATACATGGGCAGGGCAAAGGGGGTGAAGTCAGAGGTGGAGCCAAGGGGAGTGGCGTAAAATGAGGATTGGCCTAGGGTGTAAAAAATCCTGCCCTGATCCACGCCACCCCCTTTATGAATAGATAGAGCTCATGCTATGAATGAATCTATCCACGGCCGCTGCAGCCACTCCCTATTCATGCATCCAGCCCCTTTCAGGAGGCCGGGCCCGTGAATTACAGCGGTGGGGGTGTTTTTTTTAAGTACCTGATTAGAGCCATAGGCTCTAATAGGCTTCAAAATAGGGTGGGCTTGAGGCGCAGAGCATTGCGCCATGAGCCCACCCAGGTGTTACAACAGCAAATTAATATTCGCTATTGAAACACTGATCCTCAATCTGGCTAATCAGAAGCAGGTCTAAAACCCGATTGGCCAAAAAGAGAAGAGTCCCAATTGGCCGCCGAGGAGAAGGGACGAAACGAAAGCCACCGTGATGCCCCTGGAGAGAAGGGGAAGGGAAAGTGCCAAGCAAGGGAAGCCACCGGTGAAGCCTGGGAGAAGCACTGACCACCATAGATGGGGTAAGTGCTCCAGACCTGACCGTCCGACAGGGGGGTGGTGTTACTGTTTGCTGCCCCCCCCCAAAAAAAAAAATTACAACCGGCCGCCACTGGTGGAGCATCAGGAGGAGTTAGGGCTTAGAGGCCCATTTTTAAGAGAGTGAATATTGTTACCCGCTTCCCGTTGAACACTGCGCCTAAAGTTTAGGAGCCATTTAAAGAACGATTAAAAAAACGCAGGTCATGTTGCTGAGTTTACAAAAGTGGTACCACCACTACTATAGAACTCTGTGGCCGAAGGAGATGCCGGTCTGCGGTTGTGGCATTCCTTCTGCTCTGGTCAATGCTAGACCATCTTTCCTGGCACCAATGAACGGGATAGTTCCAGAACCCCAGCTGACTTTAGGGTTTAGGCACTAGATGGCTGAATGGCATAAGGTGGAGCACCAGGAGGAGCTGGGGCTTAGAGACCCATTTATAATGGAGAGTGAAAATTGTTATCTGCTTCCCGTTGAACACTGCAGTGTTTACCCCACACTGCGCCTACATTTTAGGAGACATTTAAGGAATGATTCCAAAAATGCAGGTCATGTTGCTGAGCTTACAAAAGTGGTACCACTATAGAACTCTGTGGCTGAAGGAGATGCAGGTCTGCTATTGCGGCATTCATTTGAATATGGCTTTCAGCGGTGGTACTGCCAAACGTGACAGGGGATCATTCTCGTCATGCTATGCAGCAAAGTATCACGGCTGCGGCATGTGTACATCCTTGCCCAGCTATCTTTGCAGCTTAAGGGGGTATGATTGGGAGGACGGGAAAAACAGGTGGTAAAGCTGAAATTTCCCACGCTTACAGCAGTGTTCATCTGATAGCTTGGAGATCAGACTTAAGCAATGTTAATACAGCAATCTACCCCATAGTGCTATTGCCCAGATAGCAAGCAATTGTGCTGCAAGTTTGAAAATGACTTGCTAAGTTTGTTGCACAATTGCAGCAAGTCTGCATTGCATGACTCCAGATGAACTTTCTTTGCAAAAATTCTGCAAGTCTGTTGCAAGTTCTGGTTCAGTTATGTTATGCAATAGTCATCCCACCACAAGGGGTCACTGTGGCTGATTTTTCATGCTGTAGACTTGCAGAGCTCTCGCTGTAGACTCACCACTGCAACTTTAGTATATAATGAATTGAACCACTGAAGGTCAAAAATAATAATTGCCTTCAAAAAGTTGCCAACATCCCGAATTTAGTGGAAAAAATAAGACCCTTGGATTGGGGAACATATATACCCCCCAATGTAAAACAGTTTTAATCTAATCCAATCATATGGTTCGTCTACAAAGTCCCACTACATTGGGGGGTATATAAGTTCCCTAATCCAAGGGTCTTATTTTTTCCACCACTGCAACTTTGCTCTTGCTAGAGATTTGCCATGCAAATTTGCTACAAACTGGAAAAGTGTCAACTAGAATTCAACACTGCCACAAATTTGTGGCAAGTTATCCTTGCTATATGGGTGTGTTCTGAACAGGGGGACGCTCCCCTCCAGACTGCACTGGTCAGTGCTCACAGCCATTGACTGCCAACGCTGATCGCAGATGCCGATTGGCTGCTGGTTTGCCTTAGATTGGCGCTGCTTGTTCTTCTTTATATTTACTGCTGCACTTAGATTGGTGCTGCTTGTTCTTCTTTATAATGCCCGTTTGACAGAAGTCAATTGTGAGACCGGCTTCTGTCAGACAGGGAGCTGTACCCATGAGCTAAAAGTCATCAGGTTCCTGCCCAACCAACCATTTTCGGACGATTTTTGGCCCGTGTGTTCCTGGCACAGGGCCTAGTTAACACCTGAGCATGAGAAATGCGAAGCATATTTCCCCAAAGCGCTTCAATGTTCTTTCTCAAGTTTGCCATTATATTCAGTAGTGCCTGTCCACACCTGAGCCTCATGTTGCTTGAGGCTTGTTGCTCGAAGGTCCGAAATGTACATTAACTTTTTGGTCCCTTAGAACGTGCACATTGTCTTTCCTTCTACTAGTAACTAACTTTCCAAATGGCTAAAACATAAACTCTCAAGCCTGAAAACACCCCAAAAATGCATGGGCAAACCCCCCATAAAAAAAACACCCCAAAAAAGCTTGAAAAAGCTCAATCATGAACTTAGCCTAAAGTACTCAATAGGTTATGTACCTGTCTGGATATCAAAATAAGAGACCAGCAGAGATAAAATGATAGACTGAAACATTGTCTTCCCGGACATAGAACAGGGTGAAATAACAATACCTTAGCCCCGCCATGCTGGAAAATTCCCCAAAACTCTGCAAGGTTCTAAGGGGTTTACTTACTAAAACTGTAGAGTGCAAAATCTGGTGCAGCTGTGCATGGTAACCAATCAGCTTCTAACTTCAGCTTGTTTAACCACTTCAATATCGGGCACTTTCCCCACTTCCTGCCCAAGCCAATTTTTAGCTTTCAGCGCTGTCGCATTTTGAATGACAATTGCACGGTCATGCTACACTGTACCCAAACAAATTTTTGATCATTTTGTTCCCACAAATAGAGCTTTCTTTTGGTGGCATTTGATCACTGATGGGGTTTTTATTTTTTACGCAACAAATAAAAAAAGACCGAAAATTTTGAAAAAAAAAAGTTTTTCTTTTTTTGTTTCGGTTATAAAATTTTGTAAATAAGTAATTTTTCTCCTTCAATGACGGGCACTGTTGAGGCTGCACTGATGGTCACTGATAAGTCGGTACTGATGGGCACTGATGAGGTGGCACTGATGGGCACAGATGATGGGCACTGATAGGCGGTACTGGGAACTGATAGGTGGCACTGGTATGCAGCACTGATGGGCATTGATAGGCGGCACTGATGGGCACTGATAGGCGGCACTGATGGACACTGATAGGCTGCACTGATGGGTACTTATGGGTAGCACCGATAGGGGGCACTGATGGGTACTGATAGGTGGGCAGTGATGGGCACTAATAGGTGGCACTGATAGGTGACACTGATGGACACTGATGGGTGGCACTGTTGGGCATCACTGATCTGGCAGGCATTCATAATGGGCACTGACTGGCACCATTTGTGGACACTGGCATATATTGGGCACACTGTGGCATCCCTGGTGGCCATGGGGGACATATCTGGCCATCCATGTGTTGGGGGCTTCCCTGGTGGTCCCGGAGGCATCCCTGGTGGTCCAGTGTGGGCATCCGCAGGGGGGCTGCACTGAAAAAACTATCAGAGCAGCGAGCAGCCCCCCCCGTCAGGAGAGCCACCGATCGTCTCTCCTCTACTCGTGTCTGTCGGACGCGAGTGAGGAAAAGCTTTCTGGTTACATTGTGATCTGCCATGATTGGACACGGCTGATCACATGGTAAAGAGCCTCCGTCAGAGGCTCTTTACCGGGATCGGTGTAACGGTGTGTCAGACTGACAAGCAGCACCACGGGCGCGTGCCGGCAGTTATCCTGCTGGACGTCCTATGACGCCCAGTCATATGACTGAACCACCGCCTGGCCTTCACTCTGCTATAGGCCGGGCGGAAAGTGGTTAATTAAGCCCTGACAAAAGGCTTGGAAGCTGATTGGTTTCTGTGCAGAGCTGCACCAGATTTTGGACTCTCTAGTTTTAGTGAATCAACCCCCAACAGTCTAACACACCTTCTAACTTCTCAGCGGGGACCTGAGATGGTGGCCTCCTTAACGCTTATAAATCTATTTTACTATTAGGGAGCGGCATCACTTTTGAAAGGCTTTTATAAATATATTAGATGAGAGAATAAAATTGTGCCTGAAGCTTATAATTTTATGTAGTAAAACTCTTTGCATACCTCATCGTTTTCTCAGTTGTAAGATGTGCAACCGGCTTGAACTTGCAGCGTCGTATTCCACAAGGGCCACCCGTGGGATAATTGGGGAAGGGGGGTGCGAGCTCTCACAGCTTTTAGCGGCCTCATGGGAAATTTACATGGAAATATATAAATAACACTAAAAGAAATTTAAAAAAAGATAGCACTGTGGGAAACGAATTCCTTCGGGTGCGGCCAAATCTCCTGAATTTAAAACAATAACTGTTTCAAAAGATTGCGAGGAAATGTTGCTAAACGCATGCGCCAAGGGTTGGGGGCAAGCAAGGACAGCCAATAAAACTAGAACAGTGATAGAATATTTATGGCACATTAGTGCTAATTTAATTTTTTTTGGTAGACAGACTAGCCTAAGATAGTGTTCTAGATCAGGCATACATCATCTACTGCAGTCTTTCTCAAACTTCTTAGCCTGAGGAACCCGTGAAATAATTTTCAGGCTCTCGGGGAACCCTTCCTACAAAGGATCCTGCCTACAGGTCATGATACATTAGCTTGAGAAAAGTTGAGGAAAGTTTTAAATTAAAGCCTAAGTATTGTGGTTGTAGAATATTTGACACTTAGGGCAGTTGATTTTGTTACCAACCCCCTACAGAATTATTTTCAATAATATTCTTGAAACAAATAATAGGTGCAGAAAAGAAAAGCAGGCTGTACAAATACTGGTGTCCTCTAACATTATTGGTCTGTATAGAAGTGAGCTCTGATGCAGAGTACACACGAGCGGACTTTTCTATCGCACTGGTCTGACGGACTGAGTCCAGCGGACAATCCGATCGTGTGTGGGCTTCATCAGACCTTCAGCGGACTTTTCCAGTCGAAAATCTGACAGACTTTAGATTTAAAACCTGCTCCAAATCTTTCCGACGAACTCGAGTCCGGTCGAAAAATCCGCTCGTCTGTATGCTAGTCCGACGGACGAAAACCCACACTAGGGCAGCTATTGGCTACTGGCTATCAACTTCCTTATTTTAGTCCGGTCGTACGTCATCTAGTACGAATCCGTCGGACTTTGGTGCGATCGTGTGTTGGCAAGTCCGTTCATTCAAAAGTCCGTCGGAAGTCTGTCAAAAGTCCGCCGAAAGTCTGTCGGAAAGTCTATCTGACCAGTCCGGTCGAAAAATCCGCCCGTGTGTACGTGGCATTAGTTTCATAGTTTGTAAGGTTGAATAAGGACAATAGTCCATCCAGTTCAACCTGTGTTGGTGTGTGTGTGTTTGTGTCGAGAAACAGAGAAACCTGGTTGAGGATCACTGGTCTACTGTGTCTATTCTATTCTTCTGAAGCAAAACAGAACACTGGAGTATTATATAGTCAATAAAGCCCAAATCCAGAAACCCTCTTCTCTGCCTTCATTTGCCCCCACTGAAAAGTGTCCCACCAGAGACACCCAGGGCTCACAGGAATTTGCGTGAGTTACGTTGGAATTGGAAGAAGACTGGCACTGGAATAGACATTGGTTGAGTCTTTGTACTTGATCTGATTATTTTTTTTTTTTTAAATATGGATAAAATTAATCTCTAGTAAAGGAACTGAGCAAAGCACAATGTATATTTACATGAACAGCAAGGATGCAGACTGGAGTGAAGGAGTTACAAAACAAGATAAAATAGTTTTTTTCTTCTTCGTCCACTATGGCCATTTCACAGAGCCTGGATATGGACACGTGGAACAGGCTACTCCTCTATTGCAGGATTCTTAATTTTAGTGTGATGGACTTGAGCTGGAGGCCTTTCCTGGCTAAGTATGAGATCTTCTCTATGGGAAAGCGGACTGAAAAAGAGAAAGGCTATTCCTCTATTGCGAAATTCTTCATTTTAGTGTGAAGGACTTGAGCTGGAGGTCTTTCACGGCCATGTGCAAGATCTCCTCTATTAGAAAGCGGACTGGAAATGTGACAGGCTTTCCATGAGTTTATTGTATGGTGATCCTGTCTTTCTCATACTGGAAGCAAGCCATGGTGTCTGACACCCCTCCTGGAAGGGGAAGAAGCTTTCCCTCTGCTCTATTCACTAGACATTGTCCATCAAGTTCAAGTTTATCTTGTGCTTGTCTCCAAGGATGTCAAATTGAGGGTTAAAGTGTAGCACACAATTCTTATCCTCTGTTCCCAAGTCTATGGAAAACTGTTAACAGCCTTCCGGAATGAAGCTCTCCAACCTTCCGGAATGAAGCCCTCCAACTGACCAGGTTTGAGGCTGAAGTTATACAAGACCACACCTTTATCAGCCATCCTGCTTCCTTGTCAGACAAACTTGTGACAGATCTGATTTTTTAATTTATTTTAAAGCTGGACTTGGGCTTTAAAGGATCTGTGCAATTTGGGGTAGTTCTCATGTCTCTACACAGATTGCTGCGTCTTTCAGGTTGTTTTAGAGCTGGTCGGCTGTAAGCATGTCAGTGATTTCTTATTATGTTTGCCTCCTGAGAAGAGAATGTGGAAGCAGCCTCTGGCTTATGCACTTCCTTTCAGCAATCTAATGATCCGGGACCCCTTTCTGCCTACCTGCTCACAGTGCTGTCAATCAAACTCTTGTTAACAGGAGTAAAGAACGGACTGAGCAGACCGATGACCTCCCCAGTGGGCTGACGCTCCATTTTTGTCCAATCAGCAGGAGAGATATTCCCAGGCACACCCGCTGTAGACTACTTTATGCAGGAAGACTGATGTATCGAATATTTAGTACTAAGAAGCACTGCTGAGTTATAAGTACGGTGGGCTGTTTTTATTTCTTGGGTTCACCATCAGCATAGAATTAGGCTAAACCCAATCAATAAGATCTAATAGAAGCTTTAACAAGTTAATGTCATTTCAAAATTAATTTCGAAGTACCTGAGCAGGTAGGCCAAATTCTTCATATTCATCTCAAGGGTTAATGTTTTAACTAAAGAAATTTATTAAAGAAGAAAGACGTCAAAAATGAAATGCAATGCTCATATTTGATTTGAAGACTTTTTTTGACCCCCCCCCCCCCTCCTCCTCATCACAATGTATCTGGTTATCCTCTCCCAAAATTACAGGTGCCCTTTAAACCCCCTAGGAAAATTCCTGATTTGAAATATTGTTTTTATTCATCTTTCTGCGACAGAGAAGGTCACAGTCATTATCCTCCGCCGCTTGCATTCCAAATTTAGAATAATCATGGGCGCTCTCCTCTGCAGTATTTGGTAATTACCTGCTCCAACTATGCATATATTATTAGTAAACTTTCCCCAAAATTCGGCTTAGCGGGCTGGGAGCTGCCGCCGCGTGCTGTGGGCTGTTATGGGCTCCCTGTAAAATGGTATTTGATGCGATTTTGTTTTCTAACCCCCCCTCCACCTCCACCAAGGTAATAAAATCTGAATCACATCTGTACCCAATTAATCTTCTTTGCCGTAGCTCGGCCCATAGGATCCATGAATGTGATGCTTCCAAAGGCGCTGAGGAAAGGCACTGTTCAAGGGACAGATGACAAGGGCTGGAGGTTTGTGAAAACAGAAATAAAATATATTTCAATTAAAATAGTGTACTGGATGGCTGTGCAGATACAGATATCCTAAACTCCATGTATTGCATTGTATAAATATATAAACTATTCAGAAAAAAAAAAAAAAAAAGAATGAAAATTTGCCAGCACTTTCAAGAACATAAATCATTCACATAATATCCAGCCTTCCCTTTAGTCTTGCACAGCTGTACAGGCTCCTCTCCTGGACTAAACTGGCTTACTCAGACTTCACTGCACACTGTGAACCTCTTACAATGTACATTAGAAGCTGCATCAAGCCAGATAAAGCAGACCTAATGTCCTGGCTGGATGACATCCAGCATCATCTAGCACAGTGGTCTCCAAACTGTGGCCCGGTGGACGGATGTGGCCTATTGCTTGCCTTTATTTGGCCCTTGGGGCAGCATTCCTCTCATTGACACCAATGTTGGGGCACTAATCCTCCAACTGATACCAACAACAGGGCACTATTCCTCCAACTGATACCAACAACAGGGCACTATTCCTCCAATTGATACCAACAACAAGGCGCTATTCCTCCAATTGATACCAACAACAGGGCACTATTCCTCCAACTGATACCAACAACAGGGCGCTATTCCTCCAACTGATACCAACAACAGGGCACTATTCCTCCAACTGAAACCAACAACAGGGCACTATTCCTCCAACTGATACCAACAATGGGGTACTAATCCTCCAACTGATACCAACAATGGGGTACTAATCCTCCAACTGATACCAACAATAGGACACTATTCCTTCAACTGAAACCAACAACAGGGCACTATTCCCCCAACCAATACCAACAACAAGGCACTATTCCTTCAACTGGAACCAACAATGGGACACTATTCCTCCAACTTAGCGGTTCTCAACCTCAGTCCTCAAATACCCCCAACAGACCATGTTTGCAGGTTTTCCTTTATCTTGCACAGGTGCTTTAAATCAGAGTCAATGGCTTGGTATTTTGGACAGCTATTTTATCTAAGAAAGATTCCCAAAACATGGCCAGTTAGGGGAACTTGAGGACTGAGGTTGAGAACCACTACTCCAACTGATACCAACAATGGGGCACTAATCACCCAACTAATACCAACAACGGGTCATTATTTCTCCAACTGGTTTAAAAAGGAGACACTATTGCTTCAACTGAAACCAACAATGAGGCACTATTCCTTCAACTGATATCAACAATGGGGCACTTATACTCCAACTGATACCAACAACAGGGCACTAATCCTCCAACTGATATCAACAATGGGACACTATTCCTCCAATTGATACAAACAATGAAGTACTATTCCTCCAACTGAGACCAACAACGGGGCACTATTCATCCAACTGATATAAAAAATGGGACACTATTCCTCCAATTGATACCAACAACGGGTCACTATTGCTCCAACTGATATCAACAATGGGGCACTTATACTCCAACTGATAGCAACAACAGGGCCCACAATTCCTGTCTCTGGCTTGCCCCTTTTATTAATTGGATTTCAGTTCTTTCAATCACGGAGGCTCAGCATTACATATGGGTGTTGCCTAAGCCAGCCTGCTTAGGAACACCCACTCCTCCAGATTGACATCCACCTATAAAGAAATTGTCACATTTGCCTCTCTACCTTGTGACCGGCTATAAAGTTACAATGTTGCAGTCTGATCACTAGGGGAGAGAAGACTGGGGGAAGGTTCCTTCCTACCTGCAGCAGACTGATGACATCATCTCAGCCTACTCTCCGAATTCTGTCTTTTACCCAGTTTTCTATCCATTTACAAACTGATCTTTCCAAGCCTGTAGACTTTACCTTACACATGAGTCGTGTGTGGGGAACTGTGTCGGACACTTTTGCAAAATCCATGTATTTGTATTATGTATTTACTTAGTTAGTTTTTTTTTTCTTTTTTATACTTTATTTTATTTATAGTTTTATAGTTTTACAATTATTTATTTATTTTTACTCCTGATGGAGAAAGAAAATGCATTAAACTTTTACATTTTATTTATATTTTATTTTTAATTTTATTACAGGTATTTATTTATTTTTTTGGCTCTGTTTCATGTGCTAACTCAGGCAAAAATTTGGACCTGATTCGCACCTGAAACGGTGAACAGGGACCCACGGACCCCCAGCTGTGACCCACGGCTGCAGCAAGTTTGAACCCATCCTCAATCTCAAGGTAGAAAGACAATGCACTGTGGAAACTTTTCCCTAGAGGCAAGCAGAGACAAAAAAAAAAATATTTATAATTTTTCTTACATTTTTTTTTTAGTCCTGACCATAATACATAGAGAAAGAAAATACTTTATTTAAACATCCACTTCACATTTCCTTTTTTTCTTTGGAAAATGTTTTCCTAGAGGACAAAAGTTCAATGATAATCCAGAGCTTTCCCTTTTGGAAATGTCGCTCTAATCGGTTCTATTTTACTTGTTTTTTTTTACCCACAATCAGAAATACAGGACAGCTTCTCAGGATATATATATTATATATATACAGTGGGGGCGGAAAGTATTCAGACCCCCTTAAATTTTTCACTCTTTGTTATATTGCAGCCATTTGCTAAAATCATTTAAGTTTATTTTTTTCCTCATTAATGTACACACAGCACCCCATATTGACAGAAAAACACAGAATTGTTGACATTTTTGCAGATTTATTAAAAAAGAAAAACTGAAATATCACATGATCCTAAATATTCAGACCCTTTGCTGTGACACTCGTTTATTTAACTCAGGTGCTGTCCATTTCTTCTGATCATCCTTGAGATGGTTCTACGCCTTCATTTGAGTCCAGCTGTGTTTGATTATACTGCTTGGACTTGATTAGGAAAGCCACACACCTGTCTATATAAGACCTTACAGCTCACAGTGCATGTCAGAGCAAATGAGAATCATGAGGTCAAACGACCTGCCTGAAGAGCTCAGAGACAGAATTGTGGCAAGGCACAGATCTGGCCAAGGTTACAAAAAACAAGAAAAACTGAAATATCACATGGTCCTAAGTATTCAGACCCTTTGCTCAGTATTTAGTAGAAGCACCCTTTTGATCCAATACAGCCATGAGTCTTTTTGGGAAAGATGCAACAAGTTTTTCACACCGGGATTTGGGGATCCTCTGCCATTCCTCCTTGCAGATCATCTCCAGTTCTGTCAGGTTGCATGGTAAACATTGGTGGACAGCCATTTTTAGGTCTCTCCGGAAATTGGGTTTAAGTCAGGGCTCTGGCTGGGCCATTCAAGAACAGTCACGGAGTTGTTGTGAAGTCACTCCTTCGTTATTTTAGCTGTGTGCTTAGGGTCATTGTCTTGTTGGAAGGTAAACCTTCGGCCCAGTCTGAGGTCCTGAGCACTCTGGAGAAGGTTTTCATCCAGGATATCCCTGTACTTGGCCGCATTCATCTTTCCCTCAATTGCAACCAGTCAAAATGTCCCTGCAGCTGAAAAACACCCCCACAGCATGATGCTGCCACCACCATGCTTCACTGTTGGGACTGTATTGGACAGGTGATGAGCAGTGCCTGGTTTTCTCCACACATACCGCATAGAATTCAGGCCAAAACGTTCTATCTTGGTTTTATCAGACCAGAAAATCTTATTTCTCACCATCTTGGAGTCCTTCAGGTGTTTTTTAGCAAACTCCATGCGGGCTTTCATGTGTTTTGCACTGAGGAGAGGCTTCCGTCGGGCCACTCTGCCATAAAGCCCCGGCTGGTGGAGGGCTGCAGTGATGGTTGACTTTCTACAATTTTCTCCCATCTCCCAACTGCATCTCTGGAGCTCATCCACAGTGATCTTTGGGTTCTTCTTTACCTCTCTCACCAAGGCTCTTCTCCCCCGATAGCTCAGTTTGGCCGGATGGCCAGCTCTAGGAAGGGTTCTGGTCGTCCCAAACGTCTTCCATTTAAGGATTATGGAGGCCACTGTGCTCTTAGGAACCTTAAGTGCAGCAGAAATTTTTTTGTAACCTTAGCCAGATCTGTGACTTGCCACAATTCTGTCTCTGAGCTCTTCAGGCAGTTCGTTTGACCTCATGATTCTCATTTGCTTTGACATGCACTGTGAGCTGTAAGGTCTTATATAGACAGGTGTGTGGCTTTCCTAATCAAGTCCACTCAGTATAATCAAACACAGCTGGACTCAAATGAAGGTGTAGAACCATCTCAAGGATGATCAGAAGAAATGGACAGCACCTGAGTTAAATATATGAGTGTCACAGAAAAGGGTCTGAATACTTAGGACCATGTGATATTTCAGTTTTTCTTTTTTAATAAATCTGCAAAAATGTCAACAATTCTGTTTTTCTTTCAATATGGGGTGCTGTGTGTACATTAATGAGGAAAAAAATGAACTTAAATGATTTTAGCAAATGGCTGCAATATAACAAAGAGTGATTTAAGGGGCTCTGAATACTTTCTGCCCCCACTGTGTATATATATATATATATATATATATATATATATATATATATATATATATATAATATATTTATTTATTTATTTTATATATATATATATATATATATATTAAAAAAATAAATAGATAAATATATTATATATATATATATATATATATATATATATACACATATATACTGTATTTATTGGCGTATAACACTCACTTTTTCACCATGAATATTGGGTGCAAATAGCGTGTGCGTGTTATACGTCAATACTTCAATTTTAGCTGCCTCGGAGGGGACAGGGAAGGAGGCAGGACGAGTGCCATCAGATTACATACAGTGAGAAACTCCTGTTTACTTGGTGGCCTCTATAATAGGAAGTCCCGTCTCCTGGGCCGCCATTGGACCACTGTATTGTCTATCATAGGAGATTCTCACTGTAATCTGTTGGCGCTTGTCCCTCCCCCCTCCCTGTCCACTCTAGGCTGCAGATGGGCATCGATCAGGCTGCACTGATGGCAATGGTGAGGCTGCTGCATTGATGTGGACTGGTGAGGCTGCATTGATGTGGACTGATGAGGCTGCATTGATGGCACTTGTGAGGCTGCAGATAGGCATTGATCAGGCTGCATTGATGGCAATGGTGAGGCTGCAGATGGGCACTGACCCTTATTTTGCTTCAAAGTTCCTTATTTAAAATTTAAGTTTTTTTCCTGAAACTTCCCTCTTAAAATGAATGTGCGTGTTATACGCCGATAAATACGGTATATATATATATATATACCATATATAAATATATATCCTTTTACATTTAATTTTTTTTAGTCCTGACCATAAAAAAAAAAATAGCGAAAGAAAAAACTGTAGATACAGATGCACTACACATTTACTTTTATTACACTGCAAAAAGTTTTCCTAGAAGACAAAAGTTCAGTAATGAGCCCGAGCTTGCACTTTCGAAGATCTCTCTCTCCTGCTAAACAGAACAACTTTTCTTTTCTTTTTTTTTTTCCTCCTAATCAGAAATACATGACAGATTCCCAGTTTTTCTTTCCTAAAGACACATGCAGGAGTGAAAAATGATTGTAACCGGTATTCATGCGCTCTTTTCTGAGTAACCTTTTACTGGCAACTTACAATTAGCATTTCACTCTACAGTAGGCTTTTGGCTCATTAAAAAACACCAGTAAAACGTTAGTTTGCGGAGCATTCATCTTCTAATTATTACTGTCCGCTCAGCCGCTGATCCATTTTATATCAGATGCATATTCAATATGTCATGCAACATAAACCTTCAATACTTTGCAGTTTAACCACTGTGTGACAGAAGGTTCAACAGAGCACTTTTTTTTCCCTCTTAGATATTGGGTGGAAATTTGTTAAAATAGCAAAGTGTAAATTAAAAAGAAGTCCTGGCATT